>JAFELO010000454.1:236702-248089 GCA_017140195.1 Eumaeus atala | reverse complement strand
CGCAATGGGACCTAGCAAAACACGCCGAACACGTGTTTGCTTACCTCAGCCGGTCTCTACGACGAAATTACGAACACAATATTAGTTGAAAATTATTTCACCAGTTTCTTCATGTGTAAGGGTCCAGTTTCGCAATGTAGCAACAGCGATTGGGCCTATTGTCGGTAAACCAAACCTAGTCTATTTACCCAGCACTCATTGTAATTCGATGAAGGTGTACTGGGCTTCCCTTTGTATCCAAAGGACAAGTTAATATCCGAAAAAAAAAAATGGTTTTTATTCTAGGATACATGATACTTTTCGCATATACCTTTGTGAAAATAATGTCATGTTACTAGTTTCGGCATGTGAATGCGCCAAGAGGACATGGTTACTTAGACGTTAACAGAAAAGTAATTTAAGCTCGATTGCCTGCTGCTTGAGTGGAAAGGGTGTTCAGCCACTGGTTAAACACGATTGCTGGGTCAGACCCATTTATTTGGGATTTTATAAATAACAGTCCTAAGTCGGGAAGTTGGCGATTTAAACCCTCGCCTCAGGGAGTATGTTAAGCCGTCGGTCGCGCACGATTTATCTCCGGACGTGTCATACTGCAGTCCCATAGGAATACAAAGTAGGGAATAGAGGTTGCACTTGTATCTGCGCACAAACTTGCGCACTATAATATGGCTTGCATGATAATTGTGTAGACTATATAAAATTCCCAACGTAACTGAAATTTGGCAGAATCATTATTGACCCAGCATAATCGATGATTTCATGACACTATAAGTATCATCAACTATCATGAAACTGATTTAGTTATGCATAGCAGTAGTTTAGTAAAAGGAGTCCTACATTAGGATCTACAATAACTTGCTGTCGTGTGGCTATGCAGTGTAGTAGAGACCAGCCCTAGAATGTGCAGAGCAAAACGAGATTAATCAATTATATATACAACGTGAAAATATTCTTATGTTCCAAGGAATTTTAATGATGAAACTTTTGTCATTGTTATATGGAATTACAAAAGTTTGTTTGGTACGTGAATTTATTTACACAGATTCCGGTTACAAGTTTTGTTTGGTCTATTTTTTAACGACTGTTATTTTTTGTCTACATAACATAATATTGTTAACAAGCAGTTGGTGGTAGGGGTAATAAAAAACCGCTGGACCAGTGGTTATTTTATTTCGTTGCCAGTAGGGTTGAAGGTCGTGCCATTAATATATTGCTATCGTCAACAAGAATATCCTTATTGTAAGTGGATCCCGCAATTGTTCTTGAACCAAAACATGTTTTTCTTTAATATTTTCAACTTTTTTTTGTTGATGTCTGAGTTTAAAATATATTATTTATAAATGAAAACAACATTGATTTCCGTAATACATACAAGGGCATATTAATCGTACTTTTTGTTGAAACTTGCCCCCATTTCTGCATTTTTCTATTTTATTTTTTCTGTAGAGTTTCTTCTCGATGCCATTCAGAAAGTTGTTGGACAATATATTGTCGTTTAATCGAACTTCTTTAAAGCTAACAAGTACCATTGTTGCACTACAGTTAAAACTAACTTTACAATTCAAAACAATTAACCTAGGTCTCCGTAAATTTAAGAAACGTATTTCTCCTCGCCGCCAGCGAGACAGGTATTCAATGTTTCCGTTCAATACTGTTTTTTTTTAAAAGTTAGTGCCAATTGAGTTTAAAATATCTGTTTATATGTTAAAACAACTTACCTTGATCTCCGTAATTCTTACAAGAGTATTTCTTCTCTACGCCATTGAGACACGTATTGTCTTCTAGGCAGAAGGAGGCCTTGTGGCCCTCGGCAATTCTCGTGCCGTTGGCATCTAGGACATCGAACGTGGCAAACACTTCCATACTGTGATAGTGCCTGTAAAAGTATGCGAGTAAAATGAGTATGTATGGTTGTATCCTAAGTTCCTCTACTTAAATGCAATGCGGACCTAGATGTGCTGCATTGCAGCTCAGTTGGGCCAGCATTATGCTTGTGCGGATATCCATGACCGTCGATAGTCCTTACAATGATTATTGCTTGTAATCTGAAAAAAAAAAATACACAATGATTGGACTAAGATTGAACCCTTGAATGTTCCTGCCACTAGATTAATTTGCCAGTGTCAGAACAATTGACCAGAAACAAAATTGCTACATACATATGGCACAAATGCCATTGCCAGAGATGCTTTGGCAGATACGGCCTGAACTCGGCGTTGCCGATGTTTATGGAAGACGCTGTGAAGCGCAGAAGTCGGCGGGTCTCGAACTGCCAGTTCTGGTTTGTGTGTTGTATCTGAAAATAAAACACAAGAACTTCTGTACGGTAGTGTTACACTCCATTGCAGCCAAATTGTGTCGGCACGACCCGTTACGTAGAGTTTTTTTAAATAATAGTAAAGGGGGCAGTCGAGGAATACTAGCCTTTTTACGACCATGGGCATCCGTATTATTCCTATGCCGATGCGTTTCCCTCCTTTCCTCCACCCCTTCAACAGGCCAACGTGTTACTCACAAACCGCACGAAACGCGACATCGAAGATGTCACTTTACAACGGTATCATTCAAGCGAGAGCAGATGTACTACCCCGGTCGTGCCGGCCCAATTCCATGTAATGCAGCATGACACTCTTATTAAAGAATCTCGTTCGCATGCTACCGCCGTAAATAGACAGTGACAGTGAACTTTGAGTAGTTCCGGTGGTCTATTGATGATGATGATGATTGTAAGGATGAGGTGAACATCGTAGACACGAGGGTAACTACGATACGGGTATCTTTACTTTATCTTATACTATATCTTTTGGCTTTGAATGCTATCAAAAGACTCCACACTCGTTTTCCCCCTTATACCATAAATTATAAGTATTACAATAAAACTACTTTTATGGATTTTATCGCAGCTTATTCAATTAAAGAATTAAGATATGAAAAGTCTTCTGAAACATCGGGCTAGTTCTTTAACTGGCCCGACGTTTCAGAAGCTTTAAAATGACCATGGCTATGGGTGGACCTTTTTAGTTAACTAATTAAATAAACCGCGATAAAACCCGTCAAAGTAGTTTTATTGTAATGAGTAACATTCGTGTAAACTTAAGATATCGATAATAAGTATTATTACTGCCCCCTTCTTCCTGGTCATCTTCTTCATTACTGGAGTTTGATCCGCTATGCAGTTTAGCCTATAGTTGTATCCACCCTTTTCGGACTTTATTTTGGTCATTGTTGCGTTAAAGTTTAGTCTGGTACGACTGCGGGAGTCTCCGTCAAGTAGCTAAGTAGCTTCGGCGTGAAGTGTTAGACAGGTCGTGATGGACGGTCAGCTTAGACAAGGTGAAGGTGGGCATATTATCTGCTCATTTCATACACGTATTCTAAAGAAATTAGGACTTCTTAAGTGTCATTAAACTCCAGTTTTTATATGTAATTCAATCGCTCCTACAGACTGGTGCTACCGGTCCTGGGCTTTTGCGACAGTGTCCCAGGATGAAAAAACCAGCACGTTCAAAAAGGAGTATAATCATGCCTCCAGGTCCTACAAAAGACCAATTGCTGGGGCAAAGTCCGATTACATCTGCAGAATTAGCGAGATGTTAGTTCGCATTCCTTAGCGACCGACAATACGGTTTCCGCCAGGGACGCTCGGCTGGCGACCTATTGACCTACTTAACGCACCGGTGGGCGGAGGCAGTTGAGACCAAGCGGGAAGCACTGGTCGTTACCCTGGATATAGTGAAGGCCTTTGATCGGGTCTGGCATAATGCACAATCCTTTCGAAGCTTCCATCTTACGCACTGCCTAGGAAACTATGCGACTGGATCACTAGTTTTTTGACAGATTGCAGCATCAAGGTCGTTGTTGACGGTGCATGTTCGGACCTCAAATCTGTCAATGCTGGTGTTCCACAAGGTGTGTTCTGTCTCCCGCGCTGTTTCTTCTGCACATCAATGATCTCTCCTCATTCGATTTTACACCACTGTCTGCTTGCGGTATTCAAAGGACTATTATGTCCATTTCCTCGAAGGCCAATCTTAATGATAGTTTCAATCATTGAGATTATTGCGCCCGTTATTGACATTTTTAATTTTTCCCTTAGCTCAGGAAAATTTTCCAGTTGATGGATGGACGCGTATGTATTTACCCAAAAAACTGAATCCTCGAACTTTCTCGGAATATTTTATATCAAAAATATTAGAGCGTCTGGACAAGAGCAACTAAGCTTACTTATGAACAAATATGAACTATTTAATGCCTTCCAATCGGAGTTTCGTCCGGGCCATAGCACGACCACTGCATTTGTGAAAATCGTTGACGGCATTTGTTGGGGAATGGATAACAGACATCTGACCATATTAACACTGCTTGATTTTAGTAGTGCTTTTAATACTGTAGATCGTGACGTCTTACTTCTTATACTTAAGGCTATTAATTTATCCCCTTAGTAATTTTCTTCCAATACATATTAAAATATCTCTCGCACAAACACTTCTATCGCGTTACGTTAGATTACGTTGATGTCTGCTGCAGCGATCTTAACGAAGGCCTTCCCTCCTCTCTACAGCGTGTGCAAGATCTATGCATTCGTTTTACCTTCGGGTCCTGATCCGCAAATATGACCACGTCTCCGAATATCGCAGAAAGCTAAAGTGGCTTCCGATAAGTTTACGCCGGAACTCTCATATTCTCTATCTCCTACTTAACATCCTTTTCAATCCATTTATTCCTAAATATTTGAACATTTACCTATCTTGGTAATAATACGCCTATCCTTCGTTTATTTAGCAATTTCCTACCGCGTACAACTTCGATGTGGAACCAGCTGCCACCGTAGGTATTTCCGAACCTATGCGATATGGGGGGGGGGGGGTTCTTCAGGAAAATAGCTTAAAGGAAGGTAACGTGCCTGCATAGCCTCGGGTCATGCGGACGTCTATGGGTGGCGGTAGTTACCTACCACCTGCTCGTTTGCCCCTTATCCTATACATAAAGATTGTTTACGCATACTTGACTCCGGGATGAAGCTGGTGGATGTGTTGTTGGTGGAATTGTTAGGGTTACTTAGTTGTTTCCCGATGCGGGATAATATCTCTATAGATGTGGAATCGGTCGCTTAGGACCAGTCTGTACTGACCAGTCGCGGGGATGCGCTTGGGGGCACACAGCTCCGGGGTATATCACGAAAAGTGGCAATAACGGCACTCGCATTAGAACAATCCCGTGCAAGAAACCCCGCACACTATCGGACCCCGCGAAGGGCCGGTGATAGCGCGTAAATGCTTTTCCCCGCATCATCCTTAAAATCCCATTTACTGAGGGCCCGTTTAGTTGTGGACTGAAAGTAACAATGTGTAGAAGGAAATAATATTTCGCGAAAATTTCCAAAACCCATTGCACTGTTACAAACAAAGTTGGTTAGTGTTTGGAACAGTCCGACGGCTTTTTGTTGAAGTTTGACAAATGCCAGCAAAAACAGTTTTCACTATTTCCATAAGCCCGGCTAATTTCAAACGTTTGGATTTCGGAGTTAACTTTTTGAGAAACAATGTAATACCGCGGGTACTGCATTGTTTTTCACAAGCATTTCGGTTACATCATTAGAATTAATCAATAGAGGCGGTATATCATTCTAGTAAGTATATTTTTTTTAAACGGGGAAGGACAAACGAGCAAGACCCAACGCACCTGTCGAAATTTCTCACCACATAATTCTTATGGGCTACTCATAAAATCGTAAACCGCATCGAACACGAAATCTATCTATTACTTTTACGGCGGTATAAACTATGTGAATAGGACCTCCTGGCTTTTAACGCAACATAATTGTTATGCAGTATGTTGTTCTTCTTCCCACCTAATGGGCCACCGGAAGCTTTTCAAAACTCGCCATGGCTGTGTAAGTTTGCGGCGATATGTGAGGTGAGGCGAATATAGTGGAACTTTGGATCGCTACATAGTGGAAGGAAGAGTGGAGCGCCAAAGTTCCCGTGGCCGATCCTCAACAGGATAGACCGACCTTATTAAAACTACTGCAAAATGTCCCCTCACCGAGTGTACACGTGATGCTACACACAGAGAAAATAATCTGACATTCTATGACCACGACAGCTCCATCAGGAGTGTACGTCCAAGATGATGATGATGTGAGCAAACCTTCCCGGTCGTGCCGTCCCTATACAACTGCAATACCGCACCTCCTACCAAAAATGTACTCAGACGCTACTAACTTCATATGCTGATTTACTCAAACAGTTCTCCTCCATGGCGCACTGCAGCTGGAACATGGGGACATCCTGCAGGTGCGCCGACCTCTCGATAGCGGATACGTCTAGTAGTAGGTCTGCCAGGTGCTGAGTGCAGACTATTGCTGCCACATGACCTGGAACAACAGAAATAGAATCGTTTCGTGAACGTCGTATTCTTAATTTTGTTTTGGTCCATAGTCACTTCTATCTTTCTACAAGTATGGCGTTGCAAGTTCCTGCATTCACCAGACAACTCAGGCTTACAAAGCTTTATTGTATGGGCTGCACACTGCCCTAGGCTGCCTTCGGTTATAATCGGTTTTTCCCGTGCACACACACAACGCTCGCTGTGATTAAATCATTTTAAAGAAATAGTAGACTGTCCGGCTTCGCACGCCTATTTCACACAATATGCCAAATATATATGACAAATAATGAAATTTGTGAGACAACGTCGTTGGGTCTGCTAATTATCAATAAATTCAATTAATGCCATTTATTTTGATATTTTTTCATAATTGTTCAGCAGCAATGTGGGATTCTAATGGTAAAAGAATTTTTGGGTGCAAAGAGGTCTAGTAGTTACAGAGCCTATTCAATGCAAACAAACAAATAAGGAAACAGACGCACAAACAATCCACGATGGGAGATAAATTACACACAAAAACCTTTCCCCTGGAATCACTCATAAATGGGTGAAAACCCCATGAGATTCAATTTAGTAGGTTTTTTATATATGAGGGTGGATCGAAAAGTATCGGCCTAACACAGATTTATTCAATTCTTAAAATCAAATCTACCCACATTATTTAGTTCATTTCTGACTAGTTAATCGTGTGACGTTCGAAACGTGTGCGAAAATTTGTTATGATTTTATATTTCTTTTAACAAAGCAATCGGACATAGTTTCCGCAAACGTAGCAATTCGAGGAGCGGGCCGTCAAAAAATACCTCCATAAGAAGGGACTATCACCGAAAGCCATCCATGATGATATGGTCAGTACTTCTGGAGATTCTGATCTGTCTTATTCATCCGTCAGAAAATGGATGGCGGAATTGAAGCGTGGTAGAGAGAGTATGAGAGACGAACCCCGCTCTGGAAGGCCTTCGACGTCCACTACTGACGAAAACATTAAAAAAGTAGTTGAATTAGTTGTGGAAGATCTCATAATAAATATTAGAGTGATAGTCGAGATTGAAGGCACTTATTATGAACTAACTCAAAACATCATAATCAACGAATTGGGTTTCCACAATGTGTCACCGAGGTGGGTTCCGCGACTGCTTTCAATTGAACGAAAAAAGGACGCCGATTGACTATTTCATGTGAATGTATGGAGTTATTGAATCCGATGCAGATGACTTTTTGAATCGGATTGTTACATTAGACGAAACATGGGTTCATTACTGTACGCCAGAAACAAAGCAACAATCGAAACAGTGGTTCACCACCCCTTAAAAAGGCTAAGCCACTATTGTCGGCAAATAAGGTAATTAATCCCAGAATACTGAAGTTCAGTATTCTGGGACTCGAAGGGTGTGATTGATTCTTCTTCTTGAAGATCTTGAAAGGGGTCGGATTACAAACTCTGATTACTGCAGTATCTTGAGAGCACCCAGGAAATGCTCAGAAGAAAAGTCCTGTTTCATTAAGATATCGCCCGTCCTCACACGTCCGTGCAATTAATGGCTGAAATCCGAAATTGTGGCTTTGTACTATTACAGCATCCACGCTATTCACTGATTTACTATTTATTATTTTTTATTTGATCTGGTTCCGTCAGACTTTTTTCTGTTCTCTAACCTAAAGAAGCACTTGAGAGGTTAAATATTTCCGACAAACTACGAGGTCAAAATTGCAAACGTGCAACGAACTTGATGGTGATTATGTAGAAAAATAAAAATATAACTGATTTAGTATGTGTTTATTTTTTTTGGTTAGACCGAATGCTTTTCAATGTATCCTCGTATAATGTGTTTTTGTTTTGTTTGACACAAATACAACAATACAATTTAATAAAATAAATGAATTATTTGGGGTGTGCCAATACGGCAAATGTCTTTGTTCCGATTTTAATACATAATGATACAGAACCTTCGTAGGCGAGTTCGACTTACACTTGGCCGGTTTTTTTAAATAAGGTCTTGTGTAATTAATTAGGGCTACTCACAACACAATATTAAGCAATTAAACTTTTATTTATAAAAATTTTGGTAAAGCCTTCATTGTGCGAAAGTCAGCTAAAGCCTTCATTATAAAGGATATTTATAAAATTCTGGCAAAAAAATACTCGAGTTCAGAGACCTCTACAGCTCATAAAATTGAAGATATTCCTTTTTAATTGAAGTAAAGCTTCCCTACGCACGCTTGAATTGGGGACTAAGCTGGTGAATGAGTGTCGAGAGCGTTACGAAAACGAGGTGAATTGAAGTTAAGAGAGAGGTATAGATAATTGATGATGTAATGAGAGAGAACGAAAGAGAGAGAGAGAGAGAGCGGTATGTACGGAACTCAAAAGGGAGATAAGTATAATTTGGTGAATATAGAATAATATAATATAAAACAGAGAGTAGTGTAGGAGCAAGAGAGGTGGGTGACATTTTCTTTTTCTATTTCTCTCATAACCAGGTAAGTTACATATCACTAAACTGTTTTTACTTCTGTCGTGTGGTGTAAAGAACTCTCGCTTTTTCACATCTATTATGGTTGTCATGGAATGTATGGTTAGGATACATACATGAGGATGGTATGACTATGTTTCATTATATGAGCAGATCAAGAGGATAGGGCTAGGATAGGATTATCATGCTGCAGCGACAGCCCTAGCCGGCGATCCCCCGTGGGAGCTCGTGGTGGAGGTTCCTGCCGAGAGCTGCTCCTACGTCTCGGATAGGAGGGCTCTCGGTCCGAGCCCCACGCATGACGAGATCATACGGATTCGCCGGTTAGGACATGTGGCGCTAATGCAGAGGTGGGGGGAGGACCTGGCGCGGCAGCCGTACGGTAGAGAGATAACGGCTGCCTTGCGCCCGGTCCTCGGGCGGTGGATGCGCCGTAGGCGCAAATCCCTCACCTTTCGTCTGACGCAGATGCTCACCGGGCATGGTTGCTTCGGTGAGTATCTGTGTGAGACGGCCCGCAGGGAGCCGACGACTCGTTGTCACGATTGTGACGCGGCGGTGGACTCGGCCCAGCACACTCTCGAGGCGTGCCCGAGATGGGCGGCGCTGCGTCACGATCTGACATCAGTTGTCGGAGGGGACTTGTCAAAGTCGAGCATCATCATCGCGATGCTCGGCAGCGACGAGTCCTACAAGGCGATGGCTTCCTTCTGCGAGACCGTCATGTCCCAGAAGGAAGCCGACGAGCGGGTGAGAGAGGAGGCTGCCGACGCGGCCTCCCCCCGCCGACGACGAATGGGGGTACGAAAGAGGCGCTATCTGCAGCGCCTTCAGTAGTGCCCCTGTGTTCCGTGTTGGGCCGGGATGGGATCCCGGTCCACTTCCAAAGACACGGCGTCGTGGGGACGGTCATAGCGTAGCCGGACAGTCCCCAGACAGAGGTGAAGTCTGGCCTTTTCGGCGAGGTCAGCCTGTCGCTGGAGGGGTCCTGTTGCCTGCAGATCCGGGACCCTCCACTAATAGCGGCTGAAGGCTCCCGTAGGGGTTTAGTTGGTATTGCTACCCAATGGCCGAGTCCAACATAGGTCTGGGGGTCTACCCGGGCTCCCAGGTATCATGCGTAAATGCATTCCCCTTCGCCACCAAAAAAAAAAAGGATAGGATTATCATAATCGTTAAAACCTGTAAAGAGTTACGAGGCGCCTATTTGCCATGGGGATGATACTTAAACTTCATTTACATTGAATGAAATAAAAAGGAGTAGCTATTTATTCTCATATGTGAAACTTCGCTGGCAATGATTTTCCACTGCTCAAGTTACTTGAGCTCTAATAACATACGCACTTTACGTATGCTACTGACGTGAATTATCAAATTTCACCGGAAATTGTTTGCAATGCTCAAGTTATTTGAGCTCTAATAGCATACTCACGTTACGTATGCTACTGAAGTGAATTATGAAATTTCATTGGCATTGATTTTTCACTGGTCAAGTTACTTGAGCGTTAATAACATACGCACGTTACGTATGCTACTGAAGTGAATTATGAAATTTCATTGGCAATGATTTTTCACTGCTCAAGTTACTTGAGAGCTAATACCATACGCACGTTACGTGTATTATCAAAGCTAATTATGAAGTTGAATTGTAATCATTTGTGCTCCCAAAATGAATCTAACGCCCTTAATAAGTCTAGTTTTTAAATATTTTATCTCATAAGTCTGCGATTTATGGATCTGTTTTACCATATTACTCCAAGGCTATTATTGTTCCAATGAACTTAAGATTAAGTCTATCTTTAAAATACTAATAAATCTGTCTTTGTAGCGATCGGTATGATAAATGTTGTTTAATCTATCTTCGATTTTGTATTTCACATGAAATTTCCCATGTTACTTATGAAATGTTCAATCACTAAAGCCTATACTGTAGTAATACTCCTCGTCGTATTTCATCAACGATGGCCATATCAATTGAACATGTTATAGGGCAAACTGTCTCATGTCATTATCCCGATAAAACAGCAGTCTGAAAACACTTTTACAAAATCAAGTGATGGCTTAACGGCAAGGGCACGGGGTTCCAGCACCGCCAACTGTATGGATTCCGGACTGTCATTCGAAATTGAAAAATCCCTATTTATAGTCCCGCCCGGGACTCGAAGTGAGACAGAATTATCTATGATAAAACACGTTTGCTGTTACACCACTTTGTAGCGTCCAATGCTCAATATGAGTCAGCCTAATCATAAAAGTGATAACAGTCCTAGACATAATTGGTCTGATTAGAAATTGTAATAATCCTTATTTTAAATTGCCTTCATTGGCCATTCAATCATGAGAATTTGCATTTTTATTTTTCAATATTCTTAATGGTAGCGTTATATTTATTTTATTTGTAAAGGAAAGCGACCAGTCAGCTCGCCATTACCGTTAAGCTAGGGAAGCGGTGTAGTTGTTAAACGGCCGTAACACGGCGGCGAATGACGTTACTAGAATATTTAAATTTTTGGGGTTCCGTCG
>JAFELO010000454.1:192322-215389 GCA_017140195.1 Eumaeus atala | reverse complement strand
GGGGGGGGGGTGACACGACCAGTCTCTTCAGCCAAGATAAGAATAGTTACTTTAGTTAATCTAATAAACAACTATCGGTATGCATCCTTCCCATCTGCGGAAAAGTGGACTCTGTCCATCTATCGACCACATTCTCACCTAGACCTTCGCCCGGGATGTCTTATAGTAACCGACGAAGCTGCACTGACACTTCCGCCAATATAGAGCAGTTATAAAAAAAGGAATGTAATTATTTTTCAACAAACAAGTTTGTTCAGCTTTATGTATTATATTTAATGAAAATTAAATACTGCCTTACTCATGTTTGCTTTCAGAACCTGCATGGGTTTCCAGGGCAGTGGCACGGTTGATATGACGTACTCCCTTTTCGCCTTGACGACGCCTGTTGGGGTTCATCTTGTATCACTTCTTTCATTTTATACATCAGCTGGTTCAATTGACCAGTCAGCTGACCGACGGCGGAGCACAGATCATCCAATCGGGATGGTTGGTTATATCCCTGTCGAATATGATCACCAGGAAAGTCTCTGCTCGTTGAACATCGAACTTGTTCTCGACGAGAATCTGCAGGACCGTAATGATCAAAAGACATACTGTTTTGCTTACATTCAACTCCACATTGGTCTAGAGCGCAACCAGAAGTTGCACCGGATTGTTGTTTTCTGGAATCACTTGCCGGACATTCCGTATTTGTGCAATGCGGTGGTTGATGTACAGGACATTTCATGTTTGAGCAGCTGTAAGGTTCATTTGTTCTGCATTCTCTCGGGCCGGATGTGCAATCGGGACATGGACACGACACTCTTATTGTACCATCTTTTATGTCTTTTATTTTGCCAGCGGTGTAGTTCAGGCAATCGTAATGTATCCATGAGCTGCAAGTGCCCTCGCACTGTAGTCCGGTTCTCTCCGTTACTTTACCCAAACAGATTTTGCACGGGTTCGATATCTTAGTGCATTTTGGCATTGTGTCATGCACATCTTATGCGGTGGCGTTCAAATCATGGAGTTGGAGATCTGTGTTGGTGCGATGGTGAATTTTTTTATTGACTTTTAAATGACACTGATTAATATTTTGATTAACAGTTCTATTTTCTTCTTTTTTGACATTTGCGTCTTTGAATCATACCTGCCTACTATTAATTTGTGCGTTTTCCTACGTATTGCTTCCCCTCTTAATTTCACGGGCAAATCCGGGGCGGACCGCCAGTTGGATAATCATAGAGGATGCACAGGTGGTAAAATAATTTTACTAATATGGGAAATCAAGTAATAATTTTACTAATAGTAGTAAGTAATAATTAATAATTTTAGTGGTAAGTTTAATTAGTAGTAAGTAATAATCAATTATTATTTTAGTAGTTAGTAGTAAGTAATAATTTTGCTAATATGGGAAAACAAGTCTACATGTTTGTTTACATTCTTGCATGCAAAAAACTGTTAAGCAGATTTAGATGAATTTGTACATGTATAGATAATAATATGAGAACAGAATAATTCCGATAAAATGAATGTTCCCCTGCATTCAAACATTTCGAGACACAAAGTTGGCGTCTTAAAAAATTCAATGTAAAATTGTACACTTCTTTCAAATGTAATCTGTTTAGTAAAACCATTTTAAAATCATGCGTAATCTAACACGCAATTGTTTAAGTATGTTTATGTACAATCAAGGACTTCTTAGAATGGCCGTTCAGTATGAAATCGTGTATCTTCTAATTTTGTAAAAGTTTGGATAAATTATACTCTGGTGAAACTGTCAAAGCTAATCGATGCTATTGTGAGTCAATATAATTATGACAAATATGACCACCACCAATAGTGTATTTTGTCGATCTAGTATTTACAGACTGCTTTGTACGACATTGTATAGAGTCATAGAGCGTATACAGTACTCGACTCCGATTCTGAATATGTAAAAAAATAACTACATAAAATTTGACTTAGTTATCTATGGAATTCTCACCGGTCTGTTTCTTATACTCAGAGACTAAACTGATATTAGGAATGTTGCAACTTTTTTGTCATTCTTAAATAGTGGTTTTCATATATTTACCGATATAATAGCAATTATATCTATAAATATGAGAAAAAAAATAACTGTCATCAAAATTTATAATTATTATAAAAAATCAATAAATCGTTTTTATTTAATATGAATAAATACAACATTAATATAAAAAAAGAAAAGGTTAACAAATGTTATTATTAGTGTTATCAACAAAACCAGTTTTTCACTAAAAAAAATACTTAAGTACTTTCAAATATTACAATAGAAATACTTTACCGGATTTTATCACGGTTAATTTAATTATTTCACTAGCTCGACGTTTCAGAAGCTTAACATCAACCATGGTCCCGGATGGACTCTTGAGTTCATTAAATAAACCACGATAATATCCGTCAAAGTAGTTTTATTTTAATGAGTACCATTCGCGCAATCTCAAGACATCAATACGTTCTAAATGTTTATTTTACTTACAATTACATCAGTCATACCTACATGAGTTAATCAGATAATGATTCCGTTCTGGAACACTTCGAATCATCAATAAACCTATCGGTAATGTCATCGATTATGTTATGAACCAGTTGAGACATTTTGTCTTCGGTTTTCAACACATGGGCCACACGGACTGTATATCCGTCGTTGTAGAGTCACGTGACTAAACCCTTCATTAAAGAAACTTCGTAGCTCGCTCTCTTTTGACTGCCCAATGCTGATGGGAGCGTCCAGTGCAGCTCCATCGATCACTATAAGACACGGCAGGCGATGGTCAAGGTAATATTATGTCGACATGGGCATTGACCCCCCTTCCTTTCACGCAGATGGAAAGGATGCATCCCGATAGTTCTTTAAGATTAGCCAAATTAACTATTGTTATTTTCTATTAAAAATATTCTCGATAAAGATTCTTCGCTACGAGGATGCGAAAAAAATATCAAAACCGCATCACATTACATGCCACAAAAGGAAAGGAACAAAGCAACAGAACAAAAAAAAAACAAAAAAGGTGTAACAAAATAACAATAATTAATAATTGGCACACTACAGGTCGCAATATCGCTTTAGAAGACTCCAGAAAAGGCCAACCTAGAACATTCCAGAAGAGGACCCCAAATTTATTAGAAATCCGTCTGGATGCCATTTTGATCCAGTCGGATTTCTAATAAATTTATGGTAGGGGTAGCTTATAGTATAAAAAAGGGTTTGTCTTGTTCAAAAATCGACGTTAATATACATTTAAAAAAAATCTATATCATAGATCAGCGCTATAAAAAGCTGGTATCGTTATATATAATATTGACACTTATATCTGTCAATTTAGTCTCTGATATTAAAAAACAGACTATACAGAACAGGCCGCCGCTGCTTGCAATTAGATTTGACGCGCCGGGGTCTTTGAACTTCGGCCGCGTCTTCTATCGATTTCATGAGGTGTATATATTATCCGAAAATAATGACAGTAAATGCGTTTCATTGTAGTTTTATAACAGTAGGTGGATCTTCTAATAGTAGGTGGCTACTATTAGAAGATCCACCTACGTCCGCTTGGATAGTCTCGAATAGTTGTGTGTCCCTCCAAAGTTCACGGTACTAGAAGTAATCGGTTCGAGAAATACACCGCTCGATATAAATTGAAACTATCACATCTACAATATTCCATCCATTGCTATCAATACCATCAGCAGCAGTAGCTGGATGACATCCATTGTACAGTGTGCACGTCACATGCGATCTCATAGCGGCGACGGATGTCCAAAAGACACTGGTATTACGTTTTATTATTTCATTCAAGGTTTTAGTGCATAATTTATCAAGGTATAATTGTATATTTTACTTATAATTTATCGATTTATCAAATATAAAGAAACAAAGAAAAGTGTGTTTGTTATGTACATAAGAAGTTACATTTCTTTGGCGTTGCAATACTAAAATCTTAATTTTTTTTTGTCTTTTATTCTACGTCTTTAGAAAGTAGTGAATTAGATAGTAATAGCATTAAGAGGAGGTAGTGCTGCGCATAGTGCGTGACACTACATCCTCTAGTGCAACGGAGTTGGGCCGGCACGACCCGGGAGGTACCTCCCGCTCACGTAATACCCCCATAAAGGGACATCTTCGGTGTCGCGTTTCGTGCGGTTTGTGAGTAGTCGGTGGCCCATTGGGGAGGGGGAGGGCAACACAATGTACGCGGGCGTCGGTAGTCGTAAAAGGGCACCGATTGCTCGTTTGCTTCCCTATTCTATAAAAAGAAAACGACACTAATAATAGAAACAAGGAGTTGTATGTATACATTGAAAGTTTTAAAACAACGCAATATGTTAACTTTTGAATAACTCAAATGTTGACTAAAGCGAACTTCAGGGTGTCGATTCGTGCCTGTATGCGCGCACATTATAATTTTTTTCCTAACGCGCCAAAAGAAGTAAAGTAAACTTCAAACACAATTTACGCTATATGTATATATAACTCAATATAAGTACTTACGGGAAAGTACACATCAATGTAGTACCTAAAGTGCAAACCACTCCGTGACTCGACCTGTGTCCGTTGTAGACTTAGATACCATACAACGGTGTCATGTCAAACGCAATTTGTCTCAGTAAATGGTCATCCATTTTAAAATTTTTACAAATAAATGATCGATTTATTTCAAGAGGGAAGCGTGTGCGAGAACTACGCTGAAATACTAGATGAAAAGCATTTTGTAGGGGGCAAACTGGTAAGCAGCCAAATTTGGCCAGCACGACCACTCGCTCAAATTTGTTGATCCTAAATATGGCCGCAGGTTCAAATACCTGTTATAAGTAGTACAAGAGATATTGCTTTTACTGCATTGTCCCCTAATCGGGCCAGCATAATTCTGGTTAAATTAATAATTAAAATGTTAGCAAGTGAAGGACCCGTAATCTAGTCTTAAAATTATCGATATATCGATATTTTCTGGAAATATATTTTGAACAGTTGTTGAAGAAAGCCTGTCTTATTCGTCATACCGTCCTAGTATATAAACTATTACCTATCTCGTGAATATAGCCAGCGTAATGCACAAAAATCTCTTCAGCTTTATTATATCGCATAGTGTAGATGAACGTAGCAGCGGTAAAGCCACCAGTAGTGTTGGGTTGCGAAGCGTTTACAACCGTCAAGTGTGAACCGAATACATTCCGAGTTTTCCGTACCATGCTCTGTCATCATCAAAAGTCAAACATAATAAATTTGACATTCACATCGCACATAAAAAATGTCGATACATCGATATATTTGGCCATATATTTTGAACAGTTGTATTATGTATGGGACATTTTATTTAAGTTTTAAATGCGCTTTGAACCGATATCGAATCCAAAAAGAAGAAGATGATTAGGATGACCATACCTTCATTCACCTACTACCTTCTCATACTTTAATTTTCAACTACTCTAAATGAATCCTACATTTCTCAGAAATTCAAGATTGAAAAACTAAATCGAAACTCAAAAAAATTGCAATTTTTTTTGTTTTTTTTTGCAGTGTAAGTTTTGAATCAAAGTTTGCACATTCGAATGAATAGAACACTGTGGATATTATTGAACTTTGCCGGTCTCCTTTGACACCATAAATGTCACTAAACTAAATAAGTTCATTAGTACACAAAAAAAAAACAATTTATTTAGCCCGATATGTCGATTTTTTTTTCAATTCCTACATCACTGGCTTAATCCGGCCGTGGAAAAGACAGATGTTTTTAATTTAAAAACAATTACGCGAGCATTGTTTTTTTATCATAAAACACTCGAGTAAGCTTTACGTGTCCCGTCGTATTAAATAACATTTTGTTAAATATCGCTCTGGTCAAAAGTACTGTGTTTCTATAACAGAACGAAATCGTGTCGAATGCTTTACTTTAAATTTATATTACAATATTGTATTTATAAGTAATAAATAAATAAAATCAGTGTGTCATTTACGCCATTAGCGCCATTTACGTTGTCAGAGGAGATCGGCAAAGTTTAACAATATCCATAGTAATTTGTTCATTCGAACTGGCAAATCATTTATTTTCAGACCGTGTTCCGTAAAAGTTAGTATCTGTAACAACACCTTAAACTCGAATGTTAGTATATACAAAAAGTAAGTAGAAAAGGGTGTTGCCAAAAACTCCCCAATTGGCAGTCACTCCGAAATATACACGGATTTCCATGAATATTTTTGTAAAATGTCCATGCTGATGGCCATGGGAGGTACCTCTCGATCACACGATACCAGCGTAAAATGACACATGGGGCACCTGCTACTAAACGACGCACGAAAACCGCCGGCATAGTTGTCATTTTACGGCGGTAAAATTTGAGCGTGTGGTACCTCCCCGGGCGTACTGGCCCAATTCAGATGCAACGCAATTAAGTACTACGGTAGTCCCTACGAGACTCCGACAGCGCGTGTCCCGCCAAGGCTAAAAACACAGTAACGTCACGATAAACCAACACAAAACAACAAGGAAGAAAGGAAACAAGTGTGCAAACGTAAAAGAGACTATAAACGATAAGAAAACTTTATCTTATTTACATAATTCTTTATTGGCTAGCTGCTGTCCGCGACTTCGTCCGCGTGGACAACACACAAAAACACATGCAAACACTGTATCCGGAATAGAATAGAAAAGCTTATGAGTATTTATTTTTTCGTAAAACATAAAATTACTCAATACTGAAAAATACAAACTATTACAATATATGTAAAATAGCTCTTATGGCGATTCAATGGTTTAGGGTAAATCGTCTAGAACAATCAAATATAACAGTTAACGCGAGTTTAGTAGATTTCGTAAGTAGGCAAACGAGCAGTCATATCATTTTAACGATTATATGTGCAGACGATGCCGTACGTTCCTCCTTCCCTTCCCTTCAGTGTGCCACCAAAACTCACAAAACTCGCGATAGGATATCTGTTACACTGTGGCAGTATTAAATGATTAACAAGGTACTGTGAAATTAAAATGTTTATTACATTCAAATCGGGCTTATAAAAATACTTTTTAATCAATAGAAAATAATCCACCGCCGGTTCAACCCCAGCCCTGATAGATGTGTAACAGTGTATGTCATTTTTTTTAACCAATAAAAGTCTTCTATTCTATTCAATCATGTAAACCGCCTAATTAGCATGGTTGTACTACCTTTTGTTAATACATGTGAATATAAACCTCATCCCTTTCCTAAAGAACTTCATGGATGTCAATGTGTCATAAGAATTATATTTTTTCCATAATTTTCACTCGTGAAAACCACGTGAATTAATTAATGTTTAGTAAGAATAACAATTAAATTATTGTGTAATTGTAGCAACAGAATCGGCGTTAAATATTTTAAATGTCGTTTCTTATTATTTTATAGGTAACCTTATAACAACAACTTTTATTTTGTTAACTTTCTAAGATACATCTTAAGACAATGACCTTATTATTTTGCAGAAACTCAATTACTGTGTTTAACTCCATAAAACTAAAGCCTTTATATATTGATTTACAGCATAAGGGGGGCAAACGAGCAATCAGAGCCTTTGGATGTCCCTGTAGACGCCCATGGACATTCGCATGATTGTCACGCAGACGCATTGCCCTCCTACTGTCCCCCACCGGGACACCGGCTACTCACAAGCCGCAAGGAATACGTCAGCGACGCGAACACTTTACGTGCTGGCCCAATTCCGTTGCACACGAGGATGGCGTCGTGCACCATGCATGGCACTATCTCCTCCAGAAAATTATTTATCACGATTGCCAATATTCTAATTTAGTATGCATTAGATTTTATTATTTTATTGAAATAACACGATTCGCACACAATGGCAGGGACAACATGCTCCAATCATAGATCTAATATTTCTCATATCTATTAAGTGAAAAAAAAAAGCCTTTAAGGCTTAAGTGCTGTCAAACATATCATGACGTATAACACTTCGTTTTTAATTTAATTTACAAAAACTTTATACAGCGATCCATACACGAACTAGAATGTTCTTTAAATACGATAGAATTTCTATATCTGGGGAGCACTAGTATGAATTAATTTGTTGATGGCACCAGATCCTCTCAGCCATTTAGGTCGTCTAATTTAGACCAGTATCGAGCGACCTAGAATTCTTTGGAATAGTAAAATTGTTTCGATGACCGGCACTTTTCAGAGATCGAAATAGATTAGGACATAAGATCGCTTAGAAGATTAAGTGTAGGGTGAATGGGCTGTCAGGTCGTGTTAATAGACTTTTGGTACCGGCACATTAATAATGTTTAGAAACATTTACTTGTGATTGAGAATTATGTGCCACTTTTTATAGCATAGGGAGGCAAACGAGAAATCGGAGCCTTGTGATGACTTCCAACGCCCACAGGCATTCGCATGATTGTCACGGAGATGCGTTGCAATGCTAAATTCATCTCCCCGCCACCCCGTGGGTCACTAAACCAGGCCATGGGTGTCACGATCGTTATAATTTCTCAATTATCAGACTTGTTCTCAAACTAGTGATCCACCCCGGCTTTGCCCATGAATAACAGGGGTAGTATACACTCAAATCTTCCTCAGGGAATGTTCTAGGTATCGGTGAAAATTTCATGAAAATCCGTGAGAGAATCCATCACGTACACACATTTTTTGGGTACTTTGTATATAACAGGTACCTACACATTGGCACTGCAAATTCGATATGAATTTCAGATTATGCCGACCACTCGTTCCATAGAAGTTATTCCTGGCAGAGGTAAAGATGCTCAGATAATTTACGATCCCGTAAGGGCTCAATTTTTCCTTTGGAACCTTAAAAAAATAGGGGTGCATTTTATGAAGATCAATACAGCTATAAATACGAAAATGTTCATGTATTTATTTATTATGCAGTATAAGGGGGAGGGACGATCCCATAGACTCCCATGTTTTTCTTCCTCCGATGGACAACCGGATACTCAGCTAACGCAATGGCTTAGCTGTCACTTTGTGGTGATATCATGTGTGCCAGAAGTACCTCTCGGTCGTGTCATTGAATTATATTCAATGCGAGACGGCACTACCCCCTAAAAGTTACAGGTATACGAATTTTCTAATAGTGTCTATACACATAAAAACGAAATACCACTGCCTGATCACGACAACTGCCAAGCACTTTCATCAAACACGCTCTCAAACACCACACCGCACACCCGGTGTAGGGACATGCAGACGCCCGCGGGGAGGAATGCAAATATACACTACAGCCCAGGCACACGTTAACAGCACATACTTTCGATTGCAAACAGTCCTAGCGATACCTATAGTGTAGGGACTAATCCCAATACGATCCAGGATTTGCCTAGGTCAAATAATACCGCTGTGTCGGTTAGCTATTCTAAGACCACCTTGCGCGTGTTTGCCCATTAAAATGTGAAGGGTGGGACGGCCTCCGCGATCATAATTGTCTCCATGAGGCAAAGGGTCAGCGAATAGGCAATTTTAGCTACCGCGAACGAACTACCCTCGACGTCAGATTTGGGGGAGGCAGGACCTCTCGGTCGCTCAGGCCATGACAACAATAGTGAAATTAGTTACAAACACTTTCGTATAGGGATACATCTCTCCCACCTGCGGGACCGAGAGGGGTCGGGCCTCTTTCTCTCCAGCCGAGCACTCATAGCAATTCCATGAAGCTGCATTGGGCTTCTCCTCGCTTCCACAGAATAAGTTCAACTCCAAAAGAATCACGAAATCTCAGAAACTAGTACACCTACAAACTTTAAATTCGGCCTGGGTCGGACATATGCCAACAACGAACATTATGAAAATCACTAGAGTTGTGTTATTGGGGTGGTGTACGCGGGTGAAACCGCGAAGGGCTTCTAGTATAATATTAGGTCGTCAAGAGTGCAGGCGTTGAAACATATCAAATCGCCGGACAAGGCGAAAGGAAATTGTCTTCAACGAGATATTAGTATTTACATGTCCAGGCGAGGCGTACACGTGGCAAACTCCAAGGGCCACTTAGAAAGCTTCATCGTACGTTAAAAGCTTTAAAAGCTCTTGCCATTTGAAATTCAAGAACAGGATATATAGCTTTTCTACAGTATATGTGAATCTTCATGGGCGTCTGTAGTCTGTGTTTGTGAATAGTATTTACAATTTTTTGTTAGTTATTGTTATAGCGGCAACGAAGTGTCAATTATCTAGTTACGAGTTACGTGGTTCATGAGATACAGCCTGGTTTCATACGGACGGATAGACGGATAGCGGAGTCTTAGTAATAAAATAAATAAATAAATAAATAGATGAGCAGTTTCAGTAATAAAAATAACAAATAAATTAAAATAAGCCTTTATTCCCCAACACTCTTCATATAACATTAATTGGACTTCTGTTAACCGTAGCGTCATAAGTCTTAACATAGTCTATAACCTTCCTTGTGAATGTATCTCACAAACAAATCCTATCTGTAGTTCGAAATGTCTGCAAGTTCGAACGAAGAAACAAACACTTCAGTTTTATTATATTACTGTCAAAGATGGGGCTCTGGTCACATTGCCTTTTTTTTTCGTTCAAATTAATTGCCTGACACAAAAATTCGACGAACACCTGCCTATATAGATAAAACTCTTCCGTTACTGGGTGACTGGTAGACAGACCGACACACAACGCACAGCTGAAACTGCAGTACCTGGGAAATTGAAATTTCGTACTGAGGTTCCATTTATGCAAGTGAGCACTAAGTGAGGATTTTTTGAAATTCAACCCCTAATCGGGTGAAATAGAGGGGTGAAGTTTGTAATATGGAATTTTACCACGTTACGCTGCTAGTTAGGTGTTAAAGTCTTCATCTCTCTGTCCAGGTAGGGACAGTACTGTGTTTATTCCACTGTAAAGAGCTCACTTACCGTACGAAACCCGACAGCATAGTAGCAAACTCTATACTAACAATGATTCAGACCCAAACGATTATCATGATATATCTTCCAAGATGATAAAATGAACGTAAAAATGCCTTTATCATTTTAACAATACCACTTGAAAGCCTTTGAATTTTACGGCCAATAATCTTGTGTATTCACAGATTTTCATTTGAATTCTTGACACCAACGACCAGTAATGTTTGGATGGTCCCTGCTACGAAAAATGTCTCAAGTATAAAAGATGTCAATATTTTATGTCTAGATAGACCCGCGTGGGCGAGGGCTGTGAACCTATAGATACGAGAGCTATTCTCTGAGGCATTAATTTACAAAAAACAAGATACACAGTCTGCGTCTCAAAACCGTCCGTATAAAGATGTGCAATCGTCAAATTAAATCCATATATTGCAATTGCGGGTACAAATGGTGATGCAAATTATTCACTTCGTAAAAACAACTTAAAGTCATGCGCGTAAGATTAACTTTACAAAAATATTTGTTTGAATTGTGCACTTTATTTAAATAGAATACAAAACAGTGTAAAAAATCACTGAAAATCATGTTCGTAAAGTTGGTTTTACGAACAAAAAATTGTATATACACTATGTAATCCACAATCTGGGATGCTTTAGAATAACAGTTAATTATGAAATCGTGTATCTCGTAAATTTTTGTTAACCAAAACGTTTACAAAGTCTTCAGACGATAAAAAGATAAAATAATTATTATTACCATATTGGACTTTCCTTCGGTTAAAAGTTTCCGTTTCTGCTTTCTGTCAGCTATTTGGAATCAGACTTCTTTAAGCACATTGGACTTAGTCAAGCTAGTGGATGCGTGACGAGGGCATTTGTTTGCATTGAATTGGCTCCGAAACTACTGGACCGATTTGAAAAATTATATTACCTTTATAATCCCATATTATCAGGAATGAACATAGGCTATATAACACGTTCTTAAACGTTTGAATGATTATGAAAAGTTTGATGATGTAAGCAATATTGTGAAAAAAATCTTTTTTTCACATTTTTTAACACATTTATAAGCAATTTGTGAAAAAAAATCTTTTTCTCACATATTGCTTCTACTTGATTCACACAAATTATTGACAAGAAGCGGTCACAACAGAAGTTGATCTGTCATGGACTCTTGTTTTCATTGTGACGTGTAACGTTTACGAGGTCGATATTCATAATTTTTATACTTCAGCAAATCAATGACTTTTTGCCGTATCTCGTGAAGCATACACGTACGAAGCAGCCGAGGCTGACTGCCAGTTGAAAATAAGATTATAATTGGTGTTTAAAAATGCGTTATAACTGTCAAATAAAAAACTGAGGTTTCTATCTAAATGCGACGAAGGAACGAATGACGTAGAACCATCAATAGATAACACAATTATTCCATATCGGTTCACTGAATCATGGTGAACATGAAGTAGTTACCTTCCGGATAATTTCTTTGTTAAAATTAATTAAACTAGTATTACAGCACGGTTTCACCCATGTAACTCCGGTCACATTCGTCGTAGCCTTGCTCGATAAATGGACTATTTAACACAAAAATATTTTTTTAATTCGAGTTAGTTGTTCCTGAGGGTAGCGCGTTGAAACAACAAACTCTTTAAGTTTATATTATCATTAGTATAGATCAGGTAATGTCCGGAAGTGGTGTCAAGAGCCTTCGCAACCGGCGTGTCTGTACGAAGATAGTGATGAATGCGGAGAAGGCGAGGTAGGTAAGGATCGTGATGGTTGGCATTCCATTCTCTCTGCCTACCCCATTACGGAGTTGGCGTGAAGATGTGTTGTTGTTATTTAGATTATGTGCACACACAATATACCGGGTTAGTAACACCCCGACTGCTTCTTTGTCCTCCTATACTATAAACAAACTACGCTCCATTTTCAGACCTTATAAAGTAAATAATTGATATCCATAGGTCCATGGTGCCAAGTTTTATATAAGAATATCCTGTAATATTACTTACAAGAATATCCAACAGCTGCTCTCATGCTGATATTTAAGTACGTAGCAAGCCTTTGGCATTCTAAACCTGCAGTTGGCCGTCAACATCAATAACAATTATTAACCAGCTAATAATTGGTTCGACCTTGGCATTCTAAAGGAACTAGAAATATACGTACCTTTTCTATTGCACAGGAGCAGTTGAGCCACTTGTAAATTACTGATCACCAACTTCCACAGACATGCGTCACACCAGAGCACAGATTCATTGCCGGCCTTGAAGAGATAAGTAGGCTCTTTTCTTGAAGATCCCCAGGACGTATCGGTCTGGAAAAACCGTAGGGGTAGCAGATATAAAGAAGTAGTGCCTGGGAAAAAATTGCGCTTACAGCGCCTGGTAGAGGATTTCGGAACTTCGAGATGGTGTCGATAAAATTTAGAATTTTGACGCGGAGTCCTGTAGTGAAACTCAGCTCCAGTTCAATATTAATCCGAACATTTCCTCGGAATACTTCCTGTGATAACTGCTGTAGAATGTGAACAGTGAACTGATATCTCTTTGTAAGAGTAGCAAAGTGGTGAAGAACGTTTGTTCTCAACGATTCGAGTCGCTCTACGTTGAATACGGTCAAAGGGGACCAGATGGGGATTTGGGCTCCAGCCCAATGTTAAAAGCAGTACTCCATGTGCGGTCGGATCTGCGCCTAGTAAAATTGGAGCCGATGAGCTGGTGTGAAGTACTGCTTCGCGTTACTGAGCACGTCTAGCTTCTGGGAGGTTAATTTAGCCTATATTTCCAAGTGACCGCAGAACTGAAGGTTACTCGAGATTTGGACACCAAATATTCCGGTGCTAGCCGAAGCCATTATGGAGGTGTTTTGAAACCGAGTAGACACGGCAAAGGGTATTTCTAAGCAGTAAATGCGCAAACTCGTCTCTTTTTGGGGTTAAATTGGACTAGATCTAGTTCTCTCAGTTCTCAATCTCAATGGGGCCACATTGAGAGACTTTTGACAATAAAGGCTCGAGTTCAGACACAAACTTGTTTCAGAGAAATATTGACGCGGTCAGCGAATAGAGCATCACCGGTGATATCATCCGCATAACAATGAATGCCACCGCTTTGGAATATGACATTGATTTGCAGGAAAAACAGAGCGGGAGACAGAATACAGACTTGTGGAACGCCAGCATTGACAGGTTTTAGGTCTGAGCATACACCATCGCTCTACGACGTTTATGCTCTTGTTTGTCAAAAAGCTGGCAATCCAGTCGCTTAATATTACGGGAATCCCCAAAGCCGGAAGCTTGGAAAGAAGAGCTTTGTGTCAAATCCGATCAAAGGCTTTATCTATGTGCAGACTAACCTCCAGCGCCTCCCCACTTTGCTCCAATAGTCCATGCGTCAGGTAAATTAGGAGGTCACCAGCGGACCACAGTGAGGGAAACTGCACTGACAGTTACTGTGTTGCTCCTCTGGGTACCGCACTAGGACGGCTAATGACGCAAAATATATTTAATTAATAACGAGATCTGCCATGCGACCTGGATTTATACCCTGTTTTTATAGTACAGGGGGAAATTTAGGATTCAGAGGCTCTGGAAGGCTGACTACCTATACCCATAGACAACCGCATTATTGTTGTCTATTGCCATTCTGTGTAAGCCGTCACTTTTTACCTGTCAGGCACTCCCCAGTCATGTCGGCCAAATTCAGCTGCTATACAGAATGGTACCCTTACTATATTGCAAATCTCGACTAGCTCGATAACATTCATGAAGGTATGGTATAAACAATATAAGTTTCCAAGGAGCCACACTGCGGATAGCTTGTAACTTTAAAGCGTATTAATTAAATCTCCTGCTATAGTGATGTGCACATGAGATATTATTTAGTGCATCGATATTTTATTAGAGTTTATTCCTTAGGAGCAATGTTAAGCACGTGATAAAGTTTGAAGCGTAAAATCGTGTGAAACAGTCACCGGCCGAACTTAAGGTTATGCCGTACTTATGCAGTTTACGCCTCTTGCGAACCTTCCACTTGAGAACGATATGCGTTCTTGAGGAACTTAACATTATTTGCACGTCGGAGATTTTTAAAAAGTAAAATCGATAATTTTTATTCCCCTTTTATTTATTTATTGGTTATTTATATAATAATAAATGTACATACATTATAGACTTAATAATCTAATAATTGGTACAAAGGCACCACTTATACATGACTAGGACTACAGGAGAATTTGTATGACAAATACAGTATTAGTGTGCACATATATAGATAATATAACAGTAAATAAATAGGCAATATACAAACGTATATTATAAATACTTACATACGTACATATATTCATAGTATACATATACACACATACTTTATATTTAAAATAAAATTAAAACTTTTATGTGTACCTTAAACGGTCGACGACTAACGGTAACGTAAGCGATACCCGCCAAACACGTTACGCCCGAGGTCATAGTATTATATTAAAGACAACATACAAATATATAATTTGTGTGTGAAATTAAGCTTTATCGATAACACGTTAATATAACGTGACATCACAAAAATTTTGCAGCGTATTGTTTGACCAAGCAATTTACTAGATACGACCAACATACAGGCAATTATATCTACAGCTGCTAGTGGTTTTTGTGTACCTTTTAGGCTACTCAGCCTCTAAGGGTAAACTCCACCTCCACAGATGGAGTTGCCCAGCACTATAGGACAACCCCACCGACTTTGGGATAGTGTAATGGGGTGAGGTTCCCATCATCGCCCCTTGCCCCGTGCGCAAAAGCGCCACCTCCTGTTGCCCTTAGGTCTCTTCTTCTTATAAAAGGGTACAGAGAGCGATTCCTCCTCCTGATCTTTGAGCCCCCTCTTCTTATAAGAGCGGTAATCCCCCACGGTTCAATTAGCTTCGACTGGATTCACCCCAGGCTACTAAACCCCACCGCCACGACAGGGCTTAAACCATGATGGGGGTCTTTGTGTACCCAACATAATTATATAAATGTATTTTAGTAAGAGGTAATGCAATGCTGCATACCAATGGCATTGGCATGGCACATTAGCGGAGACACCACATCATCATCATCATTATCAGCCGGACGACGTCCACTGCTTGAAATAAGCCTCCCCATAGATCGCCTTAGGTCACAGTCCCGAGCCACTAGCATCCAATATTTCCCCGCATCCCTAAACAAGGCGTCAGTCCACCGGGCAAGACACCATCCAATACTTCGTCTTCCAGTGCGGGGCCGCCTTCTTTTTACCTTTAACCTTTCCACCGAGAATCTTTCTTGCTACCACAGCTATGCGGGCCCGTCGCGGTTTGTGTGTCTCCGTTGACTCAGTGGATGGCAGTGAATGGGAGCAAACGACACATATCTACTGCTCGTTTAACCCCTTATACTATAAAAATGCAAGAACACTTTACTTGTGTTCTTTATGATTATTAGGAGGTAAAAGAAAACGAAGTTTTTTCTCAACTACGACGCCCATAGACATTACTGTTATGGGTTGCCATCTACTGACTGCCAGGTTCCGATTGTTTGCCCAATATTCTAAAAAAAACTGAAATATATTGATCACAGCCAACACAAGAATCTTACTAATATTAAAAACGCGAACGTTACCAAAAATACTGAATGGATTTTGATGCAACTTGGCAATGTCACTTATGTAGCATAAAGGAATAATAATATTTCAGTCATAGAAATAAAACATATAAATAAAATACTTTTTCCTGTAATCAGATTTACAAGAAAAAAATTACATCCTCCCAAAAAATTTTCAAAAGCAACAACATAAAAACACGTCTTTGCGCTGCTTCCCTAACGGAATATCACCAACTGGCGTGAACATGTGTTTTTAATCCCTACATACCTGCCGTGCCTCCTCCTTATTCACTCTCTCACACATTCACTCAAACACGCCGATTGCTAAGACTCTTGACACGTTCAGACTTCAGACAGTGCAGTCTGATTAAACTCATAGTATGCAAAATCACGTACCAACTTAAATGTTTTTAAGCACAAATTTAGTTTATTTACTCTCAATCTAGGGACCTACAGTGTCGCTAAGTGGCCTGGGGTGAACCCAATACCTAGAGCGACGCCAAGTGAACCAAGGGGGCTGCTCTTTGTAATCCTCCTATAAGAAGAGTGTACTAAAGAATACGGGGGGAGGGGGGCGCTTTTGCACACGGGGCAAGGGGCGAGGGTAGGAACTTCACCACATTACATTATCCAAAACTTGGAGCGATCGTCATGCACCACTCTGTGGAGGTTGTGCTGGTCCCTTATGTACGGCACTATAATGTGCCACGAGTGGCGTGTGGGGACACACCACTGGACACCACCCAGGGTCGGTGATGGCGCGACGACAAGAAAAAGGTACGTCAAAGTGATATAGTGAAGCGGCATCGCTAATGCTGATGGAGTTGGGATAATTACTTTCCCTTGTCACATTGTCTTAGAATATTAAGAAGGCGCTAGCTGAATCAATGTTTCAAGGCTTCCATTTCAAATGTTCAGACAAAGCCTTGTGTAATTATTTTAAGTGCGCTGTAATCTCATCAATATTCAGGGTATATTATTTCGCCGTCATTGCATGTGCGTTTTTTGATAAGTTCATGAATTTCCAAACACAAAACTTAATTTTATTAAATATTTTTTTAATTTTATAGTATAGTGGGAAAATGAGGTAACCGGAACCCCTTCATGACTACCGATGCATATAAGAATCCGTATTATTGTTTTTGTACAGATCTGTCCTTCTTTCCTACTCCCTCCAAGGTGCCGCCGGCAACTCCCAAACGAAACGCCACAGGATAATAAAATAGTTCAGTATTCGACTCTACCACCTTTTCGTTACTTACTCTTCATCCAGTGATGTTCCAACTTCTTCAACTCATCATATCCTGAAGAATATATATAATTCTCAGATTTAGCGATAATTTCTTTATGTGATGAGAATATTTGCCCACTCAGCCATTTGTTCATGTTTAGAAATAGAAAGGTGTTTCTGGAAGATAAGTCTAGCGGATATGGAGATTGCAGTGTTAATTCGTATTCTAATTCCACATTTAAAGTCTTATTAGCCTTAAATTCATACACTACTTTTACAAATTTTGAAGTTGCGACTGCAGACGTGTGAGCCGGAGATTTAAATTCGTATCCTACTTTTACAAATTTTGAAGTCGTGACTGCAGGCGTGTGAACCGGAGCCTTAAATTCGTATTCTACATTTACAAATTTTGAAGTCGCGATTGCAGACGAATGAGCCGGAGCCTTAAACTCATATCCTACTTTTACAAATTTTGTAGTCTCGACTGCCGACTAGCGAGCCGGAGCCTTAAGTGCACTCATTATGTTGAAATTAGTCGCTTCACGTGCTCCCCGAGGGTGTAAGACCACCAACTATTCCGAATCTATCCCGAATTCGGACCGTTATTAGAAATTGGAAAATCCCCAGAAGTTTCGTCCGACCTAGCACTCGGACCCAGGCCCTCCCGACTACGTTAAATGTGCTCAACACTAGACCACGAGGCAGAAATAGGAAATATCTGTATAAATTGTATATATCCTATTGGCTAAATTCAATGATGATGACAGAAGCTGAAGTAAACAATTATAACAATAGTATTGAGGTATTATATGCATTATTATAATGTTTTTCTTTTCTTGGGATGTAAATATTTACACTGGTTTTAACACAGCCCACAACAATTCGACACGACAGTCGTGTGGCAGTTCGTGAAATAAGAAGATGCATTTAAATTTCAGAATTGATTTCTGAATCGTCTTTTAAAAACTTGATCACAATGCGACATGTGTTCATTAGATCGAATTTATCATTACAATCCAGTTTGTAGGCGTGTTCATGTGTAGTAACATGCAAATATAGAAGACTGTTAAAATTGTTAATAATTAATAAAAATAAGAATAAAATAAAAAAAAAAATCTTCACTCTCCACAAGTTAAGCACACTTGTATAAGTACCATAATGTAAATCGGTAAGCATATTATGATGTTAGAATTTTTAATTTTCTGTGGTGTATACCGAATATGAGAAACATTAGCGAAATAGGCGTTAGCTTTTTTAATCTTCTTCACCAACTAAAATTACACAGATATCGTTCATGGTGAAATCGATCGAATTTCGCTTTGATGTCTTAAATCATTCCTATTGCTTTAGTTTTTTTACTGTATTTTAGATCAATAAATTTGTGGAAATATTATAAACAATATATTTTTTATTTAAGTTATAATATGAATTTCCATCAAGAAGTGACAATACACTCCATCAACTACATGATAAGGTTTCGATTTCTTTCCGTGCTGACGCTAGTTTACTTTCCAGTGCCAGTGTATGTTCTCGAAGTTTTTGTACTTCGTTTAGTCCGTCATCTGATAAATTGTTGGCGTTCTGGCTCTAACTATATTTTAATTTAAAATTTCATTGCAAAGAGGTCGTAAATAGCAATCATCAAGAATGGCAAGTTTGTTAAACGTCACAAAATGCAAGAAAAATGCGTTTTTAGAATAAGTAAATAAGTAGTATTGTAATGTGGCCGTTAGTCCGCGTGTTACGCTAGAGGTCGCGGGTTCGAATCCCGCCTAGGTCATGGATGTTTATATATGTGTTATATGTATTTCTATAGTAAAAATCTTAGATATATAAGAAGATTAAATATATATCCGTTGACTAGTACCTGTAACACAAGTCTTTACGGTACTTAGCACAGGGCTAGGCTGACGTGGTGTGATAAGTTCACAGATATTATTCTTTTTTCTTTTGTTAAGAACTTTATTTTTTCTATCAAAAATGAAGAAAAGAAAACTATACTCGTCCTAAAAAAAGATGCCAACCATAATCGTTGCCTATATATTTTTATTTTCTCTAGCAATTCGATGCAACTTGAAATAGAAATAGTTACGTTCAACAACAATAATAAAAAATGAATAATGCTTAAGCAAAAATAACAAACTCTATTTCATAAGCATATTTCTTTGTGAAAGTGTATTCATGAACGTAAAGAATTCTGCGGTGGGTGAAAGAAATATAAAACAAGATGGCCGCGAGCGAAGCTTATAAAATGGACAGAAAAGACTAACGTCGACTGCATTATTGAGAAATATATGATATATATCGCCTTCTGTTTCTATTATAATCTTGTATTTACTTTACGGGATTTGACACGATAAATAAATACTTAATAAAAGGTATTAAAATACTAAATACCTTGACCCGAATTTCGGCCGGGTTACACTAGCTGCGTGACCACAGTTTGTTCTTTAAGTCATTTTATTCATCGTTTTAAAATCCATTAGGTATCGACAAAGTGTATAACCAACTCGAAAGTCTCTAGTAAATAATAGATAATTATTTATTATAATCATTTTAATAACACACAATTAAATAAATAAACTTTATATACTATTTCCCACAATTATTTATTTAAATTTATATTTATGACCAATTTCGACTTATTATTATCGTGTATGGTCGTTTAGATACCTTTATTTATAAACAACTACACATTTTAACGCCAATTCCCTAATGGGGTAGATAGAGTGAATAGAGAGAGTGTCACATATCACGACCTTTACGTACCTGCCTTGCCTCCACAGTCAGTATTATCCTGATAGAAGAACAAAGATCCGTAGGAGGTAGTACCATGCAGTACTGTAGCGGGATTGGGCCTCCACGAACGGGGAGGTAAAGTGACATAAATCATCACCATCAGCCGGACGACATCCACTGCCGAAATAGAGCGCCTTAGGTCACGATCACGAGCCACTTGCATCCAGCGGCTCACCGCCAACTTAACCAAGTCACTTAACCAACTTAAGACATCAGTCCATCGACACGTCTCCAACACTCCGTCTTCCGATGAACAGCGTAATACATACCCTATAAAAGCATTACCCTTCTCGCTCAGTTGGTTAATAACAAATTGTTGTGTGGATACAAATTACCATACATTCTGCTTATTCTGTGTACACAACAAGCTAACTTCTTAATGCATTAAATTATTTACCGCTTTCGATACCGAAGCTTCCATCTCACAAAGGAAGCGCGCGTTCGCAGCGCCACAGGAAACTCATTTTCATTGATCATTGCGGAAAATGAGATATTGTGCAAGAAACACTAAATATTCATGGCGTATTTGCATTTATATAGTCTCAGAATCTGTCAAATATTCTTTGTTTTATAAAAAGGGTATGAACGCCTGCGTGTCAACTTCTTGACACCTATTCCTATGCTATATTACGCGATGAACCAAAATAAATTAAAAATAAATGAATTGTCCTAAGGAGTGGATTCCGCCTTTAGGAAAACGAAGTGTTGGTCGACCGTACACCAGGTGGGAAGACGATCTCCGTACAGTAGCTGGTCCGAGATGCAGGGGGAGAATGATGATTTGATCAAATTGTCCTACAATCCACTAAGTCCGCAACAAACATTGCCTCAACAAATCGCAAACACAAGTACAAAACGTTATGACATTGTATGCTTGCTACCGATTTACATTTGCATGCAAATTTTCAGTTCAATCGGTGATCACAAAGTGAATACAATTAAACTTGCAAAATTTTATTGCAGACAGATTAAAGTTCCCTTGGCTACTGTCCGTCTCTATCATTAGATTAGTTCCATATCCATAAACATCAATAACACGTATACATTATCATCAATAACACGTATACAAAAGTAAATATTTTATCTCACTGCTGACGGAAGGGTCCAGTGCAGCTTCATCAGTGAGATTGTTGTCGATAGGAGTACAAACCCCCTCCTTTCCCGCAGACGGGAAGGACACATCCCGATAGTTATTCAAAATTTGCTAAAGTAACTCTTACTATCTTAGCCGATGGAACAGGGTTCTCTCGTCCCCACCCCTCCTCTAACGAGTGGGAATCATCAATATCAAGGGACCTGGAAAGACTAGTTGACCTATCATGACTGGTGGGAAACGTCCGCCCCTTCCAAAACTTCAATTCAATTGGTAAACAGGTATCAAACAATAAGTAGATATAATTCAACTTATAAGATTTATTCATATTGCAACCTTGAATTCTGGTTTCTTCTATTAAACGTATTTTAAACAATCGTAGTGGCAATAGGCTGGTCATACACTCAGAAGATCAGATGGCAGAGAGGCCACTAAGGTGCTGGAGTGGAGGCCGAGTTTAGAAAACGAAGTGTTGGTCGACCGTTCATCAGGTCGGAAGACGATCTCCGTGCAGGAGCCGGTCCGGGATGGATGCGAGTAGCAGGAGATCGGTCGTCTTGGCGTTCATTGAAAAAGGCCTATGTCCAGCAGTGGACCGATGAGGGCTGATAATGATGATGATAAATCAATTGTAGTTGATATTAATTTGCTATTACCACACTCCTCCTATTGTCAAATTAATAAACAATAATTAGTTCCTCGCTCTACAGCTACCGCCTCGATTACTAAAGGTCCAGGTGCTTCGTCGTAATTAACTTTTTATTCGGCTTCTATCGTCCCTTGTTAAGTCGATTGATTTATTAGCAATTCAATCAATATTCGGACGGAATTTGATTTAAATATTTGTAAGAGCCAATCTCTGGTTCTGCTCTTTTAAATACTTCAGTTTTCATTTTGTTGTCATCATCACCATCATGTTTTCATCACTATTACAATTATCACTATTACAATCATCACTATTACAATTATCACTATTACAATTATCACTATTACAATTATCACTATTACAATTATCACTATTACAATTATCACTATTACAATTATCACTATTACAATTATCATCATTATACCAGCGAGGGGCTATTTGCCGGTCGATCCGAGAGAATTTTGTAGCAGTGATAGAAGTCGAAGAGGCCGATTAACAACTAAGATTCCACCCGCGTTTCATGATTTAATAATTATACAACAACACATCTTCACGCCAGCAGCCATGGGGTAAGCAGATGGAACGGATAGCCATATATCATGATCCTTACATGCCTGCCTTGCCTCCTCCACGTTCATTGTTCTCTTCATACAAAAACGCTGGTTGTTCTCTTCATACAAAAACGCTGGTTGTGGAGACTCCTGACTCCTTTACATGGCTGATAGCAGTATTTTATATGACAAACGGCTGGCTCACTTGGCAACGTGGCGGTTAGTCCCTGTGATACGCCAGAGGTCGCGGGTTC
>JAFELO010000454.1:164796-186760 GCA_017140195.1 Eumaeus atala | reverse complement strand
GACTACCGACGTCCATGGACATTCGCATGATTGTTAGGCAGATGCGGTGCCTTCCTATCGTCCCCCCAAATGGGCCACAGGCTACTCACGAACCGCACGAAACCCGACAGCAACGCAACGCTGTCACTTTACGCCGGTGTCAAGTGAGCGAGAGGCACTTCCCCGGTCGTGCCGGCCCAATTCCGTTGCATAGAAGGATGTAGTGTCATACGCTATGCTCGGTGCTACCTCCTCCTACTAAGTATTATAACACACGCAATTGATGACGCGTTGTCTTCTCATTATTGGCCAAAGCATTATTGCAATATTATATCAACGAACTAAGTAACTTGTAGAATATTTTGCTTTATTTTTATATGTTATACTCTGTGAACAAATAGTCCGATTCACCCTACACGATAACTTTTGTTAGAGATCTGTTCAAAATCCCCGATCACAAGAAAAACAAATTTTACGTCGATACAGGAACGAAATTTATTATTATGCCCCGAAGTATCCGACACGATGTCGTGACAGATAAAATTTCTAGATTGAATCATGTCACATCTTTCGTAATTAAAATGAAAATGTTTTTATTCAAAGTATTATACAAAATACATTTTGAGCAAATAAATCTACCGCTGTACTTCTGAAGATCGATAGGTACATTCGGTATCTGATACGTTTTATTCTTATCTAAATTGCAAAATTGTGCTGATGTTAGTGGACATCGTAAGTAACCAAACGACACCAAAGTAAAGTTTCGTCTTCTATGTTAAACGCGTAATAATAACATCCTCAATGTGACTCACGTCGATATCGTCGTGCCGTATGCTAAAAAATATTATCTACGGTCCGATATGTCGTATCGGATAATCTGCTACGTTTTATTATGATAACACCGTTGATAGAAGCTAATAATACAACAGACACAACTTTCAGCCGCAATGAACGTGAATAACAAAAACGATATGTCTCAATGCTAATGTGGCAAAAAAGATACCACAACGTAGATACGAGTATATGAAAAGAAACTGTATATGTAATACACTTTCTGTCCGATATGTCGTGTCGGATAATCCATATTTTGATAACGACGTCGAAAAAGCGGATATAGCAAAAAAAAAAAAACAACGCTCTACCCTCCGTAGGCGTCAGGGATGTAAATAATGGTTCGATTATTTTTTTCATGGAAATTGTGAAATCGACTATGTCTCCCTGTCGCTATATTAATATTGGATGCGTTCCAAAGTTTACTGTCAGTACAGCTAAGTTGTCAAAATCATCGCCACAGTATGAATTTGATAACTTTAAACGTAGTGAGCAGTGCTGGCAGTGATAAGCATAGAGATAATATAGATACAGTAGGAAGCCAATTTAAAACGCGTCCGTCAAAATTGGAAGAGGAAGCAAAGTTGGTTTATTGTCTGTATCCATTCTCGCTGCGCAATAGAATTACATAGAAAAAGATAATAATGCATTGTCATATTTCTTTTTTAATAAACACGCCTATCTATGGCGTCCCTACTCTATCTATGTATATAAGACACAAAGTTGTAACAATTACGTTTTGAAACTTAAATATGTTATAAAAAAATATATCTGTCATCTTTGACTGTAAGGTTTAATGTTCTCTATGTTGAAGAAATGTCACCCTTTTTCTTTTGGCGATGGCGAGGATGGATATAATTGCGATAGCTGACGCTATCTGCCATCGTCAAACTATAATTAAATAGTTTTTTTCTCTTCAGCCAAGAACCTTCATATTTGTGTCACAAAGCACGAATGAATATTTCATAAAAAAAAGGATGAGTTCATGATTTCTTACCGAATATATTTCATATTGTTAAATTCTGATTCATGTTAAATTCTGTTTAATTGTAACAAGGTTTAAGAATTTTATTGGCTATTCTGACAAACAAAAAGAACTGTTTCTCAGAAACTACTTTAATTTAAATTATTTTTGATAATTATATTCCGAGTAGCAGTCAGTCCTGGCTACGCACGGATATTATTCCAATAAGAAATATTAATAGATTTACAAAATACAAATATATAAATTGTAATGTCGTCTCGTAAACGTTAGACGCAACCATACGTCAAATAATTCATTCCGCGATAGAATCCGTAAAAGTAGTTTTATTGTAATAATACATTCCACCTGTCCGTCACCAGGATATATCTCATGAATCGCGATAGCCAGACAATTACATTTTACGACATAATGTATTTCTATTGCCGTTCTTACACAAATGCTAAAAAATTAAATAAATAAATTATCTAAGAAAGCTGTCCTACAACAAACGTGTTTTTGCCGGATTTTACAGATAGTTATTGAACCCTTCGTTTACGGGTACAACTCACATTCGGCTGCTCTTTTGATGTGGTTTGTCGATCGCCAGACAAGCAACAGTCTTTTTAACATTGGTGTAAGACAACGTGGTGTTAATTCTGTATGACGCCGCGGGCCGGGCCTAATTTGTGAAGTTCCAAATACCCACCCGCGACGGTCTCCCACGGTACGCGAATCCGGGCTCCTGATTCCAATACTATTATCGTATTCCGCGCGCACCAGTGTCTATACACAAATCAAAACATAATTTCCCGGGCAAAAACCTCGTATCCAGTTTTAAGATTGCGGAGCTTGTTATTTGGTTTTTTTTTTCGGACGTGTATATAAATATAAATATATAAATGCTGCGGAAGCGAAGATAAGCAAAATGCAGCTTCATCGGATTGCTGCACTTAACATAGACAAAGATTCTATGTGCGTACCTACTACTACAACTTAAGTTAGCAGTTAGCTTAAATGTTTATTAGTTAGCCTTGTGATAAATATTGTTCCAAAATCGATATAATTTTAATGTACAACACATTTATTTCCATTATAGTGTATTTGTTTAACACGTAAATATAAAACGATTAAAATATATAAAGGTTATTCGAAGTTGTCTCTATTTCACATGGTTCGGACTTAAACATTGCGTGCCTATGGCATGTAGCTTAAATCTATGTGTATCATATTATTGAATTAATCTATACTAATAATATAAAATCGGCATCAAAATACCCTCACACTCAATGCAAGCCCAGGGTGACGTCAAAGGCATAAAAGGGCAATAGCCTCTTAGCATCTAGGAGGCTTCAGCGACCTGGTTGTTTGGTGTCCCGTCTGTTTCATTCATAGTGACAGTGAAATAGACGGGAACACCGGACAGCGGTCGCGCCGAGTGGTGGCTTTACCATCAATGGGATCGGCAATAGGCAGCTGTGGCACCAGTCCGAAACCTAATCTGCGATTGACGATCCGCCTGCTCGGCGTGGCAATTACGAGCATTTACCTTAAATAGACGACAATAGCAGAATTCACCCCCTAGTTCCCGCTAGTAATAATAACAATTACCGTGGCTTGGACTAGAGGAGTCCAAGCCACGGTAATTGTTTCCACCACCAAGGTAAATTGATTATTTATTTATTATATAGTTTTATTTATTTATTATTACTATTACTATATTTGTACTATATTATAATAGTAAATTATTACTTTTCGTCAATATATTTATCTATAAAGTACCCTCAAGGCGTCTAATACAAATAAAATAAAAGCGCAGTTTAAATATTACTTAAAAGAAGAAGCTATTGGCCATTAATTAACCTTGTATTTGAATTATGTCTTTAAATGACCGTAAAGTATAATTATTTTCCAAGTGGAAATTCAATATACATTTCATTCGCTCTGGCTTCTTTCCAGAACAACCAGGCCGAATATAGTTTTAGATATAAAGTGTAACCTATGTCCTGCCTTATACTGTCTAGCGAAATCGTTTCACGAAATTCAGCCTGGTGGCAGACGGAATGATGAACAGATGGACATGTGACGATAGATTATATATGGAACCGCGGGGCTCAGCTAGTTGTTAATATATCCGAATGTCCGGCAGATGGACACATGGACAGGTGACGATAGATTAGACATGGAACCGCGCGGCTCAGCTAGTTGTTAATATATCAATTGACTTGACAATTGGAACTGCTGGAGCCAAAGGTAAGTTAATTAAGATGAATGACACGCACATTTATTCGAGGGTGTAAAGGGAGAGAGTGTCATTAGTAAATTCCTACATTAATTAAGTAATGTCTGCGTCGTGGTCTAGTGGGAAGCACATTCTACCACAGTCGTGAAGTTCTGGGTTCGAATTCCGAGGCGGATCAAGGTTTCATTAGGATTGTCAACTTCTTATAACAGTCCCAAGTTAGGAAGTTAGGGATGATATAACCCCGTGCCTCGGAGAGATCGTCAAACTTCCGGACCTATGCGTGATTTCTCTCCGGTCATGTCGGATTGCTATCCCACGAACGAGAACGCAGAGCATCGAGAGCTAAGAAAGATTTTTAATTTTGTCCTTCAGCAGAGCGTACCTATCAAGACGTGGCTTGGAAGAGACCTTATTTTGTTTTCAAAAAGGGTGACAAACCACTTCTTCGGTACAGAGAAATTTCTTTTTCCTATCTTTTCACTGCTATTGCTTACTTATCACACTAATATTATTATTTTTGAAAAATATTCTTTGTACAGGCATACTTTCTTTTTTTTTTTTTTTGGAGTGTTCTACTACTGATTGGCGGCGCTTGTCCAGCCTTAACAGTTCGAATGACTACGAAAGACTTTTTCGTCTTCAGGTTAAGGGAGACGATAGGGGGACAGACCCCCGTCTTTTCCCGCAGATGAGAAGAGACAAACCGGAACTTTAATGCGGGCGTTACCCTATGATGATTATTATTGTGATCGAAAAGGGGGAAACGGTCCCCCTCCCCACACTAGTGGGACGGCGCGCGCACGATGCCGTTTAAGTTGCGGTGTCGTGGATAAGGATAACGGCATACTTTCTTCTATTATATTATCTGAATAGATAATATTATTTATAAATATATATTTTTATTACCTCCGTAAGAAATAGCATAGAGAGTGAACATGATGAAGTAAAAATATTCGAACCCACAAAGCTTTGAGGTTTCTGTTCATTTTACCGCGGTAAATGTTAAGAGAAAATCTGCACTATATAAAGGCTAATGCACACTGAAATACTTGCATTCATGTTTTTCATACTATAAGAGGGCGAATGAGGAATTGGATCTTTCGATTTCAACCGACGCTCATAGACAGTCATACAAAATATATTAGTTATGTATTTTTTGACGTCCGGCTGGCTCGGCTGGTAACGTGACGATCAGTCCCCGTGATATGTCAGAGACCGCGGGTTCGAACCCTGTAAAGGTTTTATATGTACTTCTATTATAAAAATCTTAAGTAATATAGGGGGACAACCGAGCACTTAACCATCTCCACCCGTGCTCCTACCAACCTCTCGATACACGGAGCGAATCATGGGAGATGCACGGGGGTCTGCTCACCGGCTCTGGCCCCCAACGTGCAATTCTTGGATCCCTACATATTATTTAAGTGCCCTCTCGTTATTTCACTCTCCCCTTTCTGGAGCCTGATACCACAAATATAGAAGTTGTCACTGCTGTCCTCTTATCTCGATGCAGCTATGTCGTTACCTATCCTTCCTCTTGGCGTGCCATGTATGCGCAAATATCTTCAATTGCCTAAAGCTCTGTTCCATTGCGACCAAATCCTGATGATAGACTAGGTCCACTGTATAACATGATATTTCGCTCGTTTTTGTACAAGTCACATTCCCACAGTACATGGTCTCTGGTTTCAGCTTCATGACCGTAAGAACATGATGGCAGGTCACATAACGCCATCCTGTGCAGGCGACCTCTAAAGCACCCGTGCCCTGTTAGTATCTGTGAAATAACGTACTCAGGTTCCACCCATTGATGTGCCAGACGCGTTGTGACTTCTGGAAAGAAGAAGTACAGCTCCCTCCCGCCGGCACACGCGGCCCAGCGTGCTGTCAAGTAGAGATGGCGTCGTCCGCGATAGCGCTTTTCTTTTCCTTACGCTTCTTGCCCTTGAGCCCCATGCAATCCTCCTGCAAGCGTCCCGCTCGAAGAACCTCCAGATCGGCAGGCAGAACACCGGCCAATAATGGTAGTGCCGCACTGCTGCATGACCTGTAGGCTTTCGTCAATAAAATGTCTTTGAGTGCGTAATAATGCACTACGTACAACATACAAGTGAGAGCGTCGACACCAAAGCGCTGCAGCATACGTCAGGATTGCAACATAGGTTCCGTGGTACTGAAACCTAAGTGCCCGGTACTTCACACCCCACGAGGAGGGAGAGATACGTGAGACCTTCCCGAAAGAGCTGGCGGCCTTCTCGCCCACCAAAACCGCACCAAGCGCAAAGGATCTAGCATCGTCTATGTGTACCCCAAGCACCTTGGTCACAGATACACTCGCGATCGAGGTACTATTCATGCTAATGGTCGGTCCGCTTTTAAAACGACCTTTAATTGGGCAACCGAGTAATCGGAGCCTTTTTACGACTACATGAATATCCACATAATGGATTTGCGATTCCCGCCTTTCTTCCTGCCCGAATGAGCCGCCAGGTACTCCCAAACGGCACGAAACGCGAACTGAAGATGTCACTCTACTTTAATATTTATAAAAATATTAAATATATTTCCTGTGTCTACTACAGATAATAATAAACGTCGTTGTCTAGTCCTTTAAAACAGACACAGTCCTAATGCTTACCATAGGACTAGGCTATCGTGCTGTGATAAGTCCACAAATATTATTATTATTATTTACACTTTGATATTTAATTATGTGAGCGAGAGGTCCTGACAGCCTTACTCGGCTGCGATGTAGCATGGCTTTAACTCTTTTCTTTACTGGCTTGGCCTACCACTCTTTCCTACTGATGCTACTCTTGTCTCGCCAGGACCGACAAGGGCACATACATAACCCTACAATATCGTCGCTGAGTGCGCGAGGGAAAAGCTAGCACTTTCTCTCTAGAAAATATTGTGCTATCGCTTATTACTTTAGAGTTTATTCCTAAATTTAAATTGTTATTGTTTCATTCATTAGTTTTAACTATAATTTTATGTTATTTTTATCTTTTAATTTCTATATTTTGTTTATTTTTGTTTTAATTTTCAACTAGCGATCGCCCTGCGATCGGTATTCGATTTCAATTATAAAATCCTTTTCTTGTAGGTGTTTAATAAAATCCTACTGTCATAATTCGTCGTATGTTTAATATTCACACAATTTGTGTTTTATTTATGTTTAAGCAGTGTGTGCGTGTAATAGTGCGCGTATCGATTAATATAATTAAAGTAATAAAATGTAGTGCATATTATGCTAAAATATTTGCTTTCTGCACATCTCTTCTGTATAATCTTCGACTGTTTAAAATTTCCAATTCTTCCATTCACTTAACTCTTTAAAAGTTGGTTAAGGGCGAGTCTGGCTCGCCTATTTAGAGTCCTTAGTAGAAAACAAAAAAAGAAATATTATTATACCTTTCTCCCAATTCTTTTTACAATTTTCGCAGCTGCAGTTCTAAAGTTATACGGGGAGGGGTAGAGTTTTCATCACTTTAGGAATAAATATCTCATGAAGAACTGACTTAATCAAAAAATAGTTAGAAAGTTCCAGAAAATTTAGAAAGACTTATCCAATGAAATCCATGCCCATAATCTCCAAGTAAAACTTCTTTAACATACCGACAGACACACGGACGGTACGGTTTTTGCCATATTTTATAGCATAGGAGACATATGAGCAGTTGGGCCACTTGTAAGTGAGTGATCACCGATCGATCTACGTAATCTTCTACTGTACCAAATTTCAAATTCCTCCAAAAGCAAAATTCCCATCTCATTTTCAAAGAATTGCTCGAATGGAATACTTTGAAATTTGTTACTCAACCTACTTATTTTCTTAAGGATTAACTTCAATATACTGTCAAACTGTATTACGAAATCGAATAGTTCTTTTTTATAATTTAAATGAAATTAATGTATTGCATATATGCATAAATTAAATGAATATATTTTCAATCCAATTTGAGTATTTTGTATTGCACTTTACAATTATTATCCTCCTCATTATCAGTCCTTATCGATCCACTGATGGACAAAGACCTCTTTCAATAAACGCCAAGACGACAGACCTCCTGATACCCGCATCCATCCCGGATCTGCTACTGCATGGAGATCGTCTTCCCACCTTTTTTTTGGTGACCAAGAGGAATGCATTTACGCAGCCGCTATTAATGGGGGGTCGGGGATCTGCAGGCAACAGGACCCCTCCAGCGACACGCTGGCGTCGGCATGACGGTCTCGTAGCCATGACGGTCTCGTAGATATGACAGTCTCATAGACATGACGGTCTCGTAGACATGACGGTTTCGTAGACATGACGGTTTCGTAGACATGGTGGTCTCGTAGGCGTGACGGTCTCGTAGACATTAGGGTCCCGTAGACATGACAGCCTCGTAGAAGCATCGCCTGGTAGGACTCGTCGCTGCCCGGCATGCAGATGCCCAGATCGCAGATGATGCTTGACTTTGACAAGGCCGAATCGTCATCCCACCTTGTGAACGGTCAACTAACACTTCGGTTTCCTAAGCGTAGCCTCCACTCCAGAAGCTTAATGGCCCATCTGCCATCTGACTTACTTCGGTGAAATTATTCTTCGCGTGGTATCGGAAACTTTGGTTCTCCAATTTCTCAATCACTGACTGACAATTTTACTTACTACATCATAGTGTGTGACCAACCCATTGACACTTAAATAACACAATAAAATACAATAGTGTTTCATTCAACTTTAGTACCGCCTGATGATGTCTGGGCTTCAGCAGTTACCAAATTATACGACTTGACGTTTATATCTATAGCAATAAAATGTCTTGCCATTAGTGCTGAGTATGTTTGCTCTTCAAAGACTCGACTTTTTTCTATCCGAACCATTGACACGAATCTAATGGACTGCTACTTACACAGGCCGCAAATGGTACCATTTGAACAGACATCAAAGCCATTATTCTCAAAAGAACTAAAATAGTAATTCGCATGACCGCCAAAGTTCTGACAGTTCAAAGCTTTAAAATGTCAATCCATGAAAACTTGCAGCAAGACTTACATCATATTTTGTTATTTTTCCATGGGTAATCAGCGATCCACATTCGTACATATTATAAAAGAAGAGCCCCAAAAACTGTCTGTATGCGATCGATTTTTCCGAAATCTACAGGACGGATGTTCATGCGAGTTTCACAAATGGATACTGTCTATCGATTCTAACGGAAGGTTTTAATATATCATTTCTTAAGATAGCTGTTTAGCCCGTGTTAATTACGAACGGAGCCGGCATAGATAGCGTATTGTATTCTATATTCAGATCAGTGATCACAACCTATGTCATTACAGTAACCGCTATCATTAAGGTGAAACCGAAAACATTTATGTTTCATTGTTATATACGTGTATTTGTTTTTACTGCTCTCGTAATGGACACGAAATCCTTCTATACCATAGATCTCGAATTATACCAAGATAGTGATCGTCTCAAAACCGCTCATATCAAAGCCACTGTCACATAATACACTGTGTAAAAACATCTTAAACACATGAGCATAAAGTTGATATTACAAGTAGTTTTTTATGAGTGTAATATTTACACATATTTAAATAGAATCTGCATTGCAAAACTACTTAAAATTTTACACATTAGGTTGACACATCCTTATATAGGTTAAGTTGTTTTTACAAACTGTATAACTTAACAGTTGCACATGTTTCAAGTGGACGGTCTAGATACACAGTAAGTGTATCAAAACCATGTTATTTTAAATATATGCTTTCGACTAAGGCATTTTAACATTCGGGTATGCGATAGATAGTAACTTAGTTAATTTATTGTGTATGGAATGCAGAATCGATATTTTGAATCGAAATTCATCATCAGCCGGGCGACGTCCACTGCTGGACGTGGGCCTCCCACATATAGCGCCATAGGTCGCGGTCACGAGCCTCTCGCATCCAGCGGCTCACCGTCACCTTAACCAAATCGTCAGTCCACCGGATAGGAGACCGTCCAACGCTCCGTCTGCCGTTCCACCGGCCATCGTTCTCCCAGCAATGTGTCTTGGCCATTGCAACTTTAAATCTACATTGATATTCCGTGACAAAATTTCGTATGTCGCATACATTACGACTTTACAACTTAGTGCGTGTCGTATGTTTACCCGTATTTAGGCACAACTTACTTTTTTGTTGTCGCGGGGATATGCATCTACGCGCTTTCACCGGCCCTGGGTGGGTTCTAGAGGTGTGTGGGACTCGCGGCACATGATAGTGCCGAATACCCATAATAACACCGCGAGAGCCATCAGCGCCGCCTTTGGTGAATCAACAACAACAATCATCAGGGCACCTCGACGGCTAGTCAGCCCCCTAAGGGGCCACTCCACCTCCACAGATGGGATTGCCCAGCACTACAGGACAACCCCACCGACTTTGTAACAGTGCAATGGGGTGAGGTTCCCATCCTCGCCCATTGCCCCGTGCGTAAAAGCACCCTAGATCCCCTCTACTTATAAGACGGGTACCGAGAGCGATTCCTCCTCCTGGTATTTAAACCCCCTCTTCTTATAACAGGGGTGCAAAGATCCCCCTCTGTTCAATTTGCTTCGCCCGGGTTCACCCCAGGTTACTGAGCCCCACCGCCATGACAAGGCTTGAACCATGTTGGGTTTTCAGACACATCTAACAGAATGTTATCTAAGATAAAAATAGTGTAAAAAACTTTGAAGCTGAGTATTTTGACTTTTAAGGTTTAAACTTTTCGAGGTATTGGCAAATGTGTTTTAGGAGAGACAAATTGTTGCTGAAAGAAAAGTACCCGATGAATTACAATTTTTAGTTGTTCGGATTTACGCAATCAGTACTTATTGCATTTTGCTGTCTCGTGCTTTACTGCGGTATGAAGTGAGCAAGAGGTATTTCCCCGGTCGTCCCTGCCCAATTTCGTTGCATAGGAGGATGTTGAGTCCTGTACTATACATGGCACTACCTTCTCCCATGTAGAATGGCACTACTAATGATGACATGTTCCTGACGTGTCGTAAAAATGTCGCGTGACATGTGTGCACTAGTCAGTACGAGGGTCAAGTACCTAACATGTTCCCGACATGTTGAGAACTTACATTTGTCCCCTAATGATAGAGGCTTTTGACAGAGGAGTATTGTAATAATAATAATATCCGCGGACCTATTACACCACGTTAGCCCAGTCTTGTGGTAAGTACCGTAAAGACTTGTGTTACAGGTATTAGACAAAGATGTGTTGATTGCCTCAAACACGCTTCGCTCGATCAGCTATGAGGAAAGTGATAAATAAACTTAAAGTATGTCAACCCTGCCGAACGTACGATACGCGTGGTATAAGTAAACTTAAAGTATGTCAACCCTGCCGAACATACGATACGCGTGATATAAGTAAACTTAAAGTATGTCAACCCTGCCGAACGTACGATACGCGTGGTATAAGTAAACTTAAAGTATGTCAACCCTGCCGAACGTACGATACGCGTGGTATAAGTAAACTTAAAGTATGTTAACCCTACCGAACGTACGATACGCGTGATATAAGCTACGATTTATTGAACACCGTGAAGTTACTAACCGTTAGTTTTAGACATAATTTACTTCCGTGCTTCCATAGAAGAGCAAGTTTAGGTCACGTTGTGTTACGGAACTATATTTATGCTACTTTAATATAGTTGTTTAGTTTTCTTAAAGTCGCACGTGCCAACACTGCGGGGCAAATAAAGTTCACTCAAAAGTTCACTCAAAAAAAAAGTATTTTCACAGTGTAACTTAGATAAGAAATAGTAAAAATGTTTTACGATGGGCCATAAAGGTTACGGATTGGTGGTTTGGGAAAACGAAGTGCTCGTTGACCGTTCACCATGTGGGAAGACGATCCCCGTGCAGTAACGGGTCCGGTATGGATGCGAGTAGCAGGAGATCGGTCGTCTTGGCGTTCATTGAGAGAGGCCTATGACCAGCAGTGGACCGATCAGGGCTGATAATGGTGATGACGATGAAAAACATTTTGCGGTATAAGCCTAAACTTCCACAGCAGCTTTATTCTGATTGAGGTTGATTTATAAGTTCTCCTTGATAATGTCTTTAAAATAGCATCGCGCACACAAAAAGCAGGTTCTTGAATTGTTCAAAGAGATCGACGTTTTGAAATGTAGTGATGGATGAGAAAATATTCACACGATTTTCAGAAATAAAGAAACGCCGTTTCTTTACTCAAGAAAGATTTTTTACAGAAACACAGATTAGAAAAAACAAGTCTGTTGAAGAAGAAAAGCGTTTGATTGATGACTTGGCAACTTTGGATACACAATAGAGCAATAAATTAAACGACAACTCTTAGAATTGGGAAAAACACAATGTTAAAATTACCGTTATCAATACCTGTACGGCAAATCAGGCGGGTGAAATGGGAACACTAAATCTGTGTGAAGCAATAAAATGGTTATTCTTTCGTGCTTTGTACTGTAGGGGAGATTCCGGCCCATTCGTACAATGGGGTAAAAAGGGTAACGCGTGCGTATAGTTGTATCGATAGTTACCGTTATTGCAAGTTCCTTGGCAATTTAATAAAATACAATGAAATGCCCCCATCTTCGGACATCGCGACATAACTCTTGGTTCCACGACCATCACCTTGATGTCCGTAAATCCTCAACAGTGCGTTTTAAACGCCACTTTTTACCGCTTGCAGTTGTAAGAGTCCTTTCCAGCTGGTACTGTACTGCACTGTAGAACCAGCCGTCTCCCTCGGTGTTTCCACTCTGATACTACTTAGAGGTCGTCAAGAAAAGAGCAAAGCTGTGCCTTAAAGGCCGGAAACACGTCTGTAAGACGCCTGGTCTTGCAAATGTATATGGGGGGAGGTAGTCACATCTGCTCGTTTGTCCCCCATTTCTCATAAAAAATTAAACTGAAAAGTTTTTAGTTTGATTGGGCGCGCCTATCTCTGGAACTACTAGTTGGATTTGAAATATTATTTTAATGTATGATAGCTACCTTCGCGAGGAAAGCCAATGACACTACGACCAATAGGCCCTGAGTTATGCAAGTGGAAATGAGAGGCGGCGCTAATATACAATGAAACCGACAGTTGATCAAGTAGGTGCTTTAAAAAACCTTTGTTCCGTATTGTATGTTATGTTTTATAATGTTGTATTGTGATGACTGCATCGTGATCTAGAGGTAAGCACGTTCAACCTTATATATTGATATTCTCTTAAATCTACGGTACATGACATGGGCATCAGTTTTTACACAGATTCTGAGATTCTGAGTAAACAGATCCAAACCAAGATTAGATTGAATACGAATACAGGAATCGAAGTTTTCACGCGATCGTTTTTCTTTACCGCAAGGCCCTCAGTTATAAAAACAACGGCAAACAATTACATGGCGAGGTTGGAACCTTTTTGCTGTCCTGACCTCCTCACCTGCCCTGGTGTTGGTTTTTAATATTGTTTCTAACACTTTAAACTAATAAGTAGTATGCAAACATCATTAAATATTAAACAAAAACCTAAAATTAAAAAATAATTTTATACTAATGGTTAAGTAATGGAATAAAATTTCAAAGTACCAAAAAGTTATCAGTGTCATTAAAAAAATGTTAATTAATAAAATTCGTAGTCTATAAAACAATAATAATAATTAAACCTAATAAAATGGCAAAAAATGACAATAATTTAAAATAACAATAATTAATAAGTAAAATTCATAAATTAAGAAAAAATGAAATAAAGTACCACAATATCATAAGCTGGCTTAAAAATTTCCCAATCGAATATTTTTTTTTATTTTAAGCCATTTTATGATTTCTTTTTAATTTTTTTTATATGGTAACGCTTTTATATCATCTGGTATAGCATTGTAAGCGTTAATGCATATTACATGATAACTTTTATGAAACTGTGGCCTTCTTGGTACTACTTCCAGTACAAGTCGGACAGGATTTCTCGTGTTTCGTGGATATATGCTACGTGTCTCTTTAAAATGAGTGTAGTGCGTTTTAACAATATTTACTAACTCATATATGTACATACTTGGCTGGGGCAAGATCCCTAATTTTTTTAATAGTAGCTTACATTATCCAAGTCATGGTTCACCACAGAAAAAAAAATGTATCACATTTTTTTTGTGCCAGGAAAGATTTTTTGATATCGATGATGACCGAGTTACCCCACAACAGTAGTCCGTATCAAAGTACAGACGCTACATAACCATGGTAGGCATCAAGAACATTTGGTAGCGAAGTTATTTGTCTCAGTCTATATAGGAAATATACAAAATTATTGACTTTGCCACTAATATAATCGACATGAACCTTCCAGTTTAGGTTTTCATCGATATATATCCCTAAGAATTTTGTCTGATTAACCTCTTGTATTATATCTTTTCTATATGCTATATTTAAGTTTTTCGGTTTAGTAGCAAAGTTTTTCAATTGCATATAGTTTCTTTTGCTGAAATTTACATTTAAATTATTATTATTTAACCAATCAATTATATTTGATTAGATCATTTCTATTTCTTATTTTTATAAGTTTCAATGAAGCTTTGCATATGTTTCTTGCCCGCTTTGTACAGTCATTGCTGCATATTATTTGAGAGAGATAGAGACTGCGTCGTAAAGTTTTCCAACAATGCTGATATTTATTTTTATTAGTACGTGTTCTGTTTTTGTAAAACGCGTAACGAAGTGTTCGTTTTATTTTAAAACTGATCCTTATTCCTTTAGTAATCCACTTTGGTTTTGTGCATTTATAACTATTTTTTATTAATTTTGTGGGAAAACATAATTTGTAAAATAGCACCAGCTCCTCGTAGAAGGATTTAAGTTCGAGATTAATATCCTGTTTTGATTAAAGACATCATTAAAATGTAGTCTACCAATGCAATAACAAAACTTTTGCATATTTTCTGGGCCGTAGTCTCTTTTCTATAAACAGTATATAATAGGAATATATGATTTACATTTTATAGGTAAACTTAATACTTGAGCCGTATTGTGATCTGAAAGGGCTAAATTAATAGTATTATTATATAGTCGTTATCAATGAGTGTTTGTCAATATTAAAAAATATACCTAGTATTATTGGTTTTGGGCCACAAAACCATTATCCCAGGACGTTGGTCATTAGGCTTATATATGACATAGTTTCATTCCTACGAAAATCGTATGTTCGTGATGAATTGTGCTCTATGCTATTCCGTTTGTAATATGCTTATGTGCATATCGTCGTTGCGCTCGTGTGTAGCTATGTGTTTTTAAACACTTTACACTCAGAGTGTTTATTTGGAACTTTCGACGTATGAGTGCCACATAGCCACAACCTGTATCTCTTTGAATATTGCATTAAACACATTGCTGTCTGTGCAGTATGAGTGTATTGAAAAAACAATAAAAACTGAGTGAAAAGCGAATACCACCAAGAAACACATAGCGATTGTTGCACGCGCAAGGATAATCCCAACTAACTTAGTAGTTTTTGTGTTAAATAATAACAAAACATACAAACTGACATTTATCTGCGTCTTCCGGCCGTACACTGGTACTTAGTAGTTTTTGTAAATAATAACAAAACATACAAACTGACATTTATCTGCGTCTTCCGGCCGTACACTGGTACTTAGTAGTTTTTGTGTTAAATAATAACAAAACATACAAACTGATATTTATCTGCGTCTTCCGGCCGTACACTGGTACTTAGTAGTTTTTGTGTTAAATAATGACAAAACATACAAAGTGACATTTATCTGCGTCTTCCGGCCGTACACTGGTACTTAGTAGTTTTTGTGTTAAATAATAACAAAACATACAAACTGACATTTATCTGCGTCTTCCGGCCGTACACTGGCCGTACACGCTAACGAAAAAATCATATCATTTAAATAACGAAATCAATTTTGTTAATACCAATTTACCTCTAAGTTTTTGTTAAATTCACTAATCACAATTTTTACCTCACATATCACGTGATCCCCCCAGGGCATTTGACTATGCGTAAATGAGTTTAATCTAGTCATAAAATAAACCTTTTTCTTTTTTCATAGGGGGACGATCGAGAAATCGGATCTATTGTTTTATTCTCGCCCATTAACACCCGCATGTACAGATGCACTGTACTCTTTCATGCAGATCCCCTAATGTGCCACCGGCTACTCACAAAACGCAATCGCTATGTGACCGTCTCGTAAGGTCGGTATCATGGGAGCAAGAGGTACCTCCCAGGATATACTGGGCCAGTTTGGTATCATGTGTACGAGATGTACCCCCAGCTCTTGATCAATTCGGCTGCATAGCAGCATAGAACTACCACCTTATTTCTTAATTCGTTAGTAAATGTTTAGTATTAAAAAAGAATATTAATTTGTAAAAAAATAATAATAAGCAATGATGGAGCTGGCATAGTGACAAGTCTGAAAGCTCCTAAGTAAAATGAGAATAAAAGAAACTAAACTTCTTAAATAGAATTATGATATATAAATTTATATGTGGACAATTTAAATTCAATTTGTTCAGTATCTCGCTTGGCTCAAGGACAGCATGTCGTTAACACTATCTTTCCTCATTTCGTACCCAAAATGCACGAAATAAGTTTTTACTTCAAAAACCCCTAAAGATTAATATCCCAACGTGAAAATCCTCCATTTTATTTATCTAAAAAATGGCTTACGCTTCACTTATTTACAATATTCTGTATAACGGATAAGTTTCGGCGGCGGGGATATAAAGCGGGCCCTGTCAAGTGTATTTCAGGGGTAAATTTTTGAGGGAAAAATCACGTACATAGATGGATATTACAACTTATTGAACATTATCTGTAGTAATATTCAACATTTTTTTTCGTGTGATAAGAGAAAAATTTTAATTAATAAGTCCATTTTTCACAGCAGCTGTCATCACTTCACGTCAGTAGACCCGTGGTGAGACGCGACCGAAAAGTCGAGCAAAGGAATTTAGATATTAATACCTTTTATTAAGTATTTATTTACCGTGTTGAAGCTGGTAAACTTTGTATGTGAAAAATGCACCGATATACGTATGATGTGCAATTTGGATATTTTTATGATAAACTTTTCGTAGCAGGGGCCATGCAAGCAGCCAGTGGTCGTTGACGTCAATTCGAATATTAAATTCCCAATACCATCACGAATTTATTGATAGTAAACTCGCCGGCCTTAAATCGACATTGTTAAAATGATAAAGGCGAGGTTTCAAGTCCATATGAATCTTCTCAATGGAACAAAATATTGACAAGACATTTGATTTTTTTTTTGAGAGGAGCGATCCAAATATTTACAGGTCGTTGGCACCAAATATTCGAATGTCAAGTCTCAACCTCAACAGGTGATTGTTGGTAAGAAAAAATATTAAGGCTTTTGTGGTATTATGTAGCGCCATGCAGCATTGCAGCGGAATTGGGCCGGCACGTCCGGAGATGTAGCTCTCGCTCACACGACACCACCGTAAAGTGACATCATGTGTGTCTTTTGTGTCGCGTTTCGTGTAGATTGTGACGGCGTCTCATTGGTGAGAGGAGGAGGAAAGGAGGGCAACGAATCGGCATAGAAATTGCGTGGATGTTCTTGGGCGTCGGTACTCGTAAAAGGCGCGGAATACTCTTTTGCCCCTTATACTATTAAAAAATAAATCAAAATATGCTGCATGAGTTTATATAACACCAGTACCACGCTATGGTTTCACCAGCGTAACCCTGGTCTTATTAGCCGCAGTCTCCACGGCGCTTTATAGACTATAGCTTTCACCGGTAATTCGGGCTTGTCGTTCCTTTTTTTTTCTTGATGCGGGGAAACGCATTTACGCGCCTTCACTGGCCCTGGGTGGGGTCCAGTGGTGTGTGGGACTCGCGGCACGTGATACTGCCGAATACCCACAAAGACCATCGCGAGTGCCATCAGTACCGCCCTTGGTGAGGTGCCCCGGAACAACAATCATCAAGGCACCTCGACGACTAGTCAGCCCCCTAAGGGACCAATTCCAACTCCACAGATGAGGTTGCCCAGCACTACAGGACCAACCCCACCGAATTTGGGACAGTGCAATGGGGTGAGGTTCCCATCATCGCCCCTTGCCCCGTGCGCAGAAGCGCCACCTCCTGTCGCTCTTAGGTCCCCTTTTCTTATAAGAGGGGTACCGAAAACGATTCCTCCTCCTGATCTTGAAGTACCCTCTTCTTATAAGAGGGGTGTAAAGATCTCCCTTCGGTTCAATTGGCTTCGCCTGGGTTCACCACAGGCTACTAAGCTCCACCGCCACGACAAGGCTTGAACCATGGTGGGGGGCTTGTCGTTCCTGTGATAAGCGCGTTCAAACAAGCAAACTTCAGCTTTATATTATTAGTGTAGGTTATTGTCCAATCCTAGAATAATAATATCCTCTCTTATAAATATTTATAACTAGGGAAGAAGTGATGGAAAATATATATTGTTTACAATATACCAGGAGCGTCCCGCGGTTTTACCCTCATAACATAGCAAAATTCTACATTATAAATTTAACCCTTTCTTTCACCCGCTTGGGTGTTGAATTTATAAAAAACTTTAAAGCGCTCACTTCCATGTTGAAAAAAAGCTCTGTGTCAAATTTCTAGATTCTATGTGCAGTAGCTTCGGCTGTGTGTTGTCTGTCAGCCAATCAGTCACTCTGTTCAGTATATGTAGATATTGCTGATCAATGGCTACAATGCAGCATGGCACTACCTTTTACTATCTACACTATTCGTTAACCATCATTTCATGGTAGGCGAATATAATGTTTTAACATGCGCATTTTCGGGACACGCATTGATGTCACGTTTTTGATTGATTGATTGATCAATATCAACTGCGAAGAAAAACATCACTTTTTGTTGAAATTGAATATTTTGTGTATGTAGAAACGCGAATGGGCAGTATATTGACGCGCCACCTTACGTGAACGCGCGAGAATTGTGCGTAAGCAGATTTATTATCTTGTTTTTGTAGGTGATGTAGAATTTAACACTATTTTTTCAATTTTTTTTGATGACTACCGCCGCTCATTGTTACGCAGATGCGTTGCCCTCCCTCAACCAACCCTCATGGGGCACCGGCAACACGCAAACCGCACGAAATGCGAAAGCGACGCTGTCACTTTACTCTGGTATCAAGTGAGCTTGAGCTACTTCACCGATCGTGTCGGCCCAATTCCGTTGCATAGGAGCATTTAGACTCATGCACCATGCATGATAGATAGCTCCTTCTATGCATCATGGCACTATCTCTTCCTAAACTCCTGTGCAATTTATCTATCTATAAATGTTATAAAACAAAGTCCTAAAAAGATATCCGTTTGTGATCAATTTTCTCAAAATGCACTAAACAGAACTTCAACAGTTTTATACAAAAGGATTAGATGGAATGGTTGGATAGATTCCCGAGGAATTTTTTTATAGCTTATTCATGGGCGAAGCTGGAGCGGATCCCTTGATGTTAGTCTTCCGCGTCAGCTACTGAAATGAAGATACTTTTCATTCAGAAAAAAATAATGGAACAGATCTAACCTTGTTACAATCGTGGCACAAAGCCTTTATTACATACATTTTTAAGTTCAATACGACTCGGCAGGCTTTTAAATCTTTTAATGCCGGGCGAAGCTTTCAAAGTGACATTCGGACTTCGACATGTGTACCCCTCGCCCGGACATGTAAATATTAATATATTGCCGAAGACAATTTCCGCTCGCCGGACAAGTTGGAAGTGTGTTGGAGGAAATTAAGGCCTGGATGTAACTCTGGTAGGTCCCTCGCTCGCCGCTCACGGACTTATTTTATACGGATTCTAGCGATCCGCCCAGCTTCGTTCGTGAATAACAGTAGTTACAAATTTTACACTAAAACCTTACGCAGGAATTGTTGTATCTAAATGTGAAAATCATATAATAATCTGTTCCATAGATTATGAAATAAATTATCACATGTAAACAGATTCTGGGGACTTGTTGTTTTTGAAATACGTGTAAGTATAGATATGACCGCGACGTTCGTTCGAAAACAAAACAAGATATATCTTGAGATCCTTGAGGAAACCATTCATTTTTAGGATGAAAGACAGCCTGTGTATTCTGTATTTCCATCAAATTTCGACGAAATCGGCTTGTTCGTGATTGAATGTCAAATATCAAAATATTTAAGAAAAAATCACACTTAAATTTAAAATTCTAAATGGATCACACTAATATTTTCTCATTGATATCCCTTTTCTGAAGTGGGAAAAATGCCTTCCTATCATAATTAAGTTCATTTAATAATAATAGTTATAATAATAATCGTAATTTATTTTAGATTACACAATCCATTGTATTGGTTTATATTTTGTATTCACAACTCATGTTAGAAAAAAACAATAGACAATCACAAATGTTATAAACCCACCGTCAATAAAGAAGTTCAGCATCAAAATCTGAAGCATAATAATGATTGAGCTTTACATAGAAATGCTAACAAAAATTACTCAGTTTTTGTATTAATTATTTTTACAGTCACAGCGTATGAGACTTGCTTCAAAAGCATTCATTAATGTTCCATAGCTTTCCTCAGCCATTGTTTCGCAATACAAAGTGGTAATTAGTAGTGTAATTGTTAATTATTTTAGCAGTGTGATTATTATGCTATTCATGTAATTATGATGTTGCTAGTGTAAATATTCTATTTTTGGATTTGGAAATATAAGGCCAAAACGAATGTGTTCATGAAAATTAGCTACCACTAGTCATTGTTGTCATTTTTTTGTGAACTTTTTTTAATTAGCTAATTATTATTTTATTCCTTACATGTGTATTCATTCCATTGCAAAAAAAAAATGTAAATCAACGATGAATTAATATAGTAGGAAATTATGCTTAGTCTGACCATAAATGCTGTTACAATTTAAAAAATATATTACATTTGAAATTGCGTTCAGTTTTCGCATTTTGGCACCAATACCTTGTACAATATCTTGCGAATTTAAAATGGCGTGGGGAAGGTACGGAGCCAAGCGCAATTTATACACATTTTATAGCCAAATGTTTGTGTTTTGTGGACCAGGATATTAATAGTTACATCTTTCCTCTGTCTGTGACAGAGAAAGATCTGGCCGTCCACGTAGTGTTCGTGCGAAAGGGATGGTCAAAGCAGTAAGGAAAAGAGTTCTAAGAAATCCCGTCCCAAAGCAAAAGATTTTATCTCGAGAAATGAATATATCGAATTTAGTCGCTTACTTCAAGAGATTACTTAGGACTTGCAGCCTATAAGAGACGTATTGTCTATTTCTTAACTGATAAATTAAAGATGTAAGGTAGTAAAATCCGAAACATCTACAGAAGCGGTACGCAAAGGGAGGTCACAGAAAAAAATCGTTTACGGACGACATTTTCTACAATTGAGCATCATTTTAATAAACAATATGAACGTATTTATGCTCAAGCTTCCAATTAAGCTTTTGAATTAGGCGGAAGTCTACAACGTGTGTATAATCCGACTTCAGTGATGATTTTATGGGGTGTTAGCTATTAAATAGCGAATGAGCCAATTTTCTGTAAAAAAAGTAGCAAAACAAGTGTATCAAGGTACAATTCTTGAGTAGTTAAGCCTCTTAATAGCACCATGTTCAAGAACCAAGTATGATCCTTCCAGCAATACTAGGGACTAGGACATGAAGCGCGATCCACTAGATCTTGGTTAAAACGAACTTTCCGGACTTGCTCGGAGCTGAAGACCACCCTACATCTAGTCCCGAAAATGAGCCGCTGGATTATGATTAATGGCTAGTTTCATAGTGAACAGCTTGCTCTTAACGCCATGATAATTTGGAGTTCCTGATGCCATCCATACAATCGGCAGTAAAGATTTACCCCATGGAAAGAGTGCGTAATTCTATAGATAAATGTTTAAAGGACTATATTGTATCCAATGAAAACC
>JAFELO010000454.1:154312-164777 GCA_017140195.1 Eumaeus atala | reverse complement strand
ATATATTTGTATTTGTGCATAAACTAACACACTGAAGTAGTGATAAATGTTATATGCAATTTAAAATATTTTTTCTTTATTATTTATATTTAGACTAGGCATATGTTTATTTAATATATGTGCGTATGTAGATTTTGTTGAAAGGACACATGAAAAAAATTAAAATAAATTGACAGATTTTGTACGTGAAGAGGAGTATATATTCTGTAGCTGATAGATCCGCGACAACCCACGGGGCGACTGAAAGCCATCGCATAGGTTTTAAGCAGGTTGTGAGGCCGACAAACCCTTCCGGCTCATCATCATTGGTTTCACGTTGCATAAAGCATTTACAGAATTACATTAAATAGGGGGCATCCAAATGTAGGATTAAAACTCCGTACAAAATTAAACAGAATCTATAACATCCATATGTATATATTCTTGGAAATAATTTGATATTCAAAGACTTCGACATTCCCCAATTCTATTAAGCTGTCATGAGTCCATAAAAGCGGAACACACCCGCGCTCCAGTCTGTTATCCTCTATTGCTCTCTCTCTCGCTCTGTGCGGTTTATCTCTTTTATCTCTTATCGTGACATTTTTGTAAAAGTTTACATTAATAGTCTATAAAATTTATTAAATTATTTATTAATAGTCTAAAAAAATTACGGACGAGATGGAGGAGCGTATTTGCATAAACATTAACCGTTGCGGATGTTTATGAGTGTTGGTACAGCTTTATTCTATAAAATATGAAAGATCAACTCTTTTTTTAATTACATCGAAGTCTAGTGCTTCGGACTTCTACTCAGGTGGTCGAGGTCTGTCCCCACCATCTACGTGTTTTTCTAACACGAGTACATTTTCAGAGCGCTCTTACGGTGAAGGAAAACATCGTGAGGAAATCCAGATTAGTGTATTCGAACTCGACTTAATCTAGGATTCTGCCTTGTTTCCATTCTAGGTTGCAGAGGCCAGATAACAGCCACCTGTGTAAAAACTGCCGCCCTCGTCAAATCCCCTAGATTAGGTAGCCGAACACGTTGTCATCTGACATAGAAACGGGATGAGGCTAGGACAAAGAGGGAGAAGGAAATAGGTATGTCAAGGGTATCAAAGTAAAGTGGCTACGTAATTAAATCGCAGGATCTGGAAAGGCTTCATTGCATTATATCATTATGAAACTTGGTATTATGTAGATTAAATGATATGCTGATGGAAGTAGAAGGTGGTAGGATCCTGGACCACCTAGCCATGTCGTCGTTGTCGTGCTAGTGTTGTCATGGCCACATGTTGAGTTTCGGCTCATTAGATCGTATTAATATAAGCGCTTGAAGTTATGCTTCTTTGGGCGCGTAAGGGAAAAATGATGAGAGTAAACTTCTACGATGCGCGCGAATTTCACGAAACACCAACAGCCTAAAGTTAGCTATAACAGTCAACATTTTAGTTATTCTCTTGTTACGCCCAAGAAATATAACTTCTCACGCGTGTACATAAATACGCACACCCATTTTTAAAACCATTTTTAATTGACTGGATATTTTGTGAAATATCCAGCCACAGTCTACAATTCTGTGATCTGAGCGCAACAACTTAACCACGCTACTATTTATTTCTAGTCATGACCCTCTCCATCAACCAGTCATTCACTTCAGCGTCGAGGCCATATTAGTTACCGCGTGCGAGCTGCCCTCGGAGTCACATTCGGAGGATGAGGGAAATCGCAGTCACTCTGGTTGTGATAAAAAGTAAGTAACTTCGCGCCTGTCATCCCCGAAGATGTAGGCAGAGGTGTGCTAGTACATCCACAACTCGTAAGCCCAGTAGATATACTGGAACACCTACGATTAGCCAATGTACTCAGGCCCATGATAGTAACAGTTAAATTAGCTGTTATAAGTATTCTCATAATAGGATATAACTCTCTATCAGCGGTAGAGAGGGGGGGGGGTCGGGTCCCCATTTTTAACCCAAATTTAAAGTTTCAACCCCTTAAGATTAATAATAATAGTCAGAGAGCCCGTCACTACCAGACGTCCCACATTTCATAAAAGCTGAAAGTAACTGACCGCTACGAACACTTGATTCGAATGTTAGAAATACTAACCACTTAGTAATGTGCTTTACGGTCCAGTGGGATAGCATGCTCATACACAGATTTCAGGTCCCGGTTTCGTAATTAGTAAGAGGTAGTGCCATGCTGCATTGCAGCGGAATAGACACCGGCACGACCCGGGTGGTACCTCTCATTCGTGTAACGCCTTCGCAAAGCGACAGCTTGGTGTCGCGTTTTGTGCGGTTTGTGAGTTGCCGGTGGCGCATTAGAGAGGTGGCGAAAAGGAGGGCGACGCATTGGCATGGTCATTATACGGTTTTTCATGGGCGTCGGTAAGCGTAAGAGCACTCCGATTGCTCGTTTGCCAGCTAGTACACTATAGAAGACCATCATCATTATCAGCCGTTATCGGTCCACTGCTGGACATAGGCCTCTTTCAATGAACGCACAGACGACCGATCTCCTGCTACTCACATCTCATTATAGGACTCGCATCGCGTACATACAAACTTTCACATATAATGTTCGTAAGAAGTAAGGTTTCAGATGGGCCAGTGAGGTTCTGCAGAGGAGGCCGAGTTTAGGAAAACGAACTGTTCGAGACCGTTCACCGGGTGGGAAGAGGGTCTCTGTGCAGTAGCCGTTCCGGGGTGGATGCGAGTAGCAGGAGATCGGTCGTCTTGACGTTCATTGAGAGAGGCCTATGACCAGCAGTGGACCGATAAGGGCTGATAATGATAATGATGACTATGATTATAATTACTAAATACGTTCTGTAAGAGCCCAGAGGTAATGCCATGCCTAAATCTCGCGCACATATTCCCACCGTAAAGTGAGTTTCCGGAGGAGGGCAACTTCAAGTCCCTGTATAGTTTATGTAAATGAAACCCGACAGATCAAGTACACAACAGTCTCCTGTAGTATAAGCGAGCGGGTGTCCTGATCTAACCTCTTCACGGAAAATGGCCGTCAACTCTTGCGAGCCCCACTCGAGACGAACTAATCTAAATTCCTGTCCAAAATTGTTTCTCTACTTAGAAAATAGCGTTAATGACTGTCTTTTTAAATGTATATTCGACGCCCATAGACATCCATCCGCATTATTGTTCTTCTGTTGACGCAACGACATTTTACTAACAATAATAAGGAATACATCTCTATTGTTAAGTATAACTGAAACAAATATTTATTCCTTTTTCGTTGAGTTATTTTTATTTTAATAATTAGTCTAGCTGATATGTTCTCGCACCTGAAAAATATACCTACTTATTATACATAAGTTTCATTGACGAAAAACATATTTACGAATACGTAATAAAGTGAATTATTCATGAACGTATCAAAATGTTTGTTATCACTAAAACCAGTTGTACCCGCAGCCCATGAACTTACGAGTGTCGAGCAGGGGTCAGAGGTGTCAAATCTTTTATATGTAAATTAAAATTTTATAAGTCACTGCGGATAGACTTCGAAATATTTCTATAGTGAAATTTTAACATTATAATGTATTATTGAATGTATGTAGTCAGTAAAATACTTGTGAGATCTTTATGTTACCAACACACTATAAATATTTCATCCCAAATAAAGAAATATTTGTGTATTATTTTAAATTTAGTTTTAGTGTATATTACAAACAGAATAATATTTTCATTTGCATCCCATAAAATTATTCTTTTTAAAAAATTTGAGTGACAATTAATTACTATTATACCATTTTAATATAAAAAATATTATATTCAACAAAAGTAATATCACATCGTTATAAGTGTTCTATGTACTTTGTATATTGTTTCTCACAATAAGTATAAAAATACAGGAATATAGAAAATAAGCAGCATAAAAAATCTTCTACTAACTAGCGTACAATACTCAAATTCTCGAGGTCTCGATTTATATAACAATAATAATATAATAAATAATAATAATACAGAAGTATGTATTAATAAACATTATATTTTTATTCACATATATTTACTTAGTTTTATTATCTAAATAATTTATCAATATATTATATGCTCCATATGTGGATTCAAAATTTTGTTAAACAAACTGTTGCCAACTGAGCTACGTTTTTTTATGATTTGTGTAATATGTTTTTTCTTTGTAACATTTTTACTTCACACTTCCTTATATTTAAATGTCTTGGTCTCAGTATGTTGTTACAAATAAAGTTTTTATTTATATTTATTTATTTAAAATAATCATTAGCTAAACATAGTTATATTCTATTCTATTCCAATCATAAAGCAGATATATGTCACAATTTATAACTAAATACGATAGCGATTTTCAACACGGCTACTTATCTACTACTGATTCACTAATATCAGTTCTACTATCGTACTAGCAGTTCGTCCCGGCTTCGCCTTTAAATTCATTTTGCGATATTTTGTGTAACATCTGTGCGTTACACAAAATATGACAAAAAATCCTTTATCTACAAAACTACGAAAATTTCGGCCTCCTAAACATAACACGTAAAAGTATCACTGATGACAGAGCAACATCTGTCGCGACACCAAGTTACGAATAATTCCAGCAGCTACATAAGGTTTTATTTGATTTTTATCACACCTTCGTTGCATTATCGAAGGTATCATAATCATTCATATCGTCTTATAAAATATTATATAGTCTGTGTTCATTACAGATATTGTAAAATTATAAGTAATTAAGCAAATAGTAAGTAAGAGAATTATTTTATACGGCTCGATAATTTTGGAGCGTATTCAATGCAAACAAAGAAACAAATAATCGAATGTTTCCTCTTTATAATATACCAGTTTTAGTAAGAAGTAGTGCCATGTTGCATAGGAGGAGGTAGTGCCATGCTTAGTGCATGACACTACATCCTCCTATGCAACGGAATCAGGCCGGCACGACCGGGGCGGTACCTCTCGCTCACTTGATACCGCCGTAAAGTGACACCTACGCTGTCAATTTACGTGCGGTTTGTGAATAGACGGTTACCCAAGGGGTTTGGTAAAAAGGAGGGCAACGCACCGGCATAGTAATTATGTGTGTAATAGTAATTATATCTATGGGCGTGAGTAGTAGTAAAAATGACTCCGATTTTCTCGTTTGCCCCCTATTCCATAAAGAAAGACTAACGATCCACAGCTGATTCACCCGCGAACAAGACGGCGGTATCGCTAGATTAACATAACACAGCACACATTAAACCATTCCACGAAAATAGAACCCACCACAAGTGAAAACCGCATGCAAATCCATTCAGCAGATTTTGAGAAAATAGAACACATTCAGACAGACAGCTTTTTGGGACTCTATAATAAGGCGAGATAAAATCATATTCACAAAATTTTGAGAGAGTATTAAATTTCCTCTGAAATTATACATCAAAGTATGCTTCAACACTTATGTGGGCTTCGACCCTCTTTTTGACCTCCTACAAATAGAATATAATACAAACCGTAAATATTCGAGTTCAGGACTTCGTCATTAGATTTTCCCGCTCTTTTTGGCACCCATTTATCGGAATGCCGCCCATTGTTATTACGGACACGTTTCACGTTGTGTTTTCCACAGTTCTCGTGTCGCGTTACATAATTAGTGTCATTTTTCCCGTATTTTTGCAATGTTTCCTTACATTCCACTTTGATGTTATATCTCTGTTTGACACCGGTTCCTAGGCGATCGTATTACGTGATTTTATTTATAGTAGCTCGTTTCTGCCTGCATTATTCTTGTCACATAATATATGTTATTCTTATCTTGTTATATTATAAATGCGAAAGTTTGGATTTTCGGATATTTGTTACTCAATCATACCAAAACTGCTGAGCGAATATTGAGGAAAGTTCTGACAATGATGATGATGATGGTGATAGGGGGGCAAACTAGCAGTCGGAACCCCTTATGTCCGTAGACATTCGCATTATTGTCAAGCATGTGTGTTGCCTTCTATCCTCTTCGTCCCTAATGGGCCACCGGCTACTCACAAAGAACATGAAACGTGACAGCATGGCTGTTATTTTTCGGCGATAGCATGCTCGTGAGAGGTACCTCCCCAGACCTTGCGGCCAATGTGGCCCAAACGCTCCATGGCACTCTCCTCTTACTGTTACTGTATACCGGTTGAGACCGCGAGGCATTCATCATCATTATAGAATAGAATAGAAGAACCTTATATAAGAATGTGAAATACACTGCTATACACCGGCTGGCTCAGTTGGTAACGTGGCGGTTAGTCCGCGTGTTACGCCAGAGTTCGCGGGTCCGAATCCCGCCTAGGTCATTAATGTTTATATATGTATTTCCATAATAAAAATCTTAAATATATAAAATTTCTAAAACATATTAAATATGCTGTCCGTTGTCTAGTTCCTGTAACACAAGTCCTTACGGTACTTATCACTAGGCTGATGTTGTGATGCGATAAGTCCACAGATATGATTATTATTATTTATTTATACATTTCTTTTCTCTTCCTATTTTTAACAAATATTGATTAAATTGTCAATATATACATACATACAAGCAACCTATAACGCAACGATAACGACTATAGTTAGTTTGATTAACTTCAGAAGTTTTTACCAAGGAAAAGTGCACAACAGTGTAACATAATTCTTAAAAAGGAAACGCGACCGCACAACTGCTCCGCCATTGAATCAGATGTATTTTATGGGGTTCCATACAATTGTTATACCAATGAATATGTTAATATGAAAAAGTTTTCGCGTCGAAGTTATACAAATTTCATGAATAATGATTGTGTAAAGTCGCTCAACATTTGCATACCTCATTCCTCGCTTAGTGGCGACACAACCGAGCTAACATGAGAGATCATCACAATGGGCAGCAGCTGATAATCAGTGAGTTCAGCATATCATGCTGGATCATGCTGGATTATGCTGGATCATGCTGGATCGTATGCGCTGAGTTACTTACCGATTTGCGTTGCTGCAGCCCATACATGTATACATAATAAATTTTGCTGTTGCATATATGTGTGTAGACTATGGTCCTTGTTTAGGTACTTGGGTTTAACTTTTAATTTTTCTTATGTTGCATGCACTACAGCTAAATTGTGCTAGTAAAACCCGGGGAGGTACCTCTCGCCCACATGACACTGCCGTAAACTGCTGTTTCTTGCTTAGAAAACAACAAATTTGTATTCAAAATCGACCATTTTATTTTAAATTTTTAAGGTACATTTTGGAACACATCAAGCCGTTTCGGCTTTAAGGGCGAACATAGAAATCTACATACATACTAACTCTCGAATAACATTTCCCTCCCGTGGTCGCAGTCGGGGAAAAAAGAGGGAAAGTGATATTAATCCACACTTGCTGTCTCTTTCGACTTGACGGTCGCGATTTAGGCTGGCTGCCCTTGTTTGTCTACATTGTCTCTATGGTAAATAAACTTCCAGTGTAAATTGAAGCGCGTTCCGCCAGAGGTCGCGGGCTCGAATGGGTCATGGATGTTCATTTATCTATTACATGTATTTCTATAATAAACATCCTAAATATATAACATTACTTACTTACATTTGTAAAGAGTAATAAATATATTTCTGTTGTCTAGTAGTAACTCAAGTCCATAGAGTACTTCCTGTTTCTGGGCCGGGATGGGTACCCGGTCCATTGAGACGTCGATGGGACTGGTTCAAAGGCAGCCGAACAGTCCCCTAAGGAGGAGAAGCCTGGCCCTATCGTCTGGGCCAGCCTGTCGCCGTAGGAGTCCTGTCGCCTGCAGATCCGGGACCCTACAGTTATAGCGGCTGCAGGCTTACCGTAGGGTTTAGGTCGGCAGGGGAACTCAAATTTTGTACCCGACATACTTGCTTAAAATGTGCTCTTACGACTGGGGATTTTAAGCCACTGTTATGGTGCTTTGAAGACTAGAACACGAAGATGATACTTGAAAGCTCTCCACCATCCAGTCCCCGATTTAACGAAACAAACGTGACACGTAAGCGGGTGTTGAGTTAGTGCACAGGTCAAAATATCAAATAATATTGTAAATGTTTTACACATTAAGCTTTCTTGGACATAGCTTCCCGAAAAGCTGTAAATAAGTAATGGGGCAGAGCTAGTCCTAAAAATAGTCTATGCAGCCTTTTATAGCATGGGGGCACAAACGATAGGACAAAAACAAAAAAAAAAAACAAAATCAGAGCCCTTCTACGACTACCGGTGTCCATGAACTTCAGCACAATTTCATGCGAATGCGTTGCCCTAGTTTCCACCTCCTAAAAAAAAGGCACGGAACGCGAAACTGTAACAAGTGAGCGAGACGTACCTCCCCGACCGTGCCGACCCAATACCGCTGCAATGTAGCATGGCACTGCCTCCTACAAAACGGCTTTCTGTAAGTGAAAGAATTTTCTTGACCAGTGTCGATAGTGATTATTATTTCCGAAGAACCACAAACATACAAAGTTAAAAGCATATTCACAATCATCTTGGTCGTACACTCTTTTTTTCTGACGCGTGAGGAGCCCCGGAACAACAATCATCAGGGCACCTCGACGGCTAGTCATCTCCCTAAGGGACAGACGCCACCTCCACAGATGGGGATGTCGCGCGCCAAATTAATAAATAATCCCACTAACTTTGTGACAGTGCAAATCGGTGCGGTCCCCGTCATCGCCCCTTGCCTCGTACACAAAAGTGCCACCTCCTTTTGCTCTTTACTCCCCTCTTCTTAAAAATACAGGGTACAAAGAGCGGCTTCTTCTCAGTTCAATGGCCTTCGCCCAAGGTATTCTCGATTCACAATGTGCTATCAGTAGAACCATGTATCATGATACATGAGGCTCAGACACCAAACCGACAAGGCTTGAACTATGGTGGGGTGGTCGCATACTCATGACGGAGAGCCATGATCCATGACCATGATAGTCCTAGTCATGGATCATTTGATTTTTCGTAGTTGGTTTGTTGTTTGTTATTTTTTTTGTTTCGTTTTTGCAATTTGTCTCTAAACTTCTCTGTGTAACAACATTATGTGCACTTTCTTAAAAGCTAGCCTCACTAAGGGCTAGTGTTATCAGTATTTTTCAGGTACCCCTCACATGATACCGCCGAAATGTGGGACCTACGATTTTTGAGAGTTTTCGGCGACCCAAATCTTTTCGTCTGTATGTATGTTTGAATGCACTAATCTCTGAAACTTCTGCACTGATTATAAAAACTGTCAGTTTTAGATAGACTATTTATACTGAAATTTCATAGCCAATATGCGCTGCTTGTAATAATGTAGTGAAGCTGACAATATTGTTTGTATCCTTTAACGCGCTAATCTCTGCAACGAAAAGTCGGATTTGAATAGTTTTTGTTTATGATAATTAATATAATGAGTAAGGCTGTTGTAATAATTCCGGAGTTTCATGGCGGAAGCCGCGGGGCGCAACTAGTCATATTATTGTTATATTTGTGTCTATTGTGTAACATGATTTTGTAAGAGACCCTTGCATAACAATTATGTTAATTTGTATGGGCGTTAGAAGTCACCAGTCCAACTACTCGTTTGCCTCCGTTTACTATAAAAAAGCTCGTATAAAACCGTGTGTCACATCTAGTGTAGACAACAATTTCCTCCAGAATACGTTAGTTCCTAAATCAATATTGTGACGCTGGAAAAGCTCGCGTCCTACCCTCTTCAATATAATGATTTATACAAGGGCCAAGTGTTTTATGGCTGTAAGAATGAATTAAACGAGCAGTATGTACAGCTTAATCAAAACTTTCAAGCCATCAAGGCTTTGAAAGCTTTAAGTTCGAGATTTACGATATAAATCGCGCAATAAGATCGTATTTTTTGACCGGGTGTGCAGAAAAATTAATGTGTAAAGTGATTTTTACCAGGTATATATTTAAATTATATATGGAACATACCGGGAATAATGTCGGTACGCATTTTTTGTAGGAGGTAGTGCAATGCTGTATTACAGCTGAATTGGGCCGGCATGATCGGGAATGTACCTCTCGTCCACATGTACCGGCGTAAAGTGACATCTTCGGTGTCGCTTTCGTTCCGCTTTTAAGTAGACGGTGGCCCTTTGGGAGGTAGGTGAAAAGAAAGGCAACGCATGGGCATAGTATTTCTGCTGTTCTTAATGGGCATCTGTAGTTGTAAAATGGCTGCGATTGCTATTTTGTCCCCCTATACGATGAAAAAACATGACTCTGGTTCACTGGAAACGCAACTGATGGACAGACGACAAAGTGATCCCATCGGGGTCGAGCTTTCCTCTTGACAACCCTAAGAAACGATGATGATAACAGCTTTCACTTATCACGAGCTCAGATATGTCTCACGCGACATTTCCTACAAAAGACCTCCTCTAGCGTGAGTTCTCTTGGGACAAACATAATTGTCAAGATCATCCGAGCGGACGGCTCGCTGGCGGCGGGTCATCTGAGATCCTGTTACAATGAAGGAGGAG
>JAFELO010000454.1:125780-146174 GCA_017140195.1 Eumaeus atala | reverse complement strand
GGGGGGGGGGTGAGAGTCTCTGTATAAATAAAGTGTTACAACAACAAACGGTATAACAACACAGCTAATTAAAATGTAGCCTATAATTAAATCTGCGAGTTCTAATTACAGGCTGTGTCCGCTCCGTAATTATCTGCCTTGGGAAACTTAAGCAATTCCCTATTTAGTATTTTATTTTTACACTTTATATTTATCGTGGCGATGTCCGCTCGGGTTTTATTGGATTATTTCTATCCCAATTTCCAATGAAGGCAAAAATATTTTTACGCTTTCGGGATAAAACGTGTTAGAATGCTGTCCGATATGTGCGCCATGTGTTAGTGAAATCTATTCATTAGTTTTCACTGTCATCAACATCAGCCGGATGCCATTCACAGCTGGATATAGCCATCCCCCGTAAGTAGTAGTTTTAATGTGAAAAATTTTACGTATTGTTCACCTAGCGTTTTTATAGCACAGAAAAAATGTGTTAGATCTATGATGTTTAAAGCTCCTTCCGAGTCATGCAAGCATTTATTTCGATACCCAAAATTATTGACGTTGCCCGCGCTATATATTTGTGAGATGTGTATTTTCGTCAAGCAAAATAGAACTATGTTCCTGAAAGTTAGTGATTTCAATCCAAATATAAACTTTAGATTTTCGGACAGACTTGCTCTAGACAAAGTTCCTAGACAAAGCTAATGCTCATAACAATGTTATTATGTGAGCTCAAAAATATTTAATAAACTACCAGAGGACATTAAAATTCTACCAATCCGCAAATTTAGGACTAAACTATATACATGGTTCATGGATCGTAATTTTTATGACATAAAAGAGTATATTTATTGCAAAATTTGTTAATATAATGTTATTAATGCATTGTAATTTTAATTTAATGTTTTTACTTTTAATTTGATTTAAGGCGTCAATTTAATTGACAATTTTTTTATTCTTATTATGATTACCTTTGACTTCTTAATTTTCTTGTTTAATAATTATTATTACATTTGCATGCCTCTAAGAGTGTAAAACATGAATGATCCTCATGTAATATACTTTCTTTGTAACCAATGTTTAGCATTTTTGAAGTAAATAAATAAATCTAATTTATTATATATAATAAATAAATCTGATTGTAATCTTTATCTTTTCTTATAGAATAAACGAGAAATCACAACCCCTTAAGGACTACCCATACATATCCACAATGTTGTTATGCAGATGCGTGGTGAAAGATGATGGTGATGAGATGCGTTCTCTGACTTACGGACGGACAGACGAACATAATAAAATCATAAGGGTTTCGTTATTGCCATTCAGGTATGAAAAAAATACGGTAAGTACCGTAAAAAACGTTGCAAATTCATAGATGTTACTCAATCATAATCATCATCACCATTATCAGCCCTTATCAGCCCACTGCTGGACATAGGCCTCTCTCAATGAACGGCCAACGGCCGATCTCCTGCTACTCGCATCCATCCCGGACCGGCTACTGCACGGAGATCGTCTTCCCACCCGGTGAACGGTCGACCAACACTTCGTTCTCCAGCTCCAGAACTTTAGTGGCCCCTCTGCCATTTGACTGACTACGGTGAGCTTATTTTTCGCGTGATATCAGAAACTTTGGATCTTTACCAGTTACTTAATCACTGACTGTCAATTTTATTTACATGATATATTATTTAGTTTCAATCACGCACATACTTTCATGAGGCTATTCTATGCTTACAAATTATGAAATAGTCAATTAAAAACAGATATTTCATAGCCTGACTTATCACCAAATTGTTCATAGTAAAGTACACTTTAAAACTAACGTTTGCTTCGTCTGCATTTCTTTATAGTAAGCCTCCAAAACGCTACTCTAAAGTCTGGGGAATAAAAGGCGTAAATAAATGGATTTATTGCCGAGTTGAACCATCCTAGCCACGTTAAGATGTACATCAGTACAGGGTTGACATATACGTTTGGTATAAAAGGCGTAAGTAGGTAGTATAGAAAGAATGGCAGCCAGCAAGCAATAAAACCGCCAACTACAAAGCTGAGGGTTTGAGCAGTCTTCGTCTCCCTCCGCAGAGAGGAGACCCTATTCTCCATTGGCTCCTTAAACGACTGCCTATTCCTCCCCTGGTTCTTATACTTATAATTCGCTTTGAATGTCACGTCGCTGTATAGCCTGGATTCTTTCTCCGTTCGATATTTGCACTTTTTCTTCTCCGTCCGAAAGCAACATGGACATCTTTGGTTCTGTGTCGATGATTCGCTGGGTTGGTTTGAGTTCTTCGATGTCTGCTTCGATGCGTTCTGTCTTAGTGACAATTTGTCCGACCCCGAGTCAGATTCTGTCCTTATACAGGATAGATTTGATTTCTGGAACAGAAAAGCGTCTCATTAATATATTCACAACATTGACATGGACGGAATTTAGGATTTCTGTATATGGAACAACTTCAATGAAATCTTTCAGATTCATTGAAGGACGATTTTAGTTAGATTTACGATCGTTAGGGGGACAGAGCCAGAGAGATGAAATGGTTCACACATATGGAGGAGACGCATCCCGATAGACAAAAATCTATCTATTTAAGCTATTATTATTGTGTAGGAAAGGGTCGCTTTTCCTCGGTGTCTAAATAAAGCTCACACGCCATATCTGAAATTGACCATGGTGTATTAATGCTTGAAGGGCTCGTAGAGGTAACCCGAACGTGAAAATTATCACCATTACCATTACAGAATATACATTAAAACCTTCCTCAGAAGTCGCTCTATCCATTGGCGAAATATGCAAGTAAACCAGTTTTACAGATTTTGAGAAAATCGATCAGACACAGATAGATAGCTTTTGGGGACATTCTCGTAAAATATGTACAGATTATATATTGTCAGCCCTTATCGGTCCACTATTTTTAGCGGTTTATTTAATTATTTAAGTAGCCTATTACTAAATATTTAAGTAGTACTGAAATAATTAAATAAACCGCGATAAAATCCGTAAAAATAGTTTTATTGTAATTAATAAATGAAATGTTATGATTTTTTTATACATTTCATTTCACACATAGTCAGCTGATGTGTCGGTCGCGCGGTGAATGTTTCTGATGGACTAATGGACGTAATGGCACAAGGATGGCAACACGTCAGATAAACCTCTATGTAGATGTTTCTGGGGTTCGAAGACAACAAGAATCTCCAAAAGGCGTAAGAGTTCTATAAAATACACAAACGTTATACAGTTATATTTAAGACAATTGTGATGCGACAGCCATTGTAACGTACAGAAAAAAATCGATTGAGCCGTTTCCGAGGAGCAAGGTACGTAACATTGTGACACGAAAATTTTATATATAAGATATGGGGGAGAGCGTACAAGCGGTTGGAGATCTTTTGATGAGTAGCTAAGTTCATAGAAGAAAATAGAATCTGCAACATGTGGTCATCCACATTGCTGTTATGCAGATGAGTTGCGTTTGTCTCCTCTCCTTCAATATGACAACGGCTAGTCACACGCACCACGAACCTAGACCGCCAGTATCACGTCACGGTGGTTTCGTGTAAGCAAGAGGCACCTTAAAAAATTTGAAAGAACTTAAACATTTGTGAGATATAGTGCCATGTTTCTTTGCAGCCAAATTGGGCCGGCTCGACTGGAGAGTCCGACTGCCCATTACTACCTAATATTATGAACAAGGACTACAATTACCTTACACTTCGGCGTCGTACTCGCCAACTGCTGGTGTCTCCTCGCCACGACACAGGATATTTTCGCGTAAACATACACCATCACGATCATGGGCAGAAAGAAGGACCCCATGGCGGAGAACACGACGTAGCCTGGGTTCTGGTTGTACCTGCAAACACCTCCCTGGTTGTGGTCGGGTTCGTACCTGAAAGATGGTTTCCTGTCAGAAAGGGGGAGGGAATGGATTTATCCTTTACGTTGACATCGCCCTGTTGTTGATAATGATACTATGCCTTACCTCTAAGTTTATCCCAGTTAATACCTCCTCATTTCTCATCTCACTCTCAAATATTACAGGCGCTGACGCCTCTTTGCGGTTTTAAGAGTGCCATATGACCCAGTCAAGATTTTTTTATAACATGAGTGGTAATCGGTGTATTTCGATTACTGCTGACGCCCATGTACATTAGCATTATTACGCAGATACGTTGCCCCCTATATCCCCCCCTTTAATGGGCTAGCGGCTGTAGCAATTATATTTTTGCTACTTAAACATTTTATAAAAATATATATATGTTATATTTGAATGTTAGACTAAAGGTGTGCTCAAAGAAATGACACTGGTCTGCTGCACGTGGAGGACGGCGTGATCTATATGTCAATAGTGATGCTATTTGCCATCACCAGACGATAGTAAAATAGTTTTTTTTTATTTTCCCCCGGAAGCCTACATATTCGTGACAGAATATGCACGAACCTTGTTATAATATAAAGGGAGCTTTACTCTTTTTCTTTTTTGTTGGATTTAATATGAAGATATGATCTCAGTATAATCTTCAACTATTGAATTTAAGGATGGAAGAACAGTCTGAAAACAATTGGAGGATTGATAATTATATATAGAAAGAAATTGCTCCGGGTTGTAGTAGGGAGTCTCGGACAACAACCCAGATAAGATTTATTCCATTGTTTATTCCTTGTATTATTTTAAGACTGTTCTTAATTCTGATTGTGGAGAGACCCTAAATAAAAAAAAGTATTGAAAAATCTGACTAAACTTTTGACTATTAAAAGTTTAGTCAGATTTACACTTGTTGATTCCTTTCATATAATTAAATTGTAACACGGCTACTCATAAACGCTGGTATTGTGTGAGCGAGAGGTACCTCCCCGGTCGTGCCAGCCGAATTCCGTTGCATAGGAGGATGTTGTAACATGTATGGCAAGACCTCCTCATATGTAGCACTACCTCAACCTAAAATGTTTTTATAATTGGATGCAAGCGAGCAGTCACAGTTTATGGACAACTACGTATATTTACTATGTAACAACAGCATAATTGGTATGCATATGCGAAATGCGTTTTATGCTTTTGTTACATTTGAGTGCGGACCAGAGAGAGGATCGACTGGGCCGTCTATCAAGATAGCCTATTCGACTTCACCATCGCCGGGCAACTGTCTACTCCGAATGAGGTGGAGGCCGCCGCTCGACGCTTCACGGAAAAAATCCGGGAGGCGTGGGCGGCGGCGACCACCGTTGTACCGGGGACAGCGCGCTGGCGGAGAGAGCTCCCCCCAAGCCTACTGGTGAACCTGCAGAGGAAAGATCACATGAGGAAACTCTGGGCCCGTACCCGCTGTCCGAGGATCAAGGCACAACTCAACAAGCTGGCCGAGGAACTGTCTGTGAAGGTTTGGGTGTGACGTGGAGCAGGCTGGGAGAGTACAGTCTTCCATGCCATCGAAAACGACACTAGCCTGCATGCCCTAAACAGACGTCTCACGAGGCCAAAGACCACCATCACTCCACTTCTAAACACCACAGGCGCGAAACACTACGGAGCGCAGGCACGTGCCGAGGTGCTCGCATCACATCTACACGCGCAGTTTTCACCTCACCCAGCGGCGCCGTCGTACGCAGAGCATCACGAGCAGGTGGAGTGCCGCATTCGAGAGCTCCTTCAGAGCCCGACTCCGCCACTCAGCGGGAAGGATTTCATTTCCCACTCTGAGCTGCGGAAAGTCGCACTCCGCCTCTCGAGGCGCAAAGCCCCAGGCTCCGATGACATCCCCCTCCCCCCACAGCGCTGGTGATGATGCCTAGGCGAGCAGCTGTGGTTCTCACACAGATCGCAAATGGCATTCTCCGGACGGCCTATTTCCGGAGACCTGGAAATAGGGGAGGGTCTTTGCCGAGGGTCTCTTGTCTCTGCCGAAGTCGGGCAAGCCCTGAAGCATGCCTGGAAGCTACAGGCCGATAACGCTGCTGTCCCACATCGCCAAGTTGTTCGAGAGGCTTCTGCTTCGGAGGCTGAAGCTGTACATTCTCATAAAGGATGAACAGTTCGGCTTCCGGAGCGGCCACTCGACCACGTTGCAACTGACGCGGGTGATGCAGCACTTGTCTGTAGAGATGAACAAGGAAGCCGAAGTGGCTCGACAGGTGGCGCATGTCCGTCAACGTGGATAAGATAACGGCGCTATATATCAGCAAGAGGCGCTGCATGCCGGGGCGGTTAAAGTTCAGAGGCCAGGATGTGTCTTCGGAATCCCCAGTCGTGTGTCTCGGATGCAGTATCGACCGCACGCTGCGGATGTGCTGGCAGGTGGACCGAGCGGTCAACCAGGCGAGAACAGCCCGCGCTTTGCTGTGGCCAGTACTAGCGTCCGGACTTCCTACACGGACGAAACTGGGGATTTACAAGACATATCCGGTCACGCCTTACTTACGCCGCCCCCGCATGGTACGCGCTAACCTCCCAGACCCAGCGGAAACGCCTGCAAGCCCAGCAAAATATATCCCTACGGGTCATCATGGGTGCCGGTCGCTATATCCGCAATGACGTGATCGTGCGTGACTTGCGGATAGAGTCGCTGGATGAGTTTGTGGTTCGATTGTCGAGCGCTATGTTCAATAGGGCAGACAATGGTCCGCATGCTCATCTACGCGACCTGGCCCCGCTGCACTCGCGACCACCTGACGGGAGACCGTATCCACGTGAAATCCCCCCTTTATCACACATGCGCATGCATAACACACCCAATCTCTACTCACCACAGTCACAACACAAAGGCCCTAAACAGGCCTACATTCCCTCCCTGAGCCCATGATGGCGAACCCGTAAATTATTGCGCCCCGTTGCCGAGGGGATAGTCGTCCCCTTGCGACCTTACCCGGGTTATGAGGTCCGCCTCGATGCCCGTAACCCTCACAGATTTCTGTGAAGATGACCAGCAGTGGTGGTGGCACACGCTCAACCGAGTAGACAGACAGATTTCTTGAGATTCGCGAGTCTACAACAGGCGGTACACTATGAGTAATCGATTCATTAGTATGTAAGAAGGAAATAAATCGGCAAATCGAATTCAGTAAGATGTAGTGTTATGCTACATCGATGGCTCGTTTGCCACTTAAAAAACACAGTGATGGAACCTGCTCATAGAAGTGGAAACTTAAATCTTACAAAAAACCTGCAGCTTGTAGCACACGCTCGTAGCGCCGCGAAACGGTGCTACGAGTGAGCTTAACTCCACTTTACCGTACTAACTAACAGAAATTTTCAATTCAAAACTTCACAGTTCAACATTGATGAGTACCTATCGTCTCGGCTGTTATCTAGGTATACGAGTACAGGTTTGAAGTCCAGTCCTGGTTTCTTTTATCTATCTTTTATCCTTATTTTCCCAGACTGGAAACAGTGGGCCTGGTCATATACTGTCGCATAACATCTTGAAACTGACCTACGAGTGATCATTGCCCTTCTTATTTATGCTTCGGAACATATTAGTGAAGAGAACACATAAGGTTCTATGTGAATAGACCCTCGTTCAATAGGGCCTAACGCTTCTTTGACCTTCTTCTCCTGGAGTAGATCATTGGCCTGGGCATAGCTAGATTAACTGCATAGCACACATACGTAGCGCCACCACACTGTGCTACGAGCGCGTAGCTCCACTTGCATGTGCTACGTCGCACGTGGTTTAATTTAAAAGTTCTTACCATCCAAACATTGGTGGGCACGTGATGGTGCCAGCCGCTATCCACACAAACAATATCATCGTCAGTGCTAGTTTCTTCGATCTTCTTCTCCTAGAGTAGGATAGCGGCCTGGTTACGGCGAGGTAGCGGTCGATACTGATGGCACACAGAGATAGGATTGAAGCCGTGCATAGCAGGATATCCAAACTTATCCATATGTCGCAGAGAATCCAACCGAGGTCCCATGTACCTTGAAACAAATTACATTATTTCATTACAATAAAAATACTATTACGGATTTTAGCGCAGCCTCTTTGATAATTTAACTAGCCCGACGTTTCAGAAGCTTCATAGCATCCAAGATCACAGGTCGACTGAGATCCCAGATGTACAGATGTCACAATTTAATAAAAGTACCCAAAGAATTATAATTATTTAGTTGTCCCTATTAATGAAACTATTACTTATTATAGTATGTTACCGTTTGTCGACATGTTTGGTTTTTGGTTTGAAGCAGAGAAAAGAACCCAGCCATCTTCTCTATTTAAATCTGGATGTTTTCCAATGTCAGTAACTCACGGACCATCCTCGGAAGGAGTCAGTAGACTCCATTTAGCATTTGAGCGTCATCAAGCATAATGTGATGGCGGTCCCATTTGTAATGTTACCTAACATTCTCTTCAACAAATATTATTCGTGACTGTAATGTATAAACATTACCAATACTTATGAATAATACTTACTATAAAGAGTATTGTATTTTAGTTTCGGCACGATATTACTTTAGTTTGTATGACTTATCTATCAAAGAAGGATAATCTTAAGTAATACACGCTCTAATGTTATTGTATCTGGCATGTAGGAACAATGACAATAAGATTTATTTATGACGGGTTTGGAGCGAAATGAACCAGTGTGTAATGAAGAGAAAGAAATATGTGGAAGAGGGTTCCTTTTTTCTTCTGGTTAAGACTAAATGACGCAAATTGTCCACAAAAACGACGAAGGCACACGAGTGCAGGAGTAGGAGGGATAAAAATTTATTGATTAATCTGATAAAACTAATTCTTACGCTAGAGACAGAATTTACCATCTCGTGGTTTTGTGAGGCCCCTGGTTTGAGTCTCGGGTATGATCAAAAAGCGTAATTAGAATATTTTGTACTCGTATGCCTTTAAGTACGATAGTAAGAGGTAGTACCATGCTACATTGCAGCGGTATTGGGTCCGCACGACTGGAGAGGTACCTCTCGCTCACTTGTATATGACACATACCGTCGTAAAATGATCTGCACGGCGTTGCGTTTCGTACGGTTTGAGAGTGGCCGGTGGCCGATTTGAGGGGGAGGTGAAAGGGAGTGCAACGCATCGGCATAGTAATTATGCTGATGTTAATGGGCGTCGGTACTGTAAAAAAAATATACTCCAGTATACTTAAACGAATACGACTAGGGAGAATCTTTTGGTAGCTAATGACGCCCATACACATCCTTAGCCAGAATATAAGTAGATGAGGAGAACACTATTTCCCCCATCTGACCGACGAAACCCCAAAAAAACTACATGAAACGCGACCACAGAGCCGCTACTTCACGCTGATATGATGCGATGTAGCTCCCCGGTCGTACGAACTCAATCCAATGGCAACTCAGCAATCGACACCATAAAAAATTCAGTCCTGATTTTCTATGCACAAACGCACACACATACACACTTTAAAAAATTATACGCTCTGTTTTGACACAGTAAAAAATCCAGTGAGAGGTATTGCTAATGCTGCATTGCAGCCTAATTGAGCCAGCACCTGGTGGGGTATCTCTTGCTCACAAGATACTGCTGCAATGCTATGCAATCGTATGTGAGTTTCCAGTGGCTAGTTGGAAGGGACAACGGAAGGAAGGCAACACGTTCGCATAACTTCTTAATACGTAAAGTCGGTGATCACCGAACTACTCGTTCGCCCCCTTCTATTATAAAAAATACATATTTCGTATTCCTACTGATTCAAAAAGTATGGCAGCAAAGGTTAAAATCTATCTGACTCATTCAAAGCTTCACACAACTTTGTGTGAAACTTTGAATGAGTCAGTTTACCTAATGCATACGTACTTAGCTAACTGTCATTATATTTGCATATACACGTATCTTCATATATAAAACAAAGCACCTAAAAGCCTCAGAATTCCTCAGAATGTACTGAACGATTTTCATGCGGTTTTCGTGTATGAATTGAGCGTCTCCCGAGGAAGGGTAGTGAATGTTTGTTAAGGTAGCAATTCATTCTGTTTTTCACGGGCGGAACCGGTCAAGTTCGCTAGCTTACTATAATAATAATTATATAAAAATATCTCCTACTTCACCAGAAACATCTTAAATTTATTTGTAGCATAGGAGGCCATACGAGCAATCGGAGGCATTTGGTTATTACTACCGATCGCGACACCCATAAACATAATATACAAATGCGTTGCCATTTCACCCCACTCCCCCCAATAAACCACCATCTACTCACAAACCATGCGAAATGGGACCGCATAATCATTACTTTTAAAGTGATATTTTAAAAGTGATCCCCTGTCATGGTTGGCCCAATTATGCTTATTTTTTTTCTTCAAAACAATGTTAGTATTTGCGTTTTTAATATCTTATATATAAAATTCTCTTGTCACAATGGGAGCTAACTTGTTCCTCCGAAACGGCTGTACCAATTTTTAACAAATTTTATTTGCATATTCAGTAGGTCTGGGAATCACCTATTTATCACACCCCCAAGTGATAAGGACTGTTCACGCAACCCGGCAAACATCAGCTAATATTTAACTTCTTGAACTTAAACTCCGGCGGCTATTTGCATCGACCAATGGCAGCAGAGTTCATTCTGTCTGCAATCATGGCCAAGACATTGTTGGTGCGCACTCGAACATCAGGGATGTGCAATATTCTCCCATGGCCATGTAGGAACAGGCTATGCGACATGGCACTAGACTCTAAGTAAGACCATTTAAAATTCGTTGAACACATGTACAAACAATAAAAGTAAAAATTCAAATTCAGCAGAGACTTTCTCCCACCTCAATTTCATGTCAGACACATTCATCTGAAGCGGAGTAAGTAATTTCTGTAAGTCTACATTAAATTGGAAGAATGTCTTTAATTAGCCTTGTGAAATATTTCTCGAGAATTCATAATCGCGGTAAATCAAAATGATTTTCACGATTTCAATTAGTAATACTGCTACAGAAAGCGTAGATAGTGCCTGGGTATATTTAATGAATGTCTAAATATAAAAATATAATATTAAATGGAAATAATAACACACCGGACTGCATCCATACTAATAGTATAAAGACGAACATTCGATTGTTTGTTTGTTTGCATTGAATTGGCTCCGAAACTACTGGACGGATTTGCAAAATTCTTTTTTCTTTAATTTTGAAAAAATTCTTTTACCATTTACCATTTTACATTTTCTGTGATTAAGGTAGGCTATATGACATTTTCTAAAATATTTTGATCATTATGAGACTGGATGTTACGAAAGTTGTGAAAAAAATAACAAAGTGAATCCATATAACGCTGTAGAAATTATTGACAACTTGCTGTCCCGCCAGACGATGTTATGTCAAACATTTAATTCGTTGTCATTACCATGACATTGGATCATCCTTACCATGAATTTTTAATTTTTATATTAAAATATAAAAATAACTATTTTTCTAAAGAAAATGAATTATTTCTTACTATATTTCGTGAAACATCCGTGCGAAGCCGGAACAGATTGCTAGTAAAACATGTGTTTATGAATCTCACTCGCGTTATCAATACAAGTTTAACGATACCTAGTTAAACATTAAAATCCGTAATAATGAATAACATAAAATTACAATCTGATATTGATGACAAGAGAGACATCAATGGAAAAAGAGAGAAAGATAGTATATCACATTTATTTTCTTTTTCGACTTGGACGGACGCGTTTTCTGTCTCCGGTATTTTGTCTTTTCTTTTCTTCTAAATGCAATTTTGAGTCTAATTTGAGAATTCCGTCTGAACAACTTTGAAGCTCACTGCAAGAAAGTAGAAGCTTATTCGAGTGTAAGTATCTGCCCCTTGTGCCTGTCAACGCGTCTAATCAATTAAATGGATCGACACGTTATGGCCGATGGGACACTAGCCGGATGTCCGTCCAATTAAGTTCATCAATAATATTCCACATTACAACGATGCGTTACAGTATACGTACTCCTACGCTATAGTATAAGTAACGTATTTTTGTATTTGCCACTTGATGGTAAGTGATCACAAACGCTCAGAGAAAGCAACACCAGAGGTCACGCTGATGCGTTGCCGGCCTTTTCGAGATGAGTTAGTCCTTTTACTACTTTTTTATAGCATGGGAAGCAAACAAGCATTTGTACCACGTCTGATGATACGTTATCACATACGCCCATAGACTTTCGCCATGCCAGAGGTCTCGCAAATGTGTTGCCGTTATTTTATAGATAATAAATCTGTTTTTGTTTTTTATAGCACAGGAGGCAAATGAATGGTTGGGACACATAATGGTCACTATCGATCACGTGGGTCAACCGCTAGTTTCCGCCTATACTATAAAAATACAGCCTACATATCTCTGAAAGGTCGGCAACGGATCTGCGAGACCGCCAACACCCTCAAACATCCCCAACACCAGAGGTCTGTCTCCCTCTTTCTATTTCCGAATGATCCACAAGTCTCCCTTCCCACCCTTCGACTGTACATGCATCAGTAATATAATAAGACAATATTTATAAAACTATCTGATTAGCTCAATTTAAGTTAAGGAATACCAGGAATGAAATACCATGATAAATTAATCTGGCTAAGGTGGGGTGGGGTGGTAAGAATAATTAGCGCGGAGGAAGCATGAAAAGTCGGTACGTTTGGCAATCGGGTCCCTCTTTCATCCCGTTAGGGAACTGGCGTGTTGTGTTGCTGGTGTATATAGTAAGGTCCGCTAGACTGAAGGCAACTTTTTTATAGAATAGGGGGCAAACGAGAATTCGGAGTAGGAGAAATTTTACAACTACCAACGTCCATGAAAATCCACATAATTATTGTGTCGATGCGAAAAATAATGGTTTATATTAAAAAAAACGACCAAGTCCGACGCATACCATACCATACTCCCGGACGGACAATTACGCGAGTCTATACGGGTTCCGGGGCTACGAGAATTTTGTCTTTAAAAAACTACACGACCCCTTTTTGCCTTTTAAGGTACAGACCTTGAGAAGCGTAACATTCCCCGCTGGGAACATGTACAATTTTCTAAAGATATATTAGTAATTTTGATTCAGTAATCCCTCTAATGCTTTGATATTTGTGGATGTAAATTTATTTCAGAATTACATTGGCCTGGCTTATAAACTTCTAATTTTTGTCAATTTGCAAAGTCAGATGTTCAACAAGATTAAGATGTTAGGTTTATAAGTTCAATGTTACGGCCAGAATAGAATGACGGATTTTAATGATGATGTCGATAGGTTCTAATTAAATTCATGCAAGTCTAGCTTTGTTTCTTACGCTTTCATGCCAGCAAAAAATGTAGTCCATTTAGCAAATCCGTGCTCGCTCGAGGACAGCTAGTTCTTTGTGACTTCGGGCGAGTATGGCGGTGCTAAATGGGTACCAATGTAGACGCATTAGTAAGGAAATCGAAGTAAATACTAAATAAGAAAACAGTGGATTCAACGCGACCGTACCCCAGGAAAAATCTAGTGAAGTTATAATTTAAGGAATCGTATTTATTTTATTTTCAATTTAATAATATTTAGAAAGAGACTTGCCTAAGCTTCTGGAAGCTTAAATAAAATTGTACTTATTTGTATAATGTAACAAAAGAAAATATTGCAAATAAAATTTATTGCTTTTACAAAATATAAGACAATATAAAACAATTTAAAATATAAAAGCTCATTTGAACTGCATTCCATTAGCGTATTTCCATTTTGTTTGTAAAAATGTTGCACTATTGTAAACTTTTTCTTATCGGTAATCAAAATTTTTCAATGGCCACCCTTTGCGTACTGCTTCAGTAGATTTACGATTTTACCACCGTATTCCTCCCTAATATATCAGTTAAGAAATGACCAGTGCGCTTTTTATATGCCACCAGTCAAAAGTCGCCTCTTAAAACATGGCTATGCGTGCTATCTTGATTTCACGGGATGAAATCTTTTGCTTTCAGAATGGATTTATTCGATTTATTTCCCTTACTGCTTTGACCACCTTTTTCGTAGGGTCAATAAGTAGACGGCCAGTTGCACCTATTTATAGCACCTTTTCATACCAACAAGGGGGGGAGGAACCTTAAAACCTATGTATTGACAAATTTATATTTGGGGGTAGTTGCATACATTTTGTAAAAATTGTTGATATGAGTTTCTTTTTTCATTGATATCTGTTGCTATAGCGGCTAGAGATACTAAATTGTCATAACTGACTGCAGTATGTAAATATTTTTGTGTATCCGAGAGAGAACTATGGTATCCGATTTCAAGCGAAGAATAAGCTCGCTGAAGTGATAGTGGGCTGGCCTCATACTTAGAAGAACAGACGGTAGATGGGCCAGTGAGATTCTCGAGTGGAGTGTTGGTCGACTGCTTACTAGGTGGGAAGACGGCCTCCGTGTAGTAGCCGGTCCGGGATGGATGCGAGTAGCAACAGATCCGTCGTTTTGGTTTTCATTGAAAGATGCGTTTGTCCAGCAGTGGGCCGATAAGGGCTAATAATGATGATGATGGTGAAATACACACGGATTCACGGTGCTCAACCCTGTATCATTAATTCATTTTCTTTGAACTTGGCTGGACACACAACAACGTGTCTGGTCATGTAACAAGGCTAACAGATTTAAAATCAATAAAATAAGTAAAGCTACGAAAACAATACCATAAAGACAACAAAATAATTTCATATTTTGCCAGAATACATTAAAACATCATTGAGTAAAATTGGTCAAGTGAATGCCAAATATTCGCTAAAAGTTTCTAAAGTATTTGGGGTTCAAAAATCCATTTGTGTAACTTTCTGTTGAGGTATCAGCCCTTTGATAGATAGGAAACTTAAAGTTTCGGCTTAGTTTAAAACAAATACTTTTCATTTAATTATAATCATATAGTTCGCAAATGTGATGAGGGAAGGCACTTCAATAATCTTTTCTTGCCTTGAAATATATTTACCTGCTAGCAGTCCGTCCTGACTTCGCGGGGATATTTGATAAAGTAAGGCAAAAGTTACTTAATTCACAAATAATATACTATAATAATATATTTGTATTCTAACAAACTGTGACTAGATCCTTCAACAAGAACTTGTCTTGTTGAAGGATCTAGTCACGGCTTGTCTATCTAGTCATAATCCTTCTGCGTCCGACATTACGCAAAGTACGAGGTAGTAAGTAATAGTTAGTTTTGTGAGAGGTAGAGCCATGATGCATATGAGGATGTAGAGCCATGCAAGGTGCATGACACTACATCCTCCTTTGCAACGGAATTGGGCCGGCACGACGTAAAGTGACACCTGCGGTATCGTGTTCCGTGCGGCTTGTGAGTAGCCAATGGCCCATGCGGGTGTAGGTGAAAAGGAGGGCGGTATAATCGCATAATTATGCTGGTGTTCATGGGCGTCGGTAGTCGTTGAAGGGCGCCGATTTCCTGTTTTATACAATTTAAAAAAAAGTACGAACACTACATCATAATATATAACTTGACCAAAACTTTACTTGCACTACCGGATCCATGGGTGGAAACTGCATGAAAATACGTTCTGTAAATTTTAAGAAAATCAATTACATACAAGCTTGCCACCTATGACATCATGGGGGGCCTCAGTACCTCTTCTCATCGTGGCTGTGCTAGTACATCTACTGGACTTACGAGCTGTGGATGTACTGGCACACCTACCCCTTCGGTGATAATAGACGTGAATGTACTTTTTTTTACATACGGGCAGACAGATTTTGGGGACATTGTTACATATACATTTTCTACGAAACTCACTACGATTATGTTTGTAACGGGTTTTTTCAGAGATTTAATTATAATTTATGATTTTTTTATATTTACTTAGTTGTTGTAGCGGCAATTGAGTGAAATTTTGAAAGTCCGGAGACATTAGTCAAATTAAACAATATTTTATATATATAGATATATCGCGGCTATTGGAATTTATATCCATCCAAATTTCAATAGAGAAGATGGCTTTGTTCTTCCCACTGCTTGGGACGCAGTGGTAAATAAAATCAAATCGAAAACTAAACAAATCACCAACCCCAAGAAAGCAAGATATAACAAGTACTGTTTGCGTTAATCGGAACAACTAAAAATTATAAAATTTCGGCTACTTTCAATAACTTATAACATCTGGACATCTGTCATCTCACTCCACCCGTGACCATGGCTGCTTTATAGCTTATCTTTTCTAGTATATCTTTATAGTATATCCGTAAAAGTAGTTTTATCGTAATCCAGCTCATCTTATCATCAGGGAGTCTACCGCGTGTTCGCCGGGCACACTTATTCTCTTCAAGATACAATTAGCACATAATATATTTAGAATAGGTAATAACTCATAATCAATAAATAATAAGAATACCATAACTTATAATACATTTTTTTTCCAACGTTTTGAGAAATTTACAGTGGCATTAGTGTAACAGTCAATTTCACACAGATGCTGTACATACAATTTCAAAATCATCGCCATATTAATTGTAAATTCCAAGTCAAAATTTGCTATGAGAGACACATGTAATATTTTACTACTAATAACATATGTAATACATTTTGTGCTGCCAAATTCAATCGGGCTGGCCACGTAACACGCATGCAACCGGACTGCTGGGCAAGGAGAGACCAGACTCCAGATTGGAGTGGAACTTCCGGCAGCTGACCCCGAGGCCGCCTTCCAGTGCAGTGGTGCGACGAGCTCGGGAGGTTTGAGGAAAACTGGATGAAGCTGGCACAAGATAGAGAAATATGCAAGATTTTGGGAGAGACCTTTGCCCAGCAGTGGGACAGCTAGTTACAAAAATTAAAAATACTATTTATTACTAATGGGACCGTAGCTCGGAGTTACGCGTGTGAAACTGCAGTGTGATTTTAGCATTATATAACGCTAATAATTATATAATACTTCCCAATTTTCATAGCATTTTCAAAGGACAAAATCCTTAAATGGTTTGGAATTGAATGCGTTCCGAATTTTACCACTATATATATATATATGTTAAATTATATATCAAATCCAATTTCGAGCAAATGGCGTTGTTGTTCATCCATTGTAAGTATAAAAATTAGAAAAAGCGAATTGCCAGAAAAGGGTCTGCAGCAGCTGACGTTGGCGCAATTGTCTACAGAATTCAATAAACCTCTGTCCAGCTACAAACGCACAACTTATGGAACATCTGTTGCCTGCACGTATCGCACTTTACCAACCGTCTTTAAGTATGCAGTCAAACGGGATATAAACTTAATTACATTTATATATATAACATTTTAAATTCAAGCTGTGTACGTGTAACATATCGATATAGACACACTTTTATATAAAGCATGTTTGTTACTTTAGTTTCCGGATCACTCACACTGATATTCAGATCTTGTGGGCTACAGTCAACATAAATTTTAAAACGTAAACATCTATTCCGCTTTCCTTTTTCCTTTATAACTGCCGTGCATATTTCCGCTATATTTCTCGAATAAAATTAATATGTAACCAGTTTAATAGAATATTCATTACTTTTAGTTATTCACTCATTCATGAAAATCGGGATGGAACTGGAACATCTTAGAATAGAACTCTCAGCTTACTTATTATGCTAAATAGGTTAGAGTATTTTCTTCATCTCCGTTTTGTAGGAAATATAAAAACCGCTAGGAAACTGTTTATTTTATAAAAAAGGAAACAACGATAAGCCTGAGCCTTTTGATGACTACCAATGCCCATAAACATCCACACAATTGATATGTATTAATTTTGCCCTTCTTCATACTGCATATAGGCTACTGTCGTAGAACCAGCAGTCTATAATTATTTTCACAAGTCACAAATGTCTTCACGACTCCGATGAAGTGTAGAGGTGCGAACATTAGCGACGCCAACCAGTAGTAGGTCACTCCGAAAAAAATTCCAAGTCTCTGCTGCCTTTCTGTCGTGACAGACAGACAACCCGCTGTATCTCATGAACTGTGAAAGCATATGTTTATATGTCACAATTTTGATCTCGTAATAAGCGATAGTCGGGTAAAAACAATTATTATAATAAGGTCGTCTTAGCCGAATTTCGGCTAAACTGGCCATCTCTATAGATGACTGGCCAGCTGCGGAGGATATAGCGCACAGGTGTGTGTAGGTACAAGAGCCCACTTTCTCACAATTCTTTCTGTCCCCACTTTCTCCTATTCCAATGGGACCGACTGCTGGACGTATTCTTCGAGGTGCCAGGAAGGGGGGGGGGGGGTGATATCGCATATATATTGTTACAATCTTGTTATCGTACCGTGTTGGGTGTCCACGGTCCTGATTTTCGAAGGTCAATGTAATGTCGAAGGTCGATTTTTTCGATAATATACACGCTTACATATTATTTTAAGCCCTACTGTTTTAAAATAGAGGTTTACAGCGGACTATCTCTTATTTCGAGATTATTGGTTTAATTTGACTAATTATTTAAACTAGGCCAACGTTTCAGAAGCTATACAGCAACCATGGTCACGGGTGGACTGAGATGACAGATGTCCAGATGTTATAAGTTATTAAAAGTAGCCGAAATTTTATAATTTTTAGTTGTTCCGATTAACGCAAACAGTACTTGTTATACCTGCTTTCTTGGGGTTGGTGACTTGTTTAGTTTTCGTTTTGATTTTATTTACCACTGCGTCCCAAGCAGTGGGAAGAACAAAGCCATCTTCTCTATTGAAATTTGGATGGTTTTTAATTCCAATAGCCTCACGGATCATCCTTGGAAGGAATCGGAGTTCCCTAGTGAGGATTTGTGCTTTATCAAAATAGTAGTAGTAATAGTAATGGCAGGGGCCAACTTCAGCAAGCTCACAGAATGCTGATTTTTGTAAACTCAGGACAACAATAAGAGATGAGCAGGACTTCTTTCGGAAGGTTTGGCCAAATCTAGCTCTAAACAGAGAGGATTGGAAAGAGAGTAGAGAGGCCTATGCCGAGCAGTGAGACGGTGTATTATCATTATTGATAATAATAATAATAAATGAAGTAATAATTATTACATAAAATATTTAGATTAGTCATAAAAGTGCTACCGTATTCAAGGCAGCTCGATATCCAAGTACCTGGGCTCGAGAAAGAAACAAATCCTCTGTCACAAACGGAGGAAGTCTCATGTACCTATTAATAGCCCGGAAAATTGCATTTCGCTGTATATCTATTTAGTGCTTCTATTGATAGCAGACCTCAACTTTTACAGGACTGTATTTCAGCCAATGGAGACCACATCGAAAAAGCTTTTTCTATTTTTGTTTTTATTCGTGTTTTAAAAGAACACCTCACTTGGATCTTGAAATTTGGCAGGTAAATTTGCTTTCAAGGCGAAGACATCCGCTACGAATGATTTTTATGAAACTCCATACCTAAGAGTGCGTTTTTGGGGGTAAATTACCCGGGTGAAATAGTGAAGGGCTGCTGTATTCATTTACACTTGCTAAAACATTTATCAAAAGCTCAAAGCCATTATAATAGGGTGGATCTAAAAGTTCGTGACCTAACCTACATGGAGCTATGACATTTTTTAAATCTACCGTCATTTGTTAGTATGTGTCATATTGATTTATTGTGCGCAGTTTCATTCCGATACTGCACAATATAAGTTTTCTGTGATTATTTGTTTGTAGCAATCTGACGCAATTTTCAATAATGGAGAAAAATGAACACCGTGCAGTCATTAAGTACCTCAATAAAAAGGCCTATCACCAAAAGACATCCATCAAGATATGGTGAGCACTTTGGGGGAGTCTGCTCCATCGTATTCCAGTGTCAAGAAGTGGGTAGCTGAGTTAAAGCGCGGTCGTGAGAGCATTAAAGATGATCCTAGGAGTGGAAACAGTGGAAAAGATCAGAGTCTCCTACACCAAAAAAGGCTTGGGTCGTTTTGTCGACTAACGAAGTCATGGCTTCTGTTTTTTGGGATGCGAAGGGCATTATTTTTGTAGATTATTTACCGAAAGCTCAAACTATCAATTCTAGTTATTATTGTAACCTTTTACGAACACTCCGGGAAGAAATAAAAGAAAAAAGGCCGGGAATGTTGCGTAAGAAAGTTTTGTTTCATCAAGACAATGCACGTGTTCACACTTCGGTTGAAACAATGTCTGTAATCCATGACTGTGGCTACGAATTGCTGCCCCACCCGCCTTATTCGCCGGATTTAGCCCCCTCGGATTATCATTTATTTACAAATTTTAAAAAAACATTTGGGGCTCGAAGTTTTCGACCAAAGATCAGGCGATAGTCGCAGTAAACGATTATTTCGCAGACCTTCCGGAATCTTTTTTTTCGAGGGGATAAACAACTTGCAGGTCAGGTGGAAGAAGTATACTGAACTAGATGGAGACTATGTCAAAAAATAAAAATAAATTTAGATCCACTTTTCTTTCATTTTCTTGGTCGGGCTTAGAACTTTTAGATCCACCCTCGTAACATCAAGAGCCTATAACTAAGCGAATAAAGGAT
>JAFELO010000454.1:72238-125296 GCA_017140195.1 Eumaeus atala | reverse complement strand
CCTACCCCGTTAGGGAACTGGCGTGATAATGTGTTGTTTTTGTTGTTATCTATAGTATAAGCAGGATTTTTAAGATTACATTTGTAATATAAGCGGAATTTGTAACATTAGTTGAACTTATAATATTAAAAGGAGTTATAATATTCGCAGGATAGAGTAACATGTCCTGACTAACTGACTGACTGACTCATTGACTGACCGATGATATCTTAAAACTTAGTTTAAGCCAATTTAAGACAGACTTATTGTTTTAAATTTCTTTCCGTCCGATATAAAGTATAAGTTACGCGAGTAAAACCGCGGGCGCGCGGAATACTATGCGCGTAGTTTAATATTCAGTACAATTTTTATGTATAAGCCATTCATTCAACATTTTGACGAAGTGGACTAAATTTATGAGAATATTAAAATGACCGCGAACGAGTCATTTGCATTGTAAATTCATTTTTATATCAGATACATTCGATTTCAAATAAAATACGATTGTATTTCATTCGTAACATTTTAATGTTTTTTGTTATATACTTATATATTTTCGGTGGCCCGTTGGGAGTGGAGGTGAAAAGGAGGGCATAGTAATTATGCTGATGTTCATGGGTGTCCGTGGAAAGGCTCCGATTTCTCGTTAGTCCTCCAATAGTATAGAAAACTCGCTGTATCCCGTGGATGTTGCCACGGTTTTTCGTTTTTAATATATTTCGGAAAAATCAGAATAACATTGCTAAAAACATAAGTGCTCCTTTGCCGAGTTCATATAAGACAAACAAACAAACATTCTTACTTAAATAAAAAATATATTATTTATAACAGTTCCATATAATTAAATATGTGGAAATAGTAGAAACAATATATTTTTTATTCAAGTTATAATATGAATTTCCATCAAGAAGTGACAATACACTCCATCAATTATAAAACAAATATTCATTTTTACACATTATATATGTATAAAAGAGACTAAGGAGAAATTGGATCACGTGACCAGACTATCGACGCAATTCTCTATCAAGGCCACAGTATATGCGATTTGAACTCCTCAAACTTACGACAAAACGCTTGAGCATTACAATCGATTATCCCGAATCAATTAGGGGTGTTTCAACAACAAATTGTCATCCTACATCCTTGTACTCGATATATGCTAGTATGTCAGCCGGTAATTCATTTACCTGAGCTAGCCACTCAGAAGCTTATAATTAAGTTAGGTGACCATATCGTTCACGGAATATTACATTTCAGAGGTTCATGTGGTAACTTTTGAACTATGTATTTTAGATGGCGATAATCGATAGAAATAATGATCCAATCATGTATATATCAATAATAAAATCATAGATTTTTTTTATTGTTGGTGTCCCGTTAATTCTGCGTAAAATGTTTCTCCAGATATTTTTTGTACTATTTATTTAATAAATGAATAATTTGCCTGACAAATATAGACATACAACTAATTTTTTGTACTATTTATTTAATAAAATAATAATTTGCCTGACAAATATAGACATACAACGAATTTTCGGATAGACGGTGCATATCCGATCTACTACGCATCTGCGTAACATTCATGCGAATGTTCATCCATGGGCGTTGGTAGTCATGAAAAGGCTCCTACTTCTCGTTTGCCCCTTTATCTATAAAAAAACTAATTTCGGACACAATCTCGTAGAGAAATATTAACTAGCATAGCTTTTTAACGGTAGTACACATTGGTTGAACATTTTCGACGTAAGGCACTGTGGTAGTTTGAACGAAAAGATCTTAAGCTTCCCGAAGGCCGCCTATCCGAGTTGAATGCGGCGATCGACCTCTTTCTTGAAGTTGGATTTACCTAACTGGGCAGTTTCATTTACCTAACTGGACAGTCTCATTTACCTAACTGGACAGTTTCATTTACCTAACTGGACAGTTTCATTTACCTAACTGGACAGTTTCATTTACCTAACTGGACAGTTTCATTTACCTAACTGGACAGTTTCATTTTGCACACACGCACACTGATCGACAACTTCAAGAGCTGAGATTCCCACGTAAACTGCCCTCACTGTCGCGTGAATTGTACATGATTTCCTACTTATCCAAGTTCATTCTAAGGCCTACCCGCCGGGAAACTCTATCGAGGTCTCCGAGCATCTTCCTCTGCACCAAATTACATGTTTCTGGGTACAGAAGTTTCAGCCGTGCCTTGTAAAGTAGTAAGTGAATCAAAAAAGATTCTCGTACTCACCATTGATATGTACCGCAATAGCTGGCGGCATTACAAATATGCCAACAAGAAGATCAGCAGCCGCCAAACTGGTCACAAAACAATTCGTGACAGTCCTCAACCTCTTTGTCGTGACTACAGCTGATATGATCAAAGTATTACCTATAACTGTTATGACTATCAATATAAACAATATAGTCACAACGGACGCTTCGAATACGTCGTATTTGCTTTTCACATCGCAAACATCACTAGAAGTATTATCGCTATTATCAAAATTCTCACACAATATCCTTGGCACTTTCTCATCTACCGTCCTTATCACGTGGTATATCTGATCCGAGGTATTGTAGTTGTTTTCTTTTATGTTTTCGATAATATATTCTGTTTTGGTTGCGTCTGTTGTGTTCCATTTTAATATGTTCTCTATGAGTTCTAAATCAGTAGTAGATATCATCGGTTGGTCTATCCGTTGCTTGTTGTCATGTTCTGAAACAAATGAGAATATTTTTAAAAAAAGTGGGATATCATATCTATTTTCCAATGTAAAACGACTAAGTGTAGCTTAGTAAGAGGTAGCGGAATGCTGAACTGCGGCTGAATTGGGCCAGCGCGCCCAGGGAGTAGCGCGTACTCTTCGCTCACACGGTACCGGCCTAAGGTAATATCTTCCGTGTCACGTTTCATACGGTTTGTGAGTAGGAGGTGGCCCACTGAAGGGGAAGAGGAGAGGACCGCGTTACATTGTCATAGTAATTGTGCGGATATTCAGTGGCATCGGTGATAGCAGAAAGGCTCTGATTAACACCTATACTATTAAAAGAAACTCAAAAGCTAATAAATATACTATTGTATGTTGCTTAATTAAGAACATAATACTAGTATATTGGTACCAGGTATTATGTGATTATGAATCTAAAATTGAAATATAAAAATTATAAATTAGTGTCCTGCAAAAACTTTAGTCGATAATTGGCAAGGTCATGTATGAAAACTTTGCCGACAAAATGACTGAGGGACTTAAGAAATAACATAGTCCCTAAATTGTATCACTGAGGTACTCTTTCAGAAACCTACATAACATTATAGTGGGTTGCCATATAAATATTAGGGTCCTGGCATATGAAATAGGCGTTTTTCGTACTGGCCATTTAAAAACACGAATTTTTCCTCTTTGATAAGGAATTCCAAATTCAAATTTGTACAGCTATTTACTCATGTGTCACTCATGTTTTTCTTTTCTTCTGTTTCGCTCGCATAAATAATGGCCACCTCTCCTGATACAAGCCAGATACGAACCACATAATGTTAATATTATTAAGTAATACTTGTATATTACAAACACTATTTTTTCGGTATGCCTACAATATCACAGTCGAGCAGTTTCTTTTTATAGGTATTCATTTGGACCGCTCGCGAAGAGCTGAAGATTGCAGTGGACTTGTCTTAATATTTACGAATTTTATACGTTCATGCACTTAAACTTTAACCTCATGAATATACCCTCTTTATTCTACAAAGTTTTAGTTGGTTTGGCGCTACGAGAAAACTGAGATAACTCTTGAGATACATGAGAGTATAAAGTTGGCATGGTTCAATTAAAAGAAAAAAAAAACTTACAGAAAGGTTAATAAGTCAATAACAAAAGGACATATTAAATATCTAAACATCAAATAATGTTCGTTAATTTCGAAATTGTTAGACATAATATTCGAATTAGTTTTCGCTAAGGTGTAAGTTTGACAAACCAACTTAAAATTTTATGCTACATTTTCATCGTCATCATCATTAGCCGGATGACCGACCACTGCTGTACATAGGCCTCCCCCATAGAGCGTCATTGGTCACGGTCACGATCCACTTGCATCCCTCCCGCCTCCTCCCCGCATACCAAGGAGTCAGCCCGCTGGGTAAAAGTCCAACACTCCGTGTTCCGGTGCGGGGCCGCCACTCGAGAATCTTCCGTCCCCAAAGGTTCTGCAAGTAATTTGGCCTGCCCTTTGCCACTTCAGCTTGGTGATTCTCTGAGCTATGTAGGTTAACCTGGTTCTCATGCTGATATGAAATGTATCCATTCAATTACCACAGCAACGCGTTCGCCGGTCACTAGTATTTTATTATAATAAAAGGTTAGGTTCCAAATTTTAGAATTCCGCATTCGCACAGTCCTTAATAAAAGGTATGAGACAGTTTTTTTTTTCACGTAAAAATATAAATATGTAAGTATAAAACTTCATTTTGATACTTGAAACAATAATTAACCGTACCTTAAAGCTAGTAGCGTTTTAAATGCTTCAACAAGTCTCGAAAAACCTAAGCAAGTGATGCAGAGTTTTTACTTTCTAGCATATTCTTAGTAACTTATTATATATATATATATATATATATATATATATATATTTATATATTTACTGGGTGACTAATCGACAGACAGACAGTCAAAACTACTGAGGTATAATGTTAGTGAACACAAAGAAAAGATTTTTTGAAATTCAACCATTTAGGGTGTGAAAAAGGAAGGTGACGTTTATATGGTGGATTTTGTATGTCATGTTGCGCGAATAAAATCGCGGAGTGCTACTAGTGAAAATAAATACTCGAAACACTAACGAACAAAATTTTAAAACTAGTAAAGAGCACTAGGGATGAGGTATTGCTTGCTCCAATCAGTGCGTGACAACCTTAGCAAGCGGTACAGCATAAAAGCTCCTTTCTAGCTTATGTTTTCTTACAACGCTATAATTTAAGCGTGAAACGCCTTAAGTCTGTCTCATTGATTTACAAAAATACAAGAATATCGATTCCAGACTCAAATGGCATTCTGAAGCATCTGGAAAACCCAGGAGCACTATCACCCCCACCATGATTCAAGCCTTGTCGTAGCGGTGAGGTGGAGGTGGTGGGGGTGGACGAAGCCAATTGAACCGAAGTGACCGCTCTTTGTTTCCGTATTATAAACATTCGTAACTAAAGTGCAGAATGAGGAGGCGTTTTTAGGCAATGGCAATGGGTGTTGATGGGAATTTCACCCCGTTGCATTGTCTTAAAATTGGTGCAACTGTTCTTCGATGCAGATCGCCTCCTCTGTGGAAGCAGCGTCGATTCCTTAGGGGATTGACTTTCCATCGAGGGAGTTGCGCTGATGATTTATATCTTACGGAAGGCGGCACTGGTGGCATTCGCGTTGGTTTTAGTGGTTATTCAGCATTAAAATTCCGGATTATAAGTGGGGTCCGCCCACCCAGTGTCGTTGACGGCTCGTAAATGGGTTTCCTGCGTCAGCAAAAAAATGAAGTATCAGCAATTACACAGAGTGACGCGTGCCATGAAATATGGCGGCTGAGATTTCTATCAACGGGGAGCTATTGCTGGAAGAGTTGAAAATGATTCGTGATAAAAGTAATTTTCCTTTAGCGGCCATATTGTTTTTGGAGTTCTGTATCCCAGGGTTTAAATGCACTTTACTACTGAAGCATAGGCGATAGTTTCATAATGTATTGCATCCAATTTGCGCCGGCACGACCGGAGGTACCTCTCGCTGTCATAACACCGCCTTAAAGTGTATTGCTGTCGCGATTTGTGCATTTCATGAGTAGCTGGTGGCCTATCGGAAGGGGAGAGGGAAAGAGGGTAACGCGTTCGCATGACAACCGATCGGTAGTCGTTACAAGACTCCGGTTTCTCGTCTTCCCTTCTATATCCACTTTCAAAAAAGAATAAATAGGAAGACTCCGCTGTTCGTCTGTCTGTCTATACTGAGCTGTATCCCATTAACAGCGATAGTTAAAAATTTCACAAATGACGAATTTCGGTTGCCTCTACTATCTGAAAAAGAAACTTTACCAACCTATATATGTGGTTCATTTCATACAAAATAAAATTATACGTAGGTAAATTGAAACGCTCATACGGAAGGTGTTGCAGAACCCTCGAAGTATTTTCCTATTCCAACTTGACCGCTGAAATACTGTACACTTTCCTAAAAGCTACAAACAAGATGGCCTTAATACTATTGAATATTTGTATGTATAACGGAACGCATACTTGTTGCGTAGGCGACTGCTTCACAGCCACGTGCAGTGTAGTAATAATAATATTGATGACATGTTCCAGCGAGTGTCCTGGGCCGGACCAAAATATTATTTGATTTTTCAATATCTAGGAACAGTTCGGACTGTATCGGAAAATCATTCTATGATAAGATAAAAATCATAAACATCGCCCCATCACGAGTGATGAATAACGTTCGGTACAAATGCAGTTAGGCTTTCCCTTCTGACGGTTGCCCACATGGTTGTTTTGTCTAGGGAAGGTACGAGACAAGCTCGAGTAAACAGAGTATTTTGTAAGACACCGTGCAAAATAACTGAGCGTATTTAGTAGTCGACCCTGATTCTGTAAAGAAATTGGTACCTACAGTTTCACCAAATTTTGTCTCTGAAATTATTAAAATATGGTCACCTAGACCGGGCGGCCGCTAGTCGCCTGTACAGCTGACGCGCCCGAAGTCTTTGACCTGTGGTCGTTGCAATATTCTAATTTCTATGTATGATGCGGCGCTCATATTTTTTGAAAATAATGTCATTAAAATCGGAGAAGTTTACTGTGTAATTAGGCAATATTTTTGTTTTCTTGACGTTTAATTGGGTACATGAGATACCATTTCTTGATCTTTTACAATTAACATTGTATACTTCGACTTCCAACGCAATAACGTTATTTGTCTATCCCAAAAAATGATTTCTTAAATTGAAATATGCTTTACACGGGAGAAACCGTGACGCACTTCACTACTTTTTCATTTTGTTTGGCCCGTGTATGTCGTACGTTTGTCTAAATATTTGCGCACGTAAAGATATCAAACAATATATGAGCAGATCCGAGGCAACTCAAACATGAGTTAAGATTTGTTTACAAAGTCGCTTGTTGGCTGGACTATTATAAGGGGGAGGAGGGAGTCGTGGGCCGCGTGGTCTAGTGGTAAGCATGTTCAACGACAGACGTGTAGTCCTGGATTCCAGTCCCAATTCGTACCAAAGTTTGAGATTTTTCAGTTTGTAGTGACACAGACTGGAGTCTAGAAGTTGGCGGTGAATCCCATGCATCGGATAGCACGTTAAGGTCCTACGCTCGATTTATCTACAGTCGTGTCGGATCGCCAACCCATCAGAATAGGAGTATGAGGGAACAGCGAGTACACTTGTGCCAGGGTACACACTTGAACACTATAAAATGTACTGCGCAGTTGACTAGTCTCTACAGAGATCACCGCCGTGGCCGAAATACAGCTAGGATGACATTATTATTACTATGATAAGTCTAAGTTCATTTCTAAGTAAGTCCTCTAAGATCCATTTCGCTAATTGTAAAAGACATAGCTTTAACAAATACTGGCCGTAAAAATAATGTCACACTTCGAAAGTTTGTTAATATGGACAAAAAAATAGAAAATGTTCACTGTTTTTGCAAAGAACATTTTCTAAGGAGAATATTAATTTTTAATTTTCATATTCTAAGAAATAATAAAAGAGCCCTCAAGGCCTCGACTTCATGTACTTAATTATTACTGAAAGCCTCAAGGCGTCAAAAGCATTATTCTTAATTTAGCTACATACTATTGGACAGAGTGAGTACTCTACACAATCGTACCGAAAAGCTTTTAAGCTTTTCTATATGTTGTAGTTTACAAAAAATATGATCTACTAGGAAAAGTTAGGCACGACGCCCACCTTCGTGTATGTATGAATCTTTTCTACTATTAAAAAATCGCATTCCACTATCCCTATGCTATAAAATTATTTCTTCATGTCTTTTATACATATATCATTCGTTTGCAAACATGAAACAGTCTAGCCATGCCTTCTTCTTCATTTCAACACCAGCCTGCGCCTTCACCTCCCACTGAAACTTGACAAAAATTATCTACGTCCAGGTCGTGTAGGTTAGATTAAGCCAACCTTTCCCTAACCTGATTGGTATACAGTCACCTAACATTCAGATCTTCCAACTTTTCACTCTTTACCCTTTCTAGGTCTCCGAATGGAACGCGCTATGTCTGAAGTCTCTGATTCTTAAACGTAGCCCTAAAGGTGTCTTCCATTAAACATTTGCGGTGCCTATTATCAATCAAAGCAATCAGATCTATCAGACTCTTTTGATCATTCCTACGTCATGTATGCAAATATAAGAACAATAATAATATAATAACGTTAGTCTAACTCGATATTACCTATGGACTTATGTTACAAGTACTAGACAACGAAAACACACTTAAATATTTTTCAAAAACTTTTAAGAAGTAATGAATATACTTTATTGTGCACATAAAAAGAAATACAGTACAAACAAAGAATAATAAAAGCAAGCATAAATGTACCATTCATCATTCATGCGCTTTGTACACATGAATGTTACATTCGGTCCTATTGCTCGCAGAGCAATATCTTCCAGACAACCTTTGTGTGCTTGAAAGAAGAAGCAATCTCAATAAGTTTGGACAATGGACAAGTCAAACAAATAAAAAAATCAAAAAAAAAATATTTATAAATATACAAAAAGAAAAATCCAATATTTGTGTTACCAAACATAAAATATATATAACATTTAATTATTAGATACAAATACATACATATCGTAAATATAATATACCTAAATATGTACAATATATAATACAATAAAATTGCATATGCTTATACAAATAAATAAATAATAATACACAAAATAAATAAATAAACATTATAATAATTAAATAATATATTATTATAAGTATATTAAAAAGTAATTATATTATAACAGTTGACTTATCCTACAGAAATAGCAATCAAGGTACTGAAAAAGATTAACGTCAGCAATCTTTAAAACTTCTGGCTATTAGACGTGCTAAAAATCTAAATAAGATTTTTAGCACGTCTAATAGCCAGAAGTAATGCATTCCACAGTGTGATGGCTCTCACTGTAAAAGAATGATTATAACATTCACCGTATGAAGGAAAAAAATATTTTTTCCTTAGGATCACTTGAGTTTACAACGCATTCTGAAATGGGGTCACAATTGTGCAAACCAAATGTGAATCTGATCGAAAGATTCTGGAGGCGTTCAAGCTTGTTCAGCTGTTCTTCATTTTAGTGAGCAATATACATGTCAGCGCAGTCGAGAATGTGTCAGATAGGTCCTCAAGAGATGTCAGCATATAAATCTTAGGATCATCAGCATATAGGTGGAAGGAAAAGTATATAGGTTTAGTGATATTGTTTATGTAGAGAGCGAAAAGAAGATGAGACGAGACATCACCTTGAGGAACCCCAGCAGGGATACAAGTCCAGTCCGAGGAAGTCTGCACTCTCTATCTACAACCGTTCAAGTAATATCGGAAGCACTCAACTGCCATTGGGGACATGTGGAGGGATAATAGAATACTCAAGACAGCCTCATGACCTACCGAGCTAAAGAAGTTGCTGTAATGAGGTTCTTATTATATAAATAAATATTATACACAAAAATGTCTTGGGATTTTTTTTTTGTGAATTTAAGCGTGAAACACGTTGAGTACGTAGTTTTGAGTAGGATATGTTATGAAAAAAAGTTTGAAAAGTTGCCTCACTTTTGTATTGAACCATCACAATGTACCACTTTCAATGAGAGCAGGCTTACGGCAGCTCGGTACATTTGCAGCGCAGATAGTAAAAGCGTAGTTTTGTGTAGAAACAACCATTGCCTTTGTTACATTATTGAGGCGAGGCGTACCCATTGCAAACAGAAGGTGTATGTGAAGCAATTAAAGTTTTGTTTACAAATATGACATTGATATTGTCTTACATGGAGGCTGAATATAGAATTTGATGTTATTACAGTACAATTATAATCTTCGTTTATATAATAATAGCTACTTGGTTTCGAAAAGTATTGTAAAACGATTAGGACAGGAAACATTGCTTTAAATTAAGTGGAATGGCTTAATTACGATAAATAAATATAAACCAAAACAAAATTAAAACTCAAACACAAATTAAGCAGACAATGTAATTGAAAAGCTATTATTAAAAGTCATCAAACAATTACTTCTAAATGACTTACGCGCGTAGTCCAAACCCTGGTCCCAACTCATTTGTTTAAATCAGACGGTGTGTCATATAACGCCTCTTTTATTAGCATCTACCATACCCAGAACATCCTTTCCACACATACAATACGGTACTAGCGTGACCCCTCTGTGGAACTCTAGACCAAGGGCCCTTACCCCACCGGGGACATCAAAGATATTATTACACTGTAGTCTCCGTTACGCATAAAACAGCCCCGTTGATTACATCTTACAATTTCAATATCATAGCTTCGAACCCAGCTCTCACGTTCCACGTGCCTATCGGACAGTCAGCACTCCTCGGTTCGTCGACTCGGGTATGTCGTGATAGATGGCGGCCCCCATTTACCATTATTCGTATCAACGAGCTTACCTATTAAAGTCCCTAATCTCGGTAGTTCGACCGCTATTTCACATGGTTTCGCTCATCATATTTATTACTGCTTCTTGGTATAGTGTTAAGCATGTTCAAGCACACACGTGAGTTCTTGGGTTAGAATCACGGGTCGGACCATAAAAACTGAAGATTTTCCAATTTGAATTCCAACTTATAATAACAGTCCGTAATTAGGAAGTTGGCAGTCCGTAATTAGGTAATTAGGAAGGAGAGCACGTTAAGTCCTACGCCTGATTAAGCTCCGGTCGAACCAGATTTCCGTCCCATTGGAACAGAAGAGTGAAGGATCATCGTACTCTCTAGTACTTATACCTTCACAATCACGGATGTGTCCTGAGCAGATGGCTATACCCAATATAGATGACCGATGTATCAATTAGGCTAGAATGACATTATTGTTTTTTTTTCATATTGAGCCAAAATCCTTTCTTATGAAGTAAACTAAACAAATTCCATTCAGCGCAATTGTCCTATAGAGTTGCACAAATCATCTGAATCTTTCACGAAGTAAACAGTAAGGTGACCAAAAGTTAAGCTTGGAGCGATAGAGTCCTTTATACTTTTCGAGTGCGCACACTATAAGGAGCGACATAAAAGTACGAAAGGTACAACTAACGTATATTTCTCTCGGATCTCTTTTTTATAGTATACTTTTTATGGCAAAGCGCTTCCCACATTTTAAACGAAAAATTTTATTTTATTGGTGGAAGCGACGCGAAGCGCAATACAAGCTCGTCGGATTGCTACATGAGAATGTTTATACCAGCTAATTTAATTATTATTATCATTGCCAGAGAGGACGCGTAGTCAACCCCCGACTCTGACCGCCGACATCGGGGATCGCACACTGTAAATACCGTTGTTTAGCTTCGTTTTTAACAGATGCACATAGAAATTTTGTTGCTACAACTAACTAAACTCATCATAAATCGCCACGCATAGAGTACAGCTGTCATTCTTGTCATAATATGTACATGTAAAGATTCTGCAGCTACAGCTAAGTACAGCTTCAGGATCCCTCAACCCCCGTCTGAGATCGCTTTCATCGGTAGTAGCCCTCGCACTTTAAATACAGCTGCCATTAGTAGCTACATGTACAGATTATTAACTACAGCTGCCATAAGTAACTGCACATAAAGATTATGTAGCGACAGCTAAGTACAGCTGACGTAGTTAACTACACATAAAGGTTATGTAGCTACAGCTAAGTACACCTGACATAAGTAGCCACACATTAAGATCATATAGATACAGCTAAGTGCAGCTGACATTCTTATAACTAAGACAAGTTGGTGACATTATAATAAATTGTTAATTTGGATACTGTCACTCGTTCAGTTTGTTATTTAACCCTGATTAATGTTCGCTATCCAATGTTACAGTTGAACAAATGGATTTAATGAAAGGAGGCTGGAATCAGTAATTTATGCATATTCATGGGATGTCGAATCACTGACACCCATAATTTGACGTAAACTAGTTAGCACAGCGTCTATTAATTCCAACGTAGCTCGACAGGGGAGAAATAATCATTCATTAAGCACGTCTAAGCCTAGGGTTGCTAGAAAAGTTTTTATATGAGGTTTTAGGTAATTCGTTAGAAACTACTGGCATTTTTAGAGCAAAAGATCATTAGCTTTACGGTTTTCTGATGTGAATACAGGTGAAGCCAGCTTTGTAGGCAACTGAGGCTTGCAAGACGATGATATATTTACTGAAATACTGTTAGAAATTAAATTTACTAGACTAACATCATAAGTGACATGGGCTATATTTTATTATGCAGAAAAAATATTTTTAGCACTCCATGTGATAATATCGTCTTAGTTCCCGTTCCAGCGTCACTTACATGGCCTTATAATGCACAGTACCATAGCAGGGCGTAGTATAAACGTTTAAATGTGAATAAGCCATACCGTTGACCAATCACAACAGTATACAACAATTTTATACGGTATGTTAAATGAAAATGCTAAAACTCACAGTGAGATCATTCATACCTATCATATCATGTGCTACGCATTGACATGCGGTCACCAATGAAAGTAAAATTAAGCCTATAATTTTAAGTTGAAAAAGGCAAATTTTAACAAAATCGGTCTAATTTCAGAGAAATCGAAAAATGAAACAAATTTTTTTTTTGGAAAATACTAGATGCTTCCCGTGTGTACTACAGACAAAACTGCGTGTACCAATGAAATTACCAACGTTCATCAAAATTTCTGAAGTTTTTTTTTGCATAGGGGGCAAATACGAAAGCTATTAACGACTACCGACGCCATATACATCTGCACGTACATATTATCATACAGAAGCGTTTCTCCCCCCCAATGGGCCGCTCAAACAATGCACTAAACATGACACCATGTGCGTAGGTGTCACCACGGGGTATGTGAATGAGAGGTACCTCCGCTGTCGTTTCAGCCCATTTCGGCTGTTCGCAACTACCTCTTACAAAAATCGAAACTTATCTTTATTGAATACCAAATAACTATATATCCATCCAAACGTACCTTTTTTTTTATTTACACAATGTTAGACCGAGAAACATCCGGCCTCAATACTTAAAAGGTTAAACTTCGCTTTTGGCATCCCTGTTTAACATTAGCTAAAATTAATAATGGTTTCCTTGAAACGTGTGTACATTGTTTACATCTTGTTCCAGACTAACTTACTCGCACTCTAACAAAGGTTGATTTATCGTGGGCTAAAGTTATTATTTAGTTTAAGTTTGTGGTGCTGTAATATTATAGTATACCTATTTAAAGTGTGAATTATACAGGTGTCTTGTAATTGTTACTCGAACTTGTATTCAGTACTCAATTCTGATTCCGTCGTATATATAAAAAGGGCATTGAATTTGACCATATTAACTTTGAAAATCACGCAATACGTTTACCTACGATACTGTACGGACGTTGCCATTTTCTATCAATATCATGCGGTGCCCATTTCTGAATATTACGACAGTAAATTTGGTAAAATTTGCTATGTACATCAGCAATATCTTCCTTTTATTGTAGTTTCATAGGTACATTACCTACCGTGTCGTAAATAATGTTCGATCTTTTACAATTCGCGTTATATAACTGACATGGTCTAGTGGCAGGAATATTCAGCTGCCGTGGGGTACCGGGTTCAAATCCCGGGTCGGATCAAACTCTATAAAATTACAACTATGCTGTCGTATTTCATACTTTGCGACTCCCCAGTGGCCCCTTACAGGGAAGGGGGAATTCAAATAATATGGTAACACATATGACGACGAAACCAATGTTTAAAAAATACAATATAATTACGACGAAGCCGAAATTATTCAAAGAGTCGCCGCATTTAGGTCGGATTTACTAAGCGACGCGAAACGGACCGCATACCAAACCTTGCCTCTGATTTACATATGAAACTCATGATGTTACACGAAGCATCTTCAGCCTAACAACCGGAGTGCTACTAACATTGTGATGTGTAAATTTATATGTCATGCTTATGTAATCCACATTCGGCTTTATGTTGTGAACTTTATAAGCATGAAAATCTCTAAGGAAGCGGTGGTGCCCATGATGTATCGTAGCCGAATTGGGCAAGATCGGATAGGTACCTGTCGCACGTAACACCGCCGTAAAATGACAGCTGTGCTGTTGTGTGGCGGTGGCCTATTGGAGGCGATGAGGGAAACGTATCTGCATTATGACAATAATGTTTATGGCCGTTGGTAGTCGTTAAAAAGCTCCCAACACCTCACTTGCCCCACTATAATGTAAAAAACCTGATTTTAAATGTTCCGTAATCAAAGGGTGAAAGTCTGGAACCTTTTTAGTGTTACTCTGCTGTCTGTCACCAGGCTTTATCTTGTACCCGCATACATTTTGTAACAGGTAGTTCCATGCTGCATTGCATCCGAATTGGGACGGAACGACCGGGGGTTTAGCTGTACTTTTGAAATTGTCACAAATGCTTTTTTTTCTGTTGTCGCCCTAACAAATTGGTAAATTATCATTATATCTCTGAAACCCACTACAAACTTTTAGGTGCAGTTCGTTTCACACAAAATGGTAAGCAGGCGCGTGCAAATATTAGTTTATAAACTTATATACCTAAGTTGTAATTCTCACATTTCCCGTTTATACTGAATCCACTGTGCAAGTGGTATGGCTAAACAAGCGGTCGGACCTTGCGGCCTCTACTGACGCCTTTCAAATGGATCACCAGAAGCCCACACACCACTCCGAACGCGACTTAATAGCCGGTAGTATGTGAGCGAGAGGTACCTTTTCTATAGTCGGTCCAAATCAGCTGCAATGTAGCACGACACAACTAGTAATGAAATTTAAAAACCACAAGCGAAACACGTTTGTAATACGTATTCAGAATGAATCTTGCGAAAAATTTCAACAAGAGAGATTCCATTTAAAATTTGGCGGAATGTTACATTTCTAGTTCCAGTTTTCTAAATTACACATTGTGAGGTTTTGAGATTCCTGTCGTACTAAGAGGAAAACGGACGGAAAATGAAGTGTTTTCTGTTTTTATTTATTCTTTTTTTTCGGACCTAAAGTTATGTTATAGAAACTAATTTTATTAAGCGGTGTTAGGGAGTTAACCTACTATGCCAACTATGGTTCAAGCCTTGTCGTAGCGGTGGATCTCTATAGCCTGGTGTGAACCTAGGCGAATCCATTTGAACCAAGGGCGCTGCCCTACGTACCCTTAGTGGAGACTAAATACCCTCTTCCTATAAGTGGTAGTGCAGGAGGAAGAGGCGCTCGTTATACCCCTCTTATAAGAAGAGGGGACGATATATCAACAGGAGGAGGCGCTTTTGAGCACGGGGCACGGATGGGAACCTCAACCCATTGCAGTGTCCCAAAGTTGGTGGGGTTGTCCGGCGGTGCGGGTCAATCCTTCTGTGGAGGAATCGTCGGTCCCTTAGGGGAATGACTAATAATAGGTTCTACTACTACCACCGGTTCCACGGAACACATGTTCCTAAATCATGCATGGGCGCTACCTCTTTCAGAAAGAGGTAGTGCCATGCTGCATATGGGAGGGGACTAGTGGCATACATACATGCCACTACATCCTCCTATGCAATGGATTTGGGCCGGAACGACCGGGAAGGTACCTCACGCTATCGCGTTGCGTGCTGTTTGTGAGTAGCCGGTGGCCCATTGGGGGGAGGTAAGGAGGGCAACGCACCCGAAAAGTATTCGTGCGGATGTTCATGGCTATATAGATAGTCATAAACGAGCTCCGATAACTCGTTTGCCCCCGATTCCATATAAAAAATATTTGCATGAAAGTTTTGAAATTGAAGTTAACGCTAGCGTTAAAGTTTATATATACATATAATTTTCTTCGTGAATGTAGCTCCAGGTAACTACATATACTATATCTTACAGCTCCACATATCACGAATCTTGCATACCGTAAGGATCGTGATGTGTGGAGTTCCATTCCCTCTGCCCAAACCACTATCCGTCGTGAAGATGTGTCTCTGTAAAGTATTAATATCTTGGTGATACCTACCTAAGAAGCAAATACACTAAAATTGGAATTCAATAATACCATCTCGTCCATATACAATACGCTTGAAAAACGTCAATCCCTATCCATCCGTCTGTCCTTTCATGTGTCACGGACATTTTATTCAAAGATGATGGGTTACTGTATACATCTGTACTGCATAAGTCTCCCAAATTTTGAAGAAGGCTATATTGAAGAACTTCCAGCGAACACTAATTTGAACAAAATCTATTACATGTATTAAAAGATGTGCACCGCACGGAATCCACGGCGAGTCCCACTCCCTCTTTCCCGGTTTTTATTTCTCAAGTAAATTCTACCGCCATTTTAACGGGCTATACATTTGACCCCGCTAGCGTGACATTTGTCATTATGAATACACGGTAACAATTAACAAACTATGAAACCTTTTTTGAATGCCCTATTTCTGTCAGGCCACTTACAAAAGAAAAGAATTGCGGAATTTGAAAGCGATGCACTAAACACTTTTCGTGTCTAATTGGTTGGAAGGAATATAACATTCTTGCAATGAATGTGATTAGCGTAAAATATACTTTACTCTAGGTTCTGTGTTTCTCTGCTAAGGTTTAAATGAGACTGAAATGGGATTGCTTACTTGCAATTAATTTAATTAATAAGAGGTGTTTTCATGGCTTTAGCTGTGGTTCGGTAGTTTAAAAGTTTCCAGACTTTTTAATTAAAAGTGATGGCACATGTTAACAAAGATTTTAGAAAGTAAATGAGATTGAGTGTTTTGTTTTCATAGGACATAGGTCGTTTTGGAGTTCATTGAGAGAGGCCTATGTCCAGCAGTTAGAGGCTGATAATAATGATAATGATGAATAATGGCACATGATTATGAAAGGGCACATATTAACAAATATTTTTGAAAGTAAAAGAGAGGCATCGCACCGGCATGGTAATTACGTGGATGTACATGGGCGTGGGTAGTCTTAAAAAGGCTCCGATTGCACGTTTGCATCCCTGTCCTATAAAAAAAACATGAAAGCTCTGACTTGGCGACAGTGTCCGATGAATCACGGGCGTGCTGGCCTGAATCGGTTGCAATGAAGCATTCCACTACCATTTACTAATATTTCTCATCTGAATAATATTTTAAAGTGACTAATATATTACAATGAAACCACTATTGTTGAATTTATCGCGGTTTATTTGATTATTTAAGTAGCCCAACGTTTCAGAAACTTTACCATGGTCACGGGTGGACTTCACACAGCAAAACAATTAAATAAAAAAAACCGTAAAAGTAGTTTTATCGTGATATATAACATTCGCGTAAATTTACAACATCAATAACTAGCATACAATAATAAAACAAAAAGAAATAGTTTACATTATAAAATAACTATCTATCTATTTTGTTCTCTTATATACTAATATTATAAAGAGGAAACACTTCATTGTTTGTTTGTTTCTTTATTTGTCTGTACGCATTGAACAGGCTTCGAGCATTTTCAAAAACGATACAGATATTTCTGAAAACTTGGAAGTTGTAATAAAAGTGTAAAAAAATATGTCAAAAAAATCTTATCTAGCTCCAGAAATTATTGACCACTAGCTGCCCCGACAGACGTTGTTCTGTCATAAATTGAATCAATTGACAAACGCGCGAAGCCGAGACCCCTAATCTTATATATAAAACAATGTCCCCAAAAGCAATGTCTGTGTGATCGAGTTCCTCAAGCTCTACGGAACAGATTTTTATACTGTTTTCGCCTGTGAATAGAGCGATTACCAAGGAAGATTTCAGTGCGTGCTATTCATAGGCGAAGCCGGGATAGATTGCTAGTATATTAACAAAACTAAGATAATGTTGACACCCAAACAATTTCGGAAGGTCTACTCATATACTTCTTTGCCATCTTTTATGAAATATCAGTGTGTAGCCGGGACGGATTCCTAATCTAGTAACAAATAGATTGTTAATTGAACTAAGTTATTATAAAAATAAAAGTTAAGGTAACATTTACGAAAGCTTTATTACAAAAAATATCTTATTATAAAATTTCGGAAACTTAAATTAAATTTGAGCAAAGTTGTGTGTGAACAGTAATTTGTGTTGTTCTAAAAAATAAAAATAATTAATACTGATTAGGATGGAAAACTGTACAAATATGCATATTCTCGCCATGTCATTCTGCCATTACATATTTTAAACTTCCTAGCTGTTAGTAAGTGGTAGTGACATGCTACATAGCAGCCGTATAGGGCCGGCTCCACCGAGGAGGTACCTTTCGCTCATATGGCACCGCCACTACGTGGCACCTAGGCTGTCACTTTACGGTGTGCGAGAGGTACCTCCCCGGTCGTGGTCCCCTAATAAGGCCCCATAAAGCGCCTGAAAGCTGAGGAACATAATACTCATAGATTAAAGCCCTCGTCTCTGTCAGTAGACGGAGCGGCACATTCGATAAGTTTGCCACGTGCATTGAACAATATTATGCCACTGTTACAGACTTAATTATGAGTCTAATATAGGGTGTAACTTATTTTAAAAGAGGAATACCTGATGTAGAACCTTGGCGAAGGCCCTGGCTCGGCGTATGGCGTTGGTACTACCAACGCGCCTCTCCCGGTCCAAGAGCGTTGAATGCGCCGCAAACGCAAACCCATCACGTGCCGTATGACACAGGTGCTCACCGGATGGATGGTTTGGTATACGCTGGGTGACAGAGACGCGCTGCCAAGAGTGTAGCGCTGCTGAGAACACGGCCCAGTACACCCTGTGCCGTAGATGGGCCGTGCAGTGATATGATTTGGCAGTGACGCTGGGAACTGAACAGAGAGGGATGCTCTATGCACCCCTCTTATAAGAAGAGGTGGTTGAAGAGCAGGAGGAGGAGACGCGAATTTTATCCCTCTTTTAAGAAGAGGGGACAAAAGAGCAATTGGAGGATCGCTCTTGTGCACGGGTCAAGAGGAGAGGATAGGAACCTCAATCCATTGGACTATCCCAAAGTAGCTTGGGGTTGTCCTCTGGTGCAGGCCAACCCTTATATGGAGGAGGCAGCGGTCCCTTAGCGGGCTGACTATCCGTTAAGTTGCCCTGAGGATTTGTTGTCCCAGGGTACCTGATCAAATACATACGGCACTGCTGGCACACGCGGTGGTTTTTGTAGGTATTCGGCACCATACAGGGCCGCGAGTCCCACACACTACTTGACCCCACCCTGGGCCCATGAAGTCGCGTAAATGCGTTTTACCGCGTCTACAATAAAAAAGGCGCCGAGGTGTCCAGTTGCTGATAGATCCGTTGCGGAACCCGCGGGCTTTTAGTTTATTCGGTTCATCCGAGAGATCCACACACCTATCGGATCTCACCCAAGACCGGTGGCAGTGCGTAAATGCATTGCCCCGCGAAACCAAAAAGAATAGAAGATAACCACTACTAATATGAAACATGTGTAATCTGTTGTTGGTAAATATTTTTAATAGAATAGGAAAAAGAAATGAGATCATCTATATTTCTTTTATTTTAAACTCATTTTAAACCGGATATCTCCAGATCAATTTATTGGATCGTTTCGTGTACATGATCTTCATTACTATAAATTTTAAACCGAAGTGCAAGTACATTTTATAGCCCCTGCAAAATGCAAATAGCAATACAACGAAACGAGATTGCCACCTAATGTCTTAGTAGTACACAATTTACCGCTGTTTTCGATATTCTATCTATAGATGGATCTGGCTAGTGGATATAGAATTTTGACATACTTTGTATGGATTTTATGTCACAACGATATCTCGCGTAGCTAAATCCATGTAGAGTATTGTATGTAGAATATTTATAACGGCCGTTTCTGTTAAATACTGAACTTTTCACTAAAATAATGTTATTCAGTGTGTTGCTGAAAGTTATTTATGGATTGCCAAGACTCTATGAGGGAGAACATTTTCCTTTTCCTTTGATTCAATATAAAACTCTGTATCTACCTCGATGGTATGTAAGATTGTGATGTTATAAGTTTCGGTTATGATAGCCCTTTTAATACGACGTAATGCAAGATATACTTGGTGTATACAGGTGTATGTAGACACATATCCACCATTTGCGATGGGACGGTAGTCCGACACGTTCGGAGAGAAATCAGACGCTGACAACTTAACTCTCTCCATCCGCGGCACGCAAAATTCACCCCAAATTCCCGACTTGGGATTGTTTGAAACATTTAAAGATTCCCATGTAACGTTTCGGTCCGATCTGGGTCACAAACCCGGTCTGTGTCTTTATATGCCTACGAAAAGACCACGAGACAGTTATGACGATAAAATCAGGCGCCGACAACATAACTCTCTCTCTCTCTCTCTCTCTCTCTCTCTCTCTCTCTCTCCGCGGCACGCCTAGCTTTCTAAAATTTTCGGCTTAGGGCTGTTTGAAACATTTAAAGATTCCGATTTCGCCTTTTGGTCCGACATGGGACACATACCCTGCTGCAAGGTCTGTGTTTGTAGATGCCTACCAATAGACCACGAGACAGTTACTACGACAAAAGTAGATTTTACACAGCATGGAGGCAGCAGCATTTAAGCAATCCATTGGAGCCATTTGTTGACTACCAACGCCCAGTGATTGTAACGCGCCACTGGTTATATTAAATTCACGCTGCCATATTTGAGGCAAGTCAATCAATACTGACATTGTACACATCGTTACTGAGATTGATGGAATAACAGACAACGCACCGCTGAAACTACTGTGGCTAAAAACTAGAAATTTGGTACAAAGGGGACCTGTGTAAGTACCAGTGGGTTCCCCGTCTGCTCCACAGAAGCCGAGTGAAATCAGCCACTGTCGAGCGCTTACCTGCTATATTACCACACTTAAAAGGGGTGACTGATAAAATTGCCTATATTCTCAAGCGACCTTCAATAAAAACTTATTTTAAGCCGCCAAAGAAGACTAGTCAGTTCTTACCATCAGAAATGCCATATCCCTCTGCAAGATGCAGGAGTGTACAAGCTAGATTGTGACTGTGGACTCTCTTATATAGGGTAAACTAAAAGATCTATAAAAACTCGCGTTAATGAACACATAGCCGATATGAAACACCGACGTGTTCCAAAATCTGCGGTCCGTGAGCTGAAGTTGGCCCCTGCCATTAGATTTGATAAAGCGCAAATTCTCACTAGAGAACACCGACGTGTTCCAAAATCTGCGGTCCGTGAGCTGAAGTTGGCCCCTGCTATTAGATTTGATAAAGCGCAAATTCTCACTAGAGAACACCGACGTGTTCCAAAATCTGCGGTCCGTGAGCTGAAGTTGGCCCCCGCCATTAGATTTGATAAAGCGCAAATTCTCACTAGAGAACACCGACGTGTTACAAAATCTGCGGTCCGTGAGCTGAAGTTGGCCCCTGCTATTAGATTTGATAAAGCGCAAATTCTCACTAGAGAACACCGACGTGTTCCAAAATCTGCGGTCCGTGAGCTGAAGTTGGCCCCTGCTATTAGATTTGATAAAGCGAAAATTCTCACTAGAGAACACCGATTCCTTCCGAAGATGATCCTATAAGAAGAGGAGACCTAAGAGATACAGGAGGTGGCGCTTTTGCGCACGGGGCAAGGTGCGAGGATGGGAACCTCACCAAATTGCACTGTCCCAAAGTCAGTGGGGTTCTCCTGTAGTGCTGGGCAACCCCATCTGTGGAGGTGGAGTTGGGCCTTCAGGGGGCTGACTAGCCGTGAGGTGCCATGATGATTGTTGTTCCGGGGCACCTCAACAAGGGTGGCACTGATGGCCCTCGCAGTGGTTTTAGTGGGTATTCGGCACTATTAGCCGCGAGTCCCACACATCACTGGACCCCACCCAGGGCCGGTGAAGGCGCGTAAATGCGTTTATCCGCACCAACAAAAAAAAAAAAGGTCTAAATAGTTACATTGAGAGAACACACTCTAGATGCTTTCATCACAGAGCAAACGTTGCAAAAGTTAAAAATAAGGGGACTTTTGATAAAAATCTTAAAGGTTAAATATCACCACAGGGCTTAAGTCTCTGACATCATACGATAGGATCAAATCCATCAGAATCACCTGGAAAATAACGTCCTTAAATATTCAGTACTACGTTTCATGTAACCCTGTATTTTATAGTGGGCGTAGACTTCAGTAGCATACGCAAGGAGAAAGATCAGACATTATACAGGTAACCAAAAGGGCCAAGTGCGAGCCGGACTCGTACACTAATAGTTAAGTACCAACGGGCATACGAGTATTACAACCTATAGAACAAACTTCTATTTGGGGTTGCCTGCATACATTTTTTATGAAACAAACTACACTTACAAGTTTACAATGTTTAGTATTTGTTGTTATGGCGGCAACAGAAATACATTCACTGCGAATATTTCAACTATCTAGCTATCACGGTTCATGAGATATAGCATGGTGACAGACTGACGGTGGAGTCTTAGTAATAGGGCTCCGTACCATTTTTTATAGTATAAGGGGACAAAAGAGACATCGAAGCCTTTCAACGACTACCGACGCCCACGAACATTAGCATAAGTATACCGGTATTATGTGAGCGAGAGGTACCTCCCTGATCGTGCCGGCCCAACTCCGCTGCATTCAGTATAGCACCCCCTGTTACTAATACTTGAAATACTCGAAATAGACACAAGTTGGATGCACCGGTGACCAGGTCAGGTATGGTGAACCTTTGACCGGACAAGCTTTGTCCTGTCCCTGCGGAATGTATTTTCATGGTAACGTGTAATGCTAATCACCGAAAATACCTGACACCAATGAATTGGAATGTTTCAATTCATTTCTGATTGGACGGCCAGAAGGACATGATGAATGTCTACGGGTTCCGTGATTTTGCTACGGAACGTGATACAGTTGTTTTAGCTGGAAACCAGACAGATTCAAAGATAAGGTCCGTGAATAAGCCAAGGAAATTCACGATGTTTTATTACAAACCAAGCATAGCTTATTGTGGAGTAAACCGATTTGGATAACTCTGTTTTTAACAGATAGGATGTAACCCCGGAGTTTGGTTTGATGCAAAATTGTAACTTAAAAATAAAAAATATGGTAAGATTACCGCTGATATAATATTTTGGTATAACATTTGCTCAAAAGTTATTTACACTTTATCAGGTCAAATATTAAATTAAATTTAAAAACTACTCACATGAATTCTTTGTCAACTTGTATATCATCGAACCGACAATGATTTACTTATTTACACTTTTACACTGTGTTTTACACAAGAATTACAAATTACAAAGTTCCAAATAAGGGTTTCGAACCTCGTAACTTTATTGCGTCCTTAGCCACCGGTCTCCGCTAGCGTCTAACCTCTGTTGCGTTGAAAGCGCGACTGGCTCAAGCAGATTTTTAATGCATCGACAATCTCTATATCATGTCAAGTGGGAAATTATCTAAAAAGTACACATTAAATCATGGAAACTTACATTTCCATTACTTTGTTTTTTTTTAGGGGTGAAAATTTTTATATACTAATATTATGAATCGGAAACATTTAAATGGTTTATGTATGATTGCTTGCATATGTATGTATTTTATCTATTACTTGATGTGTCCCGTAGTTTCACCTATGTAAATCTCTCCTGACGGGGATCTATATCTCGAGATATAAAGTATTTTTTACATAGAGACCAGTAGCGCCCCGTGTGTTCATCCGCTGTTGGTAGTAGCGTCATAATAAACCCTGGACCGCTTTGAACTTCTGTAGGCTTTATAACATTCTCTAAAACTTTTTGTTCACTGCGAAACATCAGTGATGTTACCAAAGTGGTGAAAAGAATATCAAAGTAAATCCTCATACCGCCGTAGAACTTATTGACTACCAGTTGTCCTGCCAACTAGTAGTTTACACTATATGCAAGTATCCGTTCCCGGTCGTGCCGGCCAGATTCCGTTGCACAGGAGGATGTGGTGTCCATGCACCATGCATGGCATCATCACCTCCTATGCAGCATGCACTACCTATTCCTAACAACAGATACTGATTGTGGAATTTCGTTTAAATTCTTTGGATGTAGGACTATTACAGAGCATCTTATCTAATCTAAAGATCAAAGTGGCGATAAGGTTCATAAGAACTTGTAATGACTCACTTACACATCTCTTTTAAGATATATATAAAACATGTTTTTAATAGGGTACTTTGGGGTATACATATCTTATTGTGATAAGAACCCCAATAAATATTAGAGAAAAAAAAAGAAACAAAAAATATAATTATGATATTGCTCCAGTAGTTTTGGATACAGCCCAGCTCAGGCTATCTCGAAATATTGTGGCACAAGTATTTTATATATTTACTGGCTCAGTCTCGTAGTTTCGCCCGTTTAAAATCTAACGGGCACCATTACTTTTTCCAGACATAAAGTAATATTTACGTAGAGCCTGACGCACCCCGCGGTATCACACGCTTAACTCTGGTCCTGATGGTAGCACACAGTCCCAGACAGTCTGATTCATCGTCGCCGAGCGCAAATTGTTAAAGTTAAGGCCATACAATTTGGTAAGTAGGGTTTTTATATTAACTATACACCCACTTAGGGAGTGTTGCATATCTGTTAAAATGATTACATATTCAGTATTGTGGTGACAGCTATGAAAACTGATGCCCATGCTAGAAACATACAATATCAAGTACGGCCCCAAGGGCCATGAGATGAGGACACCTTGTGAATTGTGTATAGCTTGCCATCATGCATGTAATACTCATCACCTTGGATGGCCACACAGCCCTCCATATGTCTGATGTAACACATCGACACGTAAGTATACAACAGGAAGGAATTTTGGAAATTCTACCCCTAAGGTACGGAAGATGTCAGATAAAATTGCAGAGTGCTGCTAGTATAGCCTGTAAACTTTCACAAGCATGTAGCTGTTGTATCAAAAAAAATGATTGTCAAATCGAACCTTTAACTCCAGCGAGTCAAAAGTACAAGCAAGCAAAGCACGTCGTCAGCTTTATACACCATTAGTGTTTGGAGGTTTTAATACTCTGGCAATCCTCTAGAAGATAATATATACGTGTATATTCTTTTTCTTATATTTCAGCTGAACCCCTCCACACGTTCACACGTTTCTGAGACGAAGGTCGGATTCGTACGCTTCCTGGGTCCACAAGATATTCGTACGAATTCGTGGCGCGTTGCGATTCAATCGATTCCATCATTTTGACGGCCGCGCGTTATTCGTACCACCCGCCCGTTGTGGAAGGGGGGGACGCTTCCCCCAGCAATGATAGCTCAACGAGCTCTTCCAGTCCCCCTGAAAATGCAAGGTCAGCGTTAGCTGCCACGCGTAATAATGTAATAATAGATACCTTCATCATTATCGTAATCATCGTCATTATCAGCCGGACGACGTCCACCGCTTGTCATAGTCCTCCCCATAGAATCCCACAGGTCACGGTCACGAACCACTTGCATCCAGCGGCGCCCCGCCACCTTAACCAAGTCGTCAGTCCATCGGGAGAACCTTTTTTAGCGAAGACCGGTTCTGCGAACCATGTGGCCTGCCCATTATCACTTCAGCTTGCTGATTCTCTGAACTATGTCGGTTACCCTGGTTCTCTTGCGGATTTCCGAATTTCGAACCATATCTCGTAGAGAAATAGCAAGCATAGCTCTTTCCATAGCACGATGGATGATGACTCTGAACCTTTTAAAGGGGCCCATATTTAGCGGCCAAGTAGATATAGATAATGGATACTTTAGATAATTTTAAATAACTATGGGACAAATCCTTTCCATCTGCGGGAAAGGGAGAGGGGTCCCCCTACCGATCACAATATCCCCTAGACCGTCGCCCGGCATGTCTTATAGTAACCGACGAAGATGCACAGGACACTTTCGTCAGCATAGAGCAGTCACAAAAAAAGGTTCTATGGTACATATAGATTTGGTAGGCACATACAATTTCCTTATCCCGAAGAATATTGCGTAGTACTCTAGTATTATAAAAAAATTACTCTGTCAAGTCGAATAATTGCACAATTACGGCAAACAACCTCTTGTTGTATGATTAAATTGGCCAACGCTCAGTTCGGGGTCTTTTATTCTTGTACAAATAATGTTTTAATACCTTCTCATTGGCTTAATGGGATAGTCCATTTGTCCTATGTCACCATGTTCATTAAAAAAATACAGCGTCTGTGGAGGTTCACCCGGAAGTTTTCCGATCGTCCCGCGAACATGTTACATCGCCAGATTAAAAGTCTTTTAGCAAAGATTTTGTCCGTGTCTAATAAGTAGAATGAGTTTCACAAAAATATTTTAGACCAAAGGTAATTTTGGAACTTTGCTCTTAAATAAAGACAATTAGAATCCTACATTATTTCTGATGCAATTATGCTATATAACATTTTCTAAAACGTTTTGATCATTATGAAACTTCTATAATGTAACCAAAGTTAAGAAAAAAAATATTAAAGTGAATCCTCACTTCGCTTTTCTGCCACAAAATGTAATTTGTTGTCATTACCAACACATTCAATCATCATTACCATGAACTGATAACTTGTCTATTTTTGTAAATATAATGAAATGTCCGTGCAAATTCGGGATGTACTGCTAGTGTAACGAAAAAGCTAAATACCACTCAATAATTAATTACAAAATTTCAGAAACGACAGTATCTACAAAATTAAAATTTGGTATTTGGTCCTTTTAGGGTGTATCTATCCACCGAGAAATGACTTTTACGAAACTCCACTCCTAAGGGTGCGTTTTTTGGGGCACGCAGATGAAACCTCCAGATGAGCAGATGCCCCGGAACAACAAATCATCAGGGCACCTCGACGGCTACCCAGCCCCTAAGGGACCAGCTCCACCTCCAGGTGTGTGTGGTTGGCCTGTAGTGGGGTTGCCACGCACTACAGCCTCGCCCCTTGCCCCGTGCGCAAAAGCGTCCTTCCTTTTTTCTTTTTCCTTGCTCGTTGGTCCCCTTATAAGGTGGTCTCCTTATAAGAGTGAAACCGAGATTTCCCCTCCTGATTTTTGGCCCCCTCTTCTTATAAGAGGAGTGCAAAGATCCCCCTCGGTTCAATTAATTTCGCCTGGGTACACCCCAGGCTACTAAGCACCACCGCCACGGCAAGGCTTGAACTATAGTGTGGACGTAGCCTAGTCTCCTGTGGTAAGTACCGTAAGGACTTGTGTTACGTGTACTAGACAACGGAAATATATTAAATATATTTTATGGCTTTAAGAAATTTCCTATATTTTTAAGACTTTTACTATAGAAATACATATAGCATATAGATAAACATCCACGACCTAGGCGGGATTCGAGCCCATGACCTCTGCCGTAACCTCCACGTTTATCCGAGCTTTGTTACTACTGCACCCATCGGTGGTCGTTCATCTCATTAAATTGCTTCAGTTACTGTAATACTATCATTGTAACGTTAAATTCTCTGCAAAGTGAATTATGATTGTCTTGTGAAACAGTGGCTATCTCGTACCTGTCTTACTTCTAATTTATTATATTTTTTTTACGCTAATCTTTTTAATCGTTATTATCTAATATAACACTGATGGATAACCTTTTCATTTCTTCACTTTTTTTTTAATTCTTGTCAAGTTTTTCATCATATTTATCAGTCGCAGCCAGATGATGTCCACTGATGGACATAGGCCTCCCTCGTAACGCACCAAAGGTCACAAGCCACTTTCTTCCTGCGGCATTCCGCGAAATTAATCAAATCGTCAGTCCGCCGGATAGGAGGCCGTCCGTGTACCTGTGAAACCGCATAAAAATCCTTTCTCTAGATTTAATTGATGATATGAACCACATGAGGAACATGATACCATGTTGGGTGTTTCTTGGTCCGTTAGAATTCGTAACGAAGCCATATAGACAAAGAACGAAAGTATCCGATATCACGATAAGAATAAGCTCGCTGAAGTGGAAATGGGCTGGTCACACACTCAGATGAACAGATGGCAGATGGGCCAATAAAGTTCTGGAGTGGAGGCCGCGTTTAAGAAGAAGAAGTGCTGGTCGACCGTTCACCAGATGGGATAAAGATCTCCGTGCAGTAGCCGGTCCGGGGTGGATGCAAGTAGCAGGATTTCGGTTGCCTTGGGGTTCATTGAAAGAGTCCAGTTGTGGACTGATAAGTGTTGATGATGATGATAATGCACGTGTGACGGTTTTGGGACTTTGTTATAAAATATCAAATTTTTACCCTGGCTTAATCCTTTAGAAAAAATGCAATGAATTTTGTCATGATTGTGTCAAATCAGTAGTGTCACAAAACGAAGATATGTTTGAAAATACGTAATGTTTACAAATTTGTGTGTCTGAATTTATTTTTATTAAATTATTATTTAATATTATAAAAAAATATTAAATTATATTTATTTCGCGTAAACGATGATTAGATAAATGAATGCATTTTGCCTGCTATCGTTTATTCCATTCCATAAGTTTTATTCCGCCATGTTGCTGACGAGGTTGCTGCGGTATGGAAAAGGGTTCGGACGGTCAACATGTGGCAAAGTGTCGTGAGTGTTCCAGTATTTTCTTGGTCCTGATAGGAAAACATCACGGCGGCCTTCCCTGTAGCGACTAGCCGACTGCACAGGACACATAGTGCAAAGCGCGCAGGCGCAAGTGTACTCCCTGTTCCCTCATACTCATATTCCGATGGGACCGCGATGCGATATGACCGGGGAGAAATCAGGCTCAGGACCGACAGGTTAACTTAATCTCCGAGACACGCAGGTATAATACCGCCAACTTTCCGTCTTCAGATTGTTAGTAGAAATTGAGTAATCTCTGTAATCTCTGTAACACTTTGGTCCGACCCAGGGTACGAAGCAAGAACCTCACGACTGTGATTGGACCTACCACTAGACTAGGAAGCAGATTGTAATATTTTGTTATTGTAAAGAATAGGCCCTGTATGACAATGCGTTAGTCTTAGGTGGCCTATTAAAGGGAAGGAACGAGAACAAATTTGTTTGTTTGCATAAAACTGATGCGAATGCCTTGGCATCTCGGTACACGCCAAAAGACTCTTATTACTCTTTTGTATCCTATGATATAAAAAAATTGTGACTTATGCACAGAGTCATACCCGATAGAAGAGTACAAACAAACTGATAGTTTCTTTATCAAAGCCGGTTCGCTCACTTGATACCTACGGTGTCGCGTTTCGTGTTGTTTATGAGAAGCCGATGGCCTGTTGGGAGGGCAGGTGAAAAGGAGGGCAACGCATCGGCATAATTATGTTGATGTTCACGGGCGTCAGTAATCTTTGAAACGCTCCGATTTCTCGTTTGTCCCCAAATACTATAAAAACCAGATCCTTAAAAGTGAAAAACCAAGGGTATCTTTTGAGAACTTCGCTGTCACTTTACGGCGGCGTCATGTAATCGAGAGACGTTCTTCTCGGGTAGTGCCGGGCCCAATTCGGAAACAATGCCGCATGGAACTACCACTTACAAACTTGCATATATACGTATATAGTGAAGTCTGGTATACCTTAGCCCTTTCTTTTTTTGTTAATTTCGAAACGTATTTAGGCTGCATCACCCTGATTATGCCCTGGGTGTGGTTCAAAGGTGTGTGGGGTGCACGGTACGGCATAGTATGTATTACCCACTGAAACCGCCGCGAGTGCCAACAGTCCCGCCGTTGGTGAGGTGCCACGGGACTGCAAATCATCAGGGCACCTCGACGGCTAGTCAATTCCCTAAGGGGACGACTCCACCTCCACAACGGTGTTGTCCCACACCACAGGACAATCCCGCTAAATTCCGAATAGTGTAACGGGGATAAGTTATCGTCCTCGCCTCTTGCCCCAACGCAGAAGCGCCTCCTCCACTTGTTCCTTAGTCCCCTCCTCTTATTGGCTTTGCCGAAGCTGTCTCGACCCCAGGCTACCGAGCCCCACCGCCACGACAAGGCTTGAATCATGGTGCCTACGCTGTGCTGCCCTACTGTGACTCGACAGCAAATGGCACCAGTATAAGGACCATAAACTATGTTTACGCGAAATTACTTACACCAAAGTTCTGGGAGTGGAGGCCGCGTTTAGGTAAACGAAGTGTTCGTCGACCTACCAGGTGAGTAGACGATCTCCGTGCAGTAGCCGGTCCGGGATAGATGCGAGTAGCAGGAGATTGGCCGTCTAGGCGTTCATTGAAAGAGGCCTACGTCCAGCAGTGGACCGATAAGGGCTGATAATGAATGATGATAAATGAAAGTTACTTATTACAATAAAACTATCTTTACGGATTTTATCACGGTTTATTTAGCTATTTGGCAACCATATAACCACAGATTTGATAATTTTGTAGGAGAAAGAAGCTGAGACATTTGACTTGTTTCAAAGACTGGACCCAAGACATGGTAATGGAGACAATTGGGAGTGCATTGAATTTGAAAAAACACGTTCAATGCTCTAAGGCGAAAACTCTGGTAATATTTTTATATGTATCTAGCGATCCGCCCCTGCTTTGCCCGTAAGTAACAGGGGAGTGTTTTCCAAACGCATTTACGTGCCTTCACCGACCCTGGGTGGGGTCCAGTGGCGTGTGGGACTCGCGGCACATGATAGTGCCGAATATCCATAAAAACCGCCGCGAGTGCCATCAGTGCCGCCCTAGGTGAGGTGCCCCGGAACAACAATCATCAGGCACCTCGACGGCTAGTCAGTTCCCAACTCCACCTCCACGAGGTTCCCACCCTCGGTCCTTGCCTCGTGCGCAATAGCGCCACCTCCTGTTGCTCTTAGGTCCCCTCATCTTATAAGAGGGGTACCGAGTGCAATTCCTCCTCCTGATCTTTAAGCCCCCTCTTCTTATAAGAGGGGTGCAAAGGTTCCCCTGGTCCAATTGGCTTCGCCTAGGTTCACTCCATATATATTCACCCCATGCTATAAAAATATCCCATCACCTACATATCCCACCTTCGAACTATTATGTGATTCTATTTATAGAAACGAGAGATAGAAGACTTTCAGACTACCGACACCCATAGACATGCGTATTGTTTATGGGTTTAATGGGCCACCCCCTTTAATGGGCCACCGGCTACTCACAAACCGCGTTGTGTGAATTCTTTGTTGCACTCCTATCCATCGTGTTCGATACAGGCCGTTTTCCACCTCTTCATTCCGAGCACGCCGTCATGGAAATCTCCTAGAGAGCCCCCGTCATGACAGGACCAGTTACTATCGATCATTGAGCTGTCGTTATTATGATTAATATTTTTTTCACAATTATCTAAAATCCTACTAATGTTAGGCCCTTACATATAAAATTGGCATTTTTCGTACAGGCCACTCCAATCACGAATGTCTCCTCTTTAGTAAGGTATTCCAAATTCAAATTTGTAATCTCATGTATTTGTGCTTGTTAAATTACTAAACCGGCACAATAATGAAGGTATTTTAAACTGAATCATTTTCATCATCGAACCTGTGATGAAAAATGGATTCCTTACGATAATCGCAAGCACTCAGCGTAATCGTTGGATCCTGGCTGCCAAAACCTGCCCCATGCGAAAATTAACCCCAAAAAAATTATTTGTAAGTGTTTGGTGGACTAGTACCGGTATTGTTCATTACAATTTTCTCAAATCTGGCCAGACTATTACGGCTGATGTCTATTGTCAGCGATTGCAAACCATGATGGAAAAGCTAGCGACTAAACAACCTAGGATGGTCAATCACTCCACGCCACTGCTGCTCCATGACAACACTAGACCACACACGGCGCAACAGACGACTACCAAATTAGGAGAACTTCAACTGGAAAGTCTGTTACATCCTCCGTACTCTCCGGACCTTGCTCCAACAGATTAACATTTTTTCGAAAATTGGATTACTTCTTGCATGGGAAAAAATTCAACTCCAATGGGACAGACCAATGTTTTGTTCTGCCTATACAAAACGCCAATTTCACATGTAAGGACCTAATGTTATAAATGCAAAATGGCATGTTTGTGAATTTTTCACGCATAAACTAATGAACTTGGCAGACATTTGGCATATACATATATATATATATACATATATATATATTAACATGACATTACAAACCTGATTTACACAAAAAAAAAAAAGAAATAAAAACAACAGTAAAAAAAGTCTAGTAGAAGTGACTTTTTAAAGTAACATAATGTTATTAATGTATACCGTAACATACGTAGCAGGACGTACCACTCGAAGCAGCTACGTTTTGCGCCGATCTACGTGCTACAACTTGGGCTATGAACAGCATGGCTGCTCAGGCAAACTCATATTTTATTTGCCAAACGCTTGGGAGAAATACAATGCTGGGAAAGTCACGGGGAAAATTTAGTGAAACACAATGTTGTATTCCCTTTTAACACCGCTACATACGCACAGATTATACAGTAGGCAGTGCCTACCATGTATCCTACCGGTAGGGTATGGTAGGCACAGGTAAATTCAATTCAGCGGTCACCTACGATTCCTATGGTCATAAATCATCCGAATGTACTCCCAAACACGTTAAGGTATATCTGATATATCCCACGCTCGTATTCAGTACGGTAGACCGTTACGTGTGTGGCCTAGTTTACACTAAAAGGTGGCTTACCTGATACGCCATTTCCGAGACCAAGAATATATAGACTTTTGGAGCTTTGAATATGCTATTTCAGGTGATGCTGTAATGGAAGGTTTATGCAAATTTATGTGTAAATGTACATTTGCATTCCTACTTTTTTAGGGTACCGTAGCTAGATGGCAAAAAATTGGAATCCTTATGATTTCGTCATAGCATGTCACAGACGTTTTAATTGGAGTTCATGGGTCTAACACGTTTGAAATTTCGAAATTGTATTTTATTAACCGCGACAAAAGGAAGAAGAAAGGAACTAAAATTATTAGAAGTGTCATACATCCATACATATAATTGAGGGACGTTTTTTTTCGAGGATTGCCTTCTGGTTACACCGTAGAGGTTTTATATTATGCTAATATTCAATAAGATATTTGCTTCTAAATTGCGAACCCCTCGAAGTTCTAAAATTAGAGGAGGGGTCCTCTAATTTTAGAACTACCGAGGGGTAAGTTGCAAAAAAAACTGGAATTATATTCATCTGCATTATAGCCAAGTTGGGCTGGCACGAGACACCTCTCGTTCACATGATAAGACCTTAAGCTGATTTACATGCTGTCGCATTTTATGCGGTGTGTAATTAACCGTAGCGCATTGGGAAGAGGGGAAATCAGCCTATTAAACATGTGAATGTTTATGGCATCGGTAGTCATCGATGCTCTGCCCGCCCGTCTGTCCTTTTAAATTAATATATTTTTTATTGTGTGTTGAACTTATTTTTAGGACCTTCTACGCGGTCACAAAGTGATGATCCTGCAGGAGAAGAATGAGCCCTTGTTGATACTGGCGGTTTCGAAGGCGGCAACACTCCTGGGCGCCAGTGATGTTAACATCATTGACCAACTGGTGTGGGATCAGAACTACACTGCCAAGTAAGCAGATGCCAAAGTATATACTAGTAGATTTTTTGCTCTAACGTGGAATTATAAAACATTTAATTATAAAAATGATGTCGTCCTAGCCGAATTTCGTCTGCCGTCTCTATAGAGACGACTCAACAGCACAGGACACATTATAGTACACAAGTGCACAGGCACAAGTGCACTCCCTGATCCCCCATTCCCCAATTCCGATGGGACAGCAGTCCGACATGACCAGGGAATAATCAGCCGCAGGTGCTTAACATGCTCTCCGAGACACTGCACGGGGGCGTAACACAGCCAACTTCCTAACACCGGACTGTTATTGAAAATTGAAAGATAACAATAACACATTGGTCCAACTGCGCAGGACATGTTTGTACAGTACAGTGCGCAGGCATAAGTACACTTTCTGTTCCCTAATTACCCTATTCCGATGGGGAGGTAATCAGACACGTCCGGAGAAATTAGACGCAGGATCGATGGGTTAACGAGCTCTCCAAGGGTGTCACTCTGCCAACTTCCGGACTTCGCAATGCTATTAGAAGTTGAAAAATCACAATAAAATTTTGGTTGGACCCGTGACTTGAACCCGGGACCTCACGACTGACTTGAATATGCTTACTACTAGACCACGAGGCAGACAATTATAAAAAACTAGCTGACCCGGCGAACTTTGTTCCGCCTTAATGGCAATAAATAAGCAGATTGTGTTTTTTATATTGGAAAAAATACAAAAAAAAAATTAAATAACTACATTAATCATTTATTATTATTTCTGTATTTTAGTACATAGGTTGCTCTTCACTTAAGTACCCTGTGATACACGACATTTTTTGTTTTATTATCAGGCGCAAACACAAACAACGCAGATGGTCTTCCGACCCGTGAACATGCCACGTATAATTGACCATGGGAAAAACATGAAAGTTCTAGATTTAAACCACAAACTTTTAAGGATTGGCCTTGTGATTTGTTGATGGTCATGGCAAATGCAAGACGTATCGGAAATTGAAGTCTTTTAAATTCAAACGGCATATCGGTTGGGATCATCGGGATCCTCGGAATGAGAACTTCCTCACCTTTGAATTTTCCTATCATTATCGTAGCGTAAATTACATTGTTCATCAGTTTACTAACCACCAAACGCGTATCGTTGCACAGTTTTGGTTGGTTTATGTTTCGAAGCATGATTACTACGGAGCCAACCTTTAGGCGTAAATTGTGTGGTGGTAAGCCAGGCACGTCCAAAGTGTTTAAAAATTCAATTGGATAGTTGGTGGCTTCATCTTCATTTGTGACGCAGTCAGTAGATTTGAATGAATGTATTGTTCCAATGATCTTATTTTGAATTATGTAGTTCAGGTCATCTACATCTTTACTCTTAGCCGCTAAAGTTGCTCGCTCACTCCACCATTCATTATTTCTGTAGTTAGAAATAATATTTGGAAATAAATTGTTGATAAGTTCGTCTACTGATGAGACAAAATTACAGAAATTATTTGGAGATGATATTAATCCACTCGATTCATCGACAGGTACTTGACCATTACCGATAGTCAGCAATTGCTCCGAGAAATCTTCAGCAGACGTATCATTAAGCAATGTAACTCTCATGTTTGTTGTCAGCTGCAGTTTCTTCACATAGCGCCATAGATTTGACGATTTGAGGCAAGCGTTTATTTCATCGGCAGCCGTAGATATTTGAATTACTGGCAGTATTTGACGGAAATCGCCAGACAGTAAAATCATTGCTCCTCCAAAACATCTCGAGTCATTGCGTAAATCTTTTAATGTTCGGTTAAGTGCTTCTAATGCATGTTTATGCGCCTTTGTGCACTCGTCCCAGATGATGATTTTCGATGCCGCTAAAACTTTGGCCATTGCTGAGTGTTTTGCAATATTGCACGTTGGTTCTTCAATAGTTTGAAGATTTAACGGTAATTTGAATGCTGAATGAGCCGTACGGCATCCTTCTAACAATGTGGCTGCTATCCCAGAAGAAGCCACTGCAACCGCTATGTTGGATCTCGCCCGAACAGTTGCTAAAACTAATGACATAAGGAATGTCTTGCCAATTCCACCAGGGGCATCTAGGAAATATAAACCACCATTTTCATCAGCGATTGCCTTCATTAAAGTATCATAAACTTCCTTTTGTTGGTAATTCAACAGGGGTACATTCCTTTGAACCACTAAATCTAATTCCTGGTGATCATATTCACGTTCCCGTTCCAATTCTCGATTAAATGCGTCATTCATTTCACGATTTGGCGCTGGCATTCCTAACCTGATTAATAAATTACCGCACATGAGGTAACACATATCTTCGATCAAGAGTAAAGCACGATTATGTATCTCCTCATTCATCTCAATATCGTGATTTCTGGAACTGACACGACTTTGATGTAAAATATCTTCTGACATACTATCTTTGTATTTGTGCCACAGGGTACATGGGTTTGATGGAAAACATGTCGAAATTATGATAGCGAATAATGTGCGTATCTGACTTGGAGATGCAGAGATAGTGGCTTCAGCGATTGTCGTATCCCAATGGGTTTCGTTTTCTAATAAGTTCAATTCTTCACATGCAGCACGATATGTTGGGAATATTACACCATTAACAGTTCGTAGTGTCTCCAATGAAGTTGGACCACGCACATTTACCAGCAACAACCGCAAATAGAAACATTCATCATTCTTTGGATGAACTGTATACATACGTTCAAGAGCGTCAGTAGAACGCACATCTGGATACCCAGGAACCGCATCACCTTACTTCCGTCTTTAAAAATTCTTGGGTGAAGCATTCCAAGTATAATAACGTGGCATCTCCGAGTAAAGCAAAGTTCGTGCAAACTGATCGCTTTGGCAGATTGCAAAAACACTGGTCAATGTAGTTGCTCGAGGTGTTTCAGCACGTTGCGTAGCATTCGAAAGAAAGAAGAATATACTCGTTGATCATTCTCCAGATGCACCGCCAAATGTATAACTGTAGGATAACGTTCGTAAATTGGAAATGCGAATATACGCCAAATCGCTTCATTACAGTTCACATAACGACCAACTTGATAGCGTGAAATTTCATCGTTGGTATTTGAGGATTGCAATCCAAAAACCGCCATATCACTGCCTTTCGTGACATATTTGCAAATATATTTTATGGACTTAACTGAATTGCAGTATTCAACGTTGCAATGTGTCTTGAACGTTTTAGAAATAAGTGGCGAATATGGAACAATCCAACTGTTGTCGATAACGAAATCCATTCTTTTCACTTTTGTTGTGACAGTTCGACCGTTGTCATCTGGTGATCGACGCCGATACAGCGGATACCCATCGTCGCCAGTGACAGTCTCCGCCGTTAATTTCCGTGGATATCGTTCAGAGCACTTTCCATCGACCATGCAAGGTGATTGGGGATTGATGGCACCACACGGTCCATGAATCATATTAGTAGTAACACACACATCTCGGCACATATGATATCATCTATTTGGTCAGGCTGAATTCTTTACACTAACCAAATAAGAATGTGTGCGTGCGGCAGGCCTCGCTTTTGCCATTCGATTGAATACACCCAGCATCGCGTAGATACGCGATGCTGGGTGTATTCTCATTTCTTAATTATTTATTTAATAGAAATAGTTTTAATATTGATTTCTTACAAATATCAATAGCAGTCATTTTACGTCAATTACATAGCTGTCGTTTGCGTTTTGTTATTCCAAGTCTGATACTTTTTTGTTATACCACGTTTTATAGTGACTGACGTTTCATGTCAAGTCACACGGGAACGCTGTCGAACGGGATAAAAAGTATCCTATATCCGTCTCCTGGCTCTAAGCTACCTCCCTACCAATTTTCAGCCAAATCTATTTTGCCGTTCTTGAGTTATAAGTGGTGTAACTAACACGACTTTCTTTTATATATATAGATAGCAAGATACTGACGAAGCATTTCAAATTACGCACTTTTTAAAAAACAACTTAAAGTCATGTGCGTAAGATCGATTTTGCAAAAAAAAACGTTTATGTACAATCACAGATACTTTAGAATGACGGTGCAGTATAAAATCGTGTATCTTGTATTTTAGTAAATCAATGTATGAAGCTTCAAAAAGGCTAAAGATTAAAGTAGACGCAGCATTAGTGAATTCACTTCTAGATAAAAGTGCGCCGTCTGATTAAAGAGTTTAAGCAACATGACGAAGTTTCGACGCATTCACTGGGAGACAAAGTATACCATGATACGCAAGACGCGAAAAATGTGGCGCGACATGCTGAGAACATAACAGGAACTGTTTTCCTCCTCTACACTAGTGGGCAACTACACTAGTGTCGCGCGACATGATAAGAACATGTCGAGAACTTTTTGCCTCGTCTACACTGGGGGGCAAAATGTCGCGCGCCATGTCGAAGTATTCTTAGCTTCTGTTACCGGGAACACGTCATATCACGAAATACATAAATATATATCACTGGTCACGAATTATGTCGCCAGCTCAGTAGATGCAGGTGGTGGAAAAATCGGAACCCTTGCAGGATTGTTGTCCATCTGTCTGTGTGTATCAAATCTATAAGCGTGCTGAAGTTGGCCGCCGCCATTAAATTAGATTGGATGAAGCGCAAATCCTCGTTAGAGACCACCGATTACTTCCAAATATTGAGGCTACTGAAATAAAATATAAACCCAAATTTCAATAGAGAAGATGTATGGTTTTTGCTCTGCTTGGTAGCCAGAGATAAACAACCAAATCAAAACCTAAACATAACATGCTGCTTTGGGGCAGCAAGATATAATAAGTACTGTTTGCGTTAATCGGAGCAACCAAATAATTATAATTATTCGGGTAGTCTTAAAAAATTGTTACATCTGATCTTGATCGTGATCATGGTTGCAGTACATTTTCTGAAACGTCGGGCTAGTTAAATAATTAAATAAACCGCGATAATATATATCCGTAAAAGTACTTTTATTATAAAGAAAGACATAATATTCTATAGTATATAACCGTCTAGCTTTCACGGTTCATGAGATATAGCCTAGAGACAGATAAATGGACAGTTTTCTTGACTGATTTATGCTTACAGAAGTGTTCACCGATAACTATAAGACGTGTCGGGCGACGGTCTAAGTGAGACTGTGATCGAACAGGGGGACAGACCCCCTCGTTTCCCGCAAATGAGAAGGATACATCTCTAGTTATACGAGATTAGCTAAAGTAAATATTATAATCTTGACCGAGGGGACCCGGTCCCCTCTCGCCCCTCTCTAAAGAGAAGGACAGCTCACGCGCGGCACGTAAAGCTGGCCTTGCGCTATCGTGGGGGGTAGAGCTGGTTTAGCTCGTCATGACTGGGGAAAACTAACGCGATAGTGGAGTCTCAGTAAAAGGGTCCCATTTTTACCTTTTGGGTACGGAAACCGAATGAAGTAGTTTGTCTTTGGAAGGACAAGGTGTCCTTAGCCGTTTTCTTTTCTTAAACATTTCTATATCAGTAAATAAATTGTTATATAATAGTATAAGAGTGGATTAGTCGACATAGAAAAACAATATAACTTGATTTACCATGATTGTACTACTACAATGGTTCTACAACCAACCTATGAAAACATCTTGATTAATTTAATTTGCAAATACTATACCCAAACAAACATTAGTTAGGTGTTTGGTACTTAGTTTAGTTCCTTTAGTTGTGTTAACATTATGACTTCAAAGTTTCAAAGTTCATTTTAATACCTACTTATCACCAAGATATTCAAGTGCAGTTATATAATAGTACATAATTTTTTTCCTAAAAATTACATTTATAAATAAATAATAAGTAGGTACGTATTTATATACACAAACCCAGGTATCTGTTCACTAAAATTAATTTGCATGAATGGAACGGCCGGCACGTCCGGCGAGGTACCTCTCGCTCACATAATACCGCCTTAAAGCGGATGTTCATGGGTGTCAGTAGTCGTAAAAAAGGTCCGATTTCTCTTTTTCACCCCTGTTCTATATATATATATATTTAAAATTGTCATTTACAATTATATTTGAATCGTTCAAATGCTTCAGATGATTCGAATGATCGCTCATTCGAAAGGTCGCTCTCCATTAGTTCTACGCGAAGTAGTACAAATTTGGATTGTACTTGTGTACCATCGTGTACTAGTTCATTTTGTTAGTACCTACTATTAGTGCATTTAGTACTTCATGCCCGTCCTAAGCAAAACTGCGTGTATTTTGCTGGTTACTAGTTCGAATGTATAAATCGCTTCTGTGGTGTGACGGTGCGGATGTCGCCCGTTGAGACCGTTAGCCGCGTGGGGTCTTGGGTTCGATCCTCAGGTCGGGCAACTGTTATTAAATGTTTCTCAGATTTTTCTGAGCATGCATTGCATTGTCCGGGATTGGAATGTGCCCGAAGTGGCCATAGGCTTACAATCTATGACATCGTGAGCCTCAGTACCTTGGCTAATCGTGGGAGTGCTAGGATATCTACTGGACTTCCGAGTTGTGGATATACTAGCACACCTCTGCCTACCTCTTCGGGGTGACAGGCGTGAAGGTACTTTTTACGTAAATATGCACTGTTCCTTATATGAAATATACGCATTTCAGCTAATATGAATTGTATATCAAAATCTTACATCAGCAGGCAAGGGGAAGAAGGGGTCTGTTCCCAAACAACTACAAATCACACCTAGACCGTCACCCGACGGCCCATGAAGATATAAGGAAACAGTAAGGGTTCCGTTTTTACCTAATTGGCCACGGGACCCTAAGAAACACCCGCATCATTAGAGTAACCTTAACCGACTTCGGTAGCGAGTCGATGTATTACGCACATCGACTGTTGCTGGACGCTCAATGCTCGATAAAGTTTTTGTCTACGTATTTGAGTTTCTTCTTATTCCGTTTTATTACCCGACTTATTAGTCCGTCATTCAAAATCGGTTGATGTCATTCTAGTAAAGTTTTCGAATGAGCCATTACACAATCGCAGACAGCTAATCAAGAATATTATTGTACGTTCCCACCAACACTTTTTCCTTTTTCGTTTCGAATTAGTGACTATATAAGCGGCACTTGACAACACTATAGACATCTACATAACGACTGATGTGGATTATGGGTGATCATAATGTCGCGTAAATGTCGCCTAGCGTATATCGAGGCTAAAAAGTGTCGTCGTGCCTAAGAAATCGTATTTTAGAGTAATCATTGCGGAGAATTTCTCTTATGATCTTTAATACTGGCATGTGTGCGTGGCGTATCTTTAGTAGTCATCACTCAGTGTTTACAGAATGTTATATGCATACCATAGTCCCAGGCTAGGGTAAAGTTTTATTTAATTGAGATAATAAAATCTATTGCATAAATAAAAAACTAGCTGACTCGACAGACGTCGATCGCAATTCCTTAAAAAGGAATAGGCTTTTTTCTTCACGTGAAAATATGTATAGATTAAGATATTATTAATCTGAATGTTTATGCATAAGCCGGGCAATTTTTAGAGTCAATCTTACATTTCACTTCATCTATTTTGATTTTAGTATACCTACAACTGTCGACATGCCTATTGCAGGGCCTTCTCATCAATGTGCGACGTTATTTTCGTGTCCACCTACACCCACATGTGCCTGCAGAGGTTCGCTGAACAGTCCAGCGTGTCCGTGAACTGCATGAGGTCCAGGACACACGCCAGCATACAGGCCCTGGCGACTATAGCTGCTGTTATCGTGAGTGTTTGTGTATTTATTTATGTGGTTGTTTATGTTCGACATATAACTCCCAAGGATTAAAGGATTTCCAACTACGGAGTCTCAATGAACACCGAAACGGAATCGGAGGGCACTGCAGCAAAGTGCCAGATAGTTTGAACTTTATCGTCTTCACTATAATATATAGTTTAGCTTGTCACCGGGATAATGTTCATGACATTCAGTCAATGACATTCCGGTGACTTCTACGAAGCGTCAAGAGAAGCTGGGTATTAAAATATATATATATGACGCAGTGAAACGCGCTATCACCGGCCTTGGGTAGTATCTAATGTCCAGTTGTGGCATATAACAAGTGGAATATCCACTACAACCATCACGAGTGCCATCAGCGTCGCCGTTGATGTGGTGTCACGGAACTGTGGATCAAGAGGACACCTCACCGTCTAATGGGCCTCCTAAGGGAACGGTACCACCTCCTCAGGTTGGTTGTCGCGCACCACAAGACAACCTTACCATCCTTGCACTGGGCAAGGGGGTAAGGTTCTCATCCTCCCCGCATTCCCCGTGCGCAAAATAATATTCTCTTCTTATAAGAGGGGTACAAATCGATTCCGTTTCGGTGTGAATCGTAGTAGAGTAATGTAGCCTTTGAGTACTCTGCGACATTTCACGCTTTCATCGCGCTTTCATCATACTTTCAATATACCTTCATCATGCTTCCTTTACAGCAGTCATCTGCACATGACTATATATTATTATGCCTAAGTGTGTGCACCGATACAAATCCACTCTCTATTCCGTCATTCTCCTATTCCGATAAGACGACAGTCCAACACGACCAGAGGGATACCAGGTGACCAAACTCCGGGCTGTTATCTCTCTTCTGAGGTAGTCCTCACATATTACAAGTAAACAGTGGTGTTTTGTCTTTTTTCCAGGAAGAATTTGGAAGTTTGAAAGGAAAGAACGTGGCCTACTTGGGTCCGCCGCATCCAGTGCTCAACTCCTACTTGCTGTTGTGCCCCATGCTGGGTGCCAACATCGGCTTTAAGTGCTGTTGTAAAGTGAATAAAAATTATCTATTACCATGCTGCATGACAGCCGGAATAGGCCGCCGCGAACTGGGAGGTATCTGGCATGATACTGCATTAACCTGTGCTGTCCCGTTTCGTCCTTGAAATTTCGCTGGGAAGATAGAGACTTATTTGGCCCGATTGTTCGCGGGCGCTGTGGAAAATGTATGAGGAGTGAAATCGAACGCCAACTTAATACTTCTTTTTTTTTTTGACGCGGGGAAACGCATTTACGCGCCTTCGCTAGCCCTGAGTGGGGTCCAGTGATGTGTGCCCTTTTGTCCCCTCCTCTTATAAGACGGGTACAAAGAGCGATTCTCCACTCGCTCTTTAGCCCCCTTTTCCTATAAGAGGGGTGCAAAGATCATCCCTCTCGGTTCAATTGGCTTCATCTGAGTTTACCCCAGGCTACTGAGCCCCACCGTCACGACAGGCTTGAACCATGGTGGGGATTGCTTACTTGTCCTAATGTGACCGGATGTAACTTTCCATTCTGTCACTTCAGGATAATGCAATCATCATTTGGTTCGTTCAATTTGATTCTTGACAAGAACTAAATGATGATATCCAAAGTTGATTGTCTGATGGCCATGATAATAAAAATAAAAGAGGCTATTTTACTGTCATATCAGGATGCATCTTTCTCATCTGCGGGAGACATATTGGTCGCCATTTAAAACAAACCTAATCCCACTACATCACCGTAATTTCAGGATAAAAAGAGCTTTTTTATTTACTTCCAGTTGAAGCCACTCAGCCCACTACTTTACAAGGCGAGTGAAGACATGGTCGCACACACACAGACACATCTGAAACAAGAGTCTTCAACGGAGGAATTGCTTAAATCATCCAACGTGATAGTCGCTGGACCGACTTCGCAGAATATTAATGCGGAGTTTACGTTACAAGCAAAGGTATTGTGGCGCAGGATTTTTTCATTCTATTTGTCTTGTAAATCGATAACGCTAGCATGGACGATAAGGTGTGACGTCATAGTAACGTTTTAAGGGAGCTACCAACATAACCGAAGCCGCTGGTGACATTAACTTCCCGACATGCGATTTATCACCTATAGTATGATAGACCTGATGATTGAAATCCTGAAAGGAGGAGCCAATAACGTTGCAGTATGAGGTAGCAAGCAAACATTCAAGGCCTTCTAGTCAATACGTCCATAAACACCCGATTAGATTTTATACTGACGTGTAACCTTTTGCCGTCCTCTGTAACCAGTCATACAAATCCATAGAGATAATATAACTAAGCAAGGGAAACCATAGGCAGTATATGCGTTGGTCTTCTAACCTCGCATGTGCATTGCGCAGAGAGAGAAATTAATGAACAAAGAGAGCCAGAGTGAGCCATTTGCCGTCTCTTTGAACACGTCTTGGGCTGGTTTCCCACCTAAAGTTGCCCTGTCAATGTGGTCCTAACTTTCGTGAGTCTACCGCGGGAACAAATCAAGCTCACAAAACACTTTCCGCGTACTGTAAACAGTTAACCTTATTATTTATAAAACTAAAATAAATTCGAAACGAAGTCTAAAAGGCTAAGTTTGCTAACACAACTTTTAACTCCTGGCTAAATAGAAATTTAATTTCACCTCGAAAATAGTTTTTTATTAATGCTAATTAATTATGTAAAGCAACACTACAAAACACTGCGTGAACATATGTCCAAATAGGAGGATTTATCTCCTTATAAAATAAATTCAGTTTGGTAAAAGGTAAAAAAATAACACGAAAGCAAAGAAAGTAAATATTTAAAAGAACACTTTCTCGCACAAAACTACGATTAAGAATTTAAAATTACACCTGATTAAAAACATAGGCAATAATTATTATTCATTAAGATAATCCAAAATAGCACAAACAAACAAGAAGAATGCATTAATAATGAACACTCCGAACAACAGGATAATTTATTTTACGGGGATTTACGATAAGTGTTGTTTAAAAATAACACAACAGCATAATTCGTTATTGATATGTCGCCGTTATTGCCATGTCTACCCATAAGGCGTCGGAGGTCATCAAAGTTCTCCGACTGCACGTTGCCATATATATAAAAAATGTGTGAGAAACATAAATACTTAAACAGTACGGTGGAATCGTAACCGTTTTTTTTATTTTTGTTGACGCGGGGACACGTATTTACGCGCCTTCACTGGCCCTGGGTGGGGTCCAGTGGTGTGTGGGGCTCGCGGCACATTGTATAGTGCTGAATACCCACAAAAAACACCGCGAGTACCACCAGTGCCGCCTTTGGTGTGATGCTCCGGAGCAGCAATTCATCAGGGCACCACGACGGCAAGTCGGCCCCCGAAGGGACCGACGCCACCTCGACAAATGGGGTTGTCCCGCACCACATGACAACCCCACCGACTTTAGGACAGTGCAATGGGGTGAGGTTCCCATCCTCGCGCCTTGCCCCGTGCGCAAAAGCGCCGCCAATTTTTGTTCTTTTTTTCCCCGCTCTTCATAGTAGGGGTACTAAGAGCCGCCACCTCCTCGGTTCAATTGGCTTCGCCCAAGGTGTCTCGGATCACCCTAGCCACGACAAGACTCGAACCATGAAGGGGGTGGAATCGTAACCTATCGGTCTATATCGGTATCTATATGAATAATATGTAGTTGAAGATGTTTGCTTGTGTGTTTGAACGCGCTAACCTCAGGAACTACTGGCCGAATAGCAAAAATATTTTTTGTGTTGAACAGTCTGTTTATGAAAGACAGTGTCGGTATAAAATGTAATTATATGTAGAAATGTGTAACAGTGCATGCATTAACTTACATAAATAAAAGCTTATTATATTCCATAAAACTGAGCGGCTGCTACGTTGGTCCGGGCATGTAGAAAGAATGGCAGGTGAAAGGTTAACAAAATAGATAAAAAATGCGAATGTGGAAGGATGTAGGTGCCAAGGAAGACCAAGACTGACACCCGATCAAATTGATCGGGTACTGTAAGAAAGCGGTGTGAAGAGTCTTTGCGACCGGCGTGTTCGTATGAAGAGAGTAATGAATGTGGAGGAGGCAAGGCAGGTATGGCCACCTCCACTCATGCTCAAAGCCACCTCTCGGTATACGGAGCGGATCATGGACGCACGGGGGTTTGCTCACCGGCTCTGTTCCCCAACGTGCAATCCTTGACTCCTTACACATTACTTAAGTGCACTCTCTTTATTTCACTCTCCCCTTTCTGGGGCCTGACACCACAAAGATAGAAGTGACAAATTCTATCTTTGTGGTGTCGGCCTCGTCCTGACCGCAGGATGGTGCTAGTTTTGAATAACTACTAAATGTGTCATTGGATTTCAGGATCTTACGAAAAGTGCTGCGTCCGAATGGATTTTCTTCCACACCTGTCCCCGGGGAAAAGAGGTGGATGACGAACTCTTCTATCACGCCAACTCCAGAACATTCTCGGCGCTTCAGAACTTCCAGTACATCGCCGCGGCGCTGATGGCAAACGCAATAAAGGGACATAAGTTTTGAATACTTTTGTCTATTGAAACAAACATCTTTTTATATCATTGGGGGGATAAACAAGCAATCGAGCCACTACCCACGCCCATTAACATCCGCAGATGCGTTGTTCTCCTTCACCCAAACCTACCAAAGTTAATCACAAACCACGAAAGGCGGTTTAACGGGAGATGGAGTGGAAAACACAAAACGGTAAAAATAAACCATAGGCAAAGAGCAAATTTAATATAGAAAAAGTGGGTGACTTCATGTGGTTACTGAAATAGATGGCGGTTTTTACACGACTGCTTCAGAAAGAGGATATTTTTCAACCGTAGGTATAACCTATACCTTGCGATGTTATATGTACCCTTTTTTCGAGCCTAAAATTATGCTGTGGAAACGAAGAACTCTATAGGGATGCTGTGCGTGCTCGTTACACTGCTATGCATGCGGGACTTTAACTTTTTAATTTGATGTTAGGCCCTTTCTATCTTGACACTGCTTAGTCTTTTTATTACGAGATACTGACATGCTGCATTATAGCCCCTTCGGGCCGGCACGACCGAGGTGACAGCTATGATGCCGCAATTCGAGCGACTTGTGTCCGTTTCCGGCGAAATAGTGGAAGAGGAAAGTACAGGAGCTCATCTGCTTGACAATTATGCTGATAAATATGGGCGTGGGTAATAATCCAAAGCTCCGACTACTATTGGAAATAAGATTTATCCAGTAATATGAATTGTATCAAAACCCACACTACTGCCGTCTATTAAAACATTAGAGTATCATCGAAATGATTTTCCAGTTGTTCAACATAAGAACGTAGATGGCGCTGTTAGAAATTTTACATGTTTGTTTCACTCTTGTAAAAGGTAGCCTTCATTTTTATTGTTTTGGTTGAAACAGATTAGCGTGGGCTTTCGTACTAAGTTATATCATTAACTGATAATAATTGTGTAATTTGTGAAAGCCCGGATAAAACAATGAGGAAGTGATTTCACATAACATTTGTCTTTTATTTTTAGGTTCAGTATCAAATGATCTAAGTTTGGGACATAGTCCTCAAAAAGTTTTCCATTTAATAAAAATTAATTTAAAATAATAATACAAGTGTCAAGAAATGGTTCTCATAGGCCGACACAACAACTTGCAATTTCTTGCAATAAATAATTGTGGCCTGACTGCTTGTTGGTCCCTATTCAAAAATTAAGTACCTTCCATCAATACCTAAAAAAAAAAATTTTGGATACTAATAATGGTGTTGATAAATCAAAGAATATTAAATTTTATGTTTTGCCAGCTCCCGTCACCCTTAAATTTTATGTTTTGCCAGCTCCCGTCACCCTTAAATTTTATGTTTTGCCAGCTCCCGTCACCCTTAAATTTTATGTTTTGCCAGCTCCGTCACCCTTAAATTTTATGTTTTGCCAGCTCCCGTCACCCTTAAATTTTATGTTTTGCCAGCTCCCGTCACCCTTAAATTTCAGAGCGAGTTATTGCAGATCACTGTGATATGAAAAAGTCACCTCCTGTCACAAGTCATCATCATCATTATTAGAATCATCAGCCAGATGGCATACAATGCTAGACATAGTCCTGCCATAGACCATGGTCATGAGTCACCGGTTAACCTTTGGCACACTGTGGCTTCAACTGAGTTGTCACTCTATCATGTTGCAACTGATGAGAAGGAAATTATTGTCAGCCTTTGTTGGTAGAACAAAAAACACAAATTTGTTTTTATTTCCTTGTGTAAGTCCACTGATATCCACATGTCTACAAAAACCAAATAGTCATATAACAATATTTCTCACATCTTAAAAGTGTATAGTGAAGCAAAATTTCACATCTTTAGCATGGTGTGACAAATGAGCAATTGTGATTATTAATGCCAATGAACATCCATCCGCATTGCTCTCCTTCACCACATCCCTGAAATTGTGCCACTGGCTACTCACTTACCTCACAAATTGTGCCACTGGCTACTCACTTACCTCACAAATTGTGCCACTGGCTACTCACTTACCTCACAAACCTCACAAATTGTGCCACTGGCTACTCACTTACCTCACAAATTGTGCCACTGGCTACTCACTTACCTCACAAATTGTGCCACTGGCTACTCACTTACCTCACACATCAATACAGTCTAAAGTATCACTTTTCAGGTAGTTATCATGTGAGAGAGTACCTTCCCACTTGTTTACACAGCTCAGCATGGCACTCTCTCTTTCACAATTTACTTTCCTAGTGTTACAGGACATGGTGTCTAGATTATTGCAAAATCAGTTATCTGTCCCTATAGTTATATCACACAGTGACAATAATGGTGTAAGCTATATATTGCTACGATGATACTATACTTTTCACATCACTTCCTATGCTGCCTTGGAATTTCCAGACAGATGCATCTTAGAGATCTTCAAGGAAAGAGCCTAGTGTCACCTCAAAAGCTGCATTTGCAAAACTTCACTTGCCTTTTTCGTGAACAAAACATTATTTTGCCCAAACATTACGAGATAAAACTGCACACATTAGGTCAAAGGTTCATGTTATATGCCTGTAACAATATGGGTTAATGCAATATTATCACTACATCTTTCAAAAGAGTGAGTAAGATTTGACTAAGGTAAAGGATAGCAATAAATATTTATATCCTCTGCAATCCTCCATATTGGTAGCCACTGCCCATAGTATCAGGCAGCACAATCTTTAATAGCATAAAGTTGCTCCAGTGTAGTAATAGCATTTGTTACTGTCACGACTAATTAATGCATTCCTAGTTTGATATGGATGCTAATGCTGGAAAAGTAATAATGGGAGCACTTATTAGGTCATAAAAAGATTCGAAATCGAGACTGAAATTATCTTTAAGTTACTATGTACATTCATGATCACTGGTATAAAAAAAAATGAAAGAACTTTACATATTGACTACATTATATTTACACATATTACTAGAATTCTTTAATTATTTTGAAACTTATATTTTCCACGTAGGACCTTTGGTAACGGAACAACACCAGGACACGGCACTTGGCCGTACACTTCGCAGATGCATGGTCTTTCGCAGCCAACACCGAAATTAGCTGGATTGTCTTTCTTTTCAGCAGCGATAGACTCGGATTCTAATACTTGTTTCGACTTTCCAACCGTTTGCAGCAAATGATGCATTATGTCTTCCTTGGATTTGTTATCTACGTCAACTAGTATTTGTCTTCCATCTTCAAAGTAACATTGTATGAATGGTGATGGTGTTAAATTTTTTAAAGTTGCTACCTGTACATCCGGATTTTTGTACTGTATTTGCGGCAAATACCAAAACACAAATTCCTTTGTTCCATCATTGTTTTTACCCCGTGTATTATAACCAACTGAAAATATTTTTATTTTATCTTTGAAAACCAACTTCCCTGCATTTAGGTAATTGAGTGTTCGCCTAATAGGAGCCCTTCCTTTCATGAAAGGCATTTTTACGTAGTGTTATACTTATATTCAATAGATTAATTGCAAAGAAATCCACTATCCAAACACATAAAGTATAACCTCAACGTTCAAACAATAAGAAATAGGTAATGTAAGTTTGTCAAATGATATTGACACCTGTGTGTTGTTTGTTGTAAGATTCGACCTTACGGACAGGCTAAGATCAAATGACCACGCCGCCTCGCCTTTAGTACTTTATTTTTCGTTGTTCTTGACACAACAAATCTATGAATTGCGATTGACAAAAATATTTTTTATGATACGTAAAAATAACAATTTGGAATCAGTAACGATATAGCTATAAAATTTTATTTCACATGAAATAACAACTTGATACTTTTACCATAATGAATAAGTATTTATAACTATACTAGCGTGTCCTGCGGGTTCACCCATGTAACTATTATTAGTTTAGATTAAAATTATTTATTATATTAAGCTGTAATGTTTGTTAGTATTTGAGTTTGTGTAGTTGTAATGTGATAGTAATGGCCTAACCAACACAGATCTAAATTAATCATATGTAATCAAAGGAGTTGACAGACCACCACAGAAGAGTAATATAATGAGTCTTCCAAACTGATTACATTAAGATAGTAGACAAATAAAGGAATTCAGCTTGAAACGCGTCCGTCTTAGTCGAAAGAGTAAGCAAATGATGCTTACTCTCTCTTTTCATTAATATCTCTCTGCGCAATATGCATATTGCAAAGATTAGACAGGTAAATATAAAAGCATTCTCATCTATCACTTCTTCTCTATAAACTATGGCTTACGTTAATTATTTATATTATCTCTATGATTAATTTACTTTGTAAATCATTGACGACCGAAAAAATATATTAATTGTATTATAAGTTATGATATTTTAATGTAAATCTACTATAATTATATTATTATTATAAACATTATCAGCTTGTTTGTCCCTTTAGCATAGAAAGAAAAAATATTGTCATAGATTGACGCTTAATTTTATTTTCATGCTGCTGACAACGACTAAATATCATAATAAACGCCCGCTTCGATTAAAATATTAAAATGAGCAAAGAATATTAAAACAAAATATGCAACACAATCTTATTTTCAAATAATAAAGTAATGCCAAAAAGGGTAAAGAATCCGTGTGTGATTTGCTGCAAAACAGCTGGAAAGAAAAACGGAATTCAATGCCGGGGCGCTTGCAAAAAGTGGATACATTTTGGATGCCTGAAATATACGCCCTCAGAAATAAAGGCAATTAAAGGCGGGAACATTCAAGTGACATGTCCGTGCCCTGATTGTGGTATTGATGAAATAGTTAACCTTCATAAATGCTCAGTTGCAAATTACTCTAAAGAATATAAAGTAAAAGAATGTCCAAGCAGATTGAGAATCCCTACTTATAAGCCATTTGTATTAGATCATGACTTTGTCGGAGGGGAGTCAGTCTATCTAAGCGATTGGTCACCATCAGCGGAGAATTATACTATGGGATGCTCGCATACAAAATATTACCTATTGTAAACTAAAACATATAGTAAATACATGATATAAATAAAATTGAAGGGATTTTGAAAAATCATAAATATATATATATCAAGTGCATTTTTTTTATTTTTACGATACCAATAGGGGTGAGACCACCAACCTTTTAGTGCATATCGTGCTAGCTATTTATTAAGTAATGGAGTACAATTATTTAAATCGATCATAGATTAAAATTTATTAGTACCCGACGTGACTGCGACGAAAAGTACCCACCTCCACGGCTGTGTAACCACGCAACATGTGGTGGGGTGGGTCATTGTGATCCTCATGCAAATGACACAATTTTGCCTACAATAAATAATGTTCAATATTTAAAGTGCAATATTTATAGTACATGGCTGTATTTATAAATAGTAGTAGCATTATCTCATTGGTTATAAATAAACTTTTCACTTTTCTCATAGACTATTAGTTCAAGAACAAAGTACAACTCTCTTCCAAAAAAACATAAAAAAAAATTATATAATTTAAATGAAAAATACTACATAAATCCAATCTATACCAGTTGACTTTGCTATCAATGGGAGTCGTAGAAATATCAGGAATTTTGGTATAACATACTATTGTTGGCTCTGATTATCACTGTAGTTCTTACAGTAAGGAACTACGTATTCAGCACATTTACACTTATGTCAAGCAAGCGTTACATAAGTGACTCTTCCTATCTTTTTTGTTGAGAGTGCTTTTGTAAGAGGTAGTGGCATGCTGCATAGGAGGAGATAGTGCCATGTATGGTGCATGACACTACATCCTCTTATGCGACGGAACTGGGGAGGTACCTCTCGCTCACATAATAACGCCGTAAAGTGACATCTAAAGGCTCCGATTTCTCGTATGCCCCCCTATTCTATATTTTATATATAATCAGGGAAAATGCTTTTATGCATCATCCAATCGACCCTGCGTGAGCCGGAAGCGTGCCACTACCGACAAAAACCACTGCGACAACCTTCGGCCGCTATGATGGGGTGGCATGGATCTATCAGCGACAGAACATCCCAGCGACTGGCTGACCCCACGTGGGACCGTTCTTCTCCACAAAAGGGGCCACTCCGGCTGTTAGAGCATCCCCAACATCGTCATGGCCTTACGGAATCAGGTGCCCATCCTTGGACTCCGGCTATGAATTTTTTGTCACTAGAAGGCGCTGTAAGGAGCGCCTCCGGCGAGCTTATGCCCGACATTTGCCCACGGCTTTTTGTCGGATACGTTTCGCTGTCTTCATAACGTTCCCACAAAAGTAGACCACCGCCGTCCAGGACTTATTACTTTCGAGCATTGAATGGACGATACTCGCTAGTGGGAGTACCGCCCTTTGGAGCACGCTGCTGAGACCACGCAGGACACACAATTATAAAGTTTACTTTAGCCATATTCGACTTAACTTTTGTTAATTTATTTTTAAATAAATTAAATTATAAGTTGTATAGAGCTCATCTGCAACATCCATTCTTGAACTCCTGTTGGTCTGACAACGCCACAACGTCATCAATATTGTGGTTGCAATTTAATGTCATCTTCTTGTATCCTAATCAGTATAACTTTCCTGACTATGAACACTAACATATTTTTCTGATAGAATAGAGGGTCAAACGAGCATTCGGAGCCGGAGCCTTTTTACGACTACTAAAGCCTATGCCAATGCGTTGCTCTCCTTCACCCGAATGGGCCATCGACATGGCCACCAACATCATCTATATTTTCTACTAATTTTCGTACCTGTTTGGTGTTTCTTAAAGTATAGCCGTGACACGACGTCGCTTACGTTCTTGTGGTCCACATTAATTAGGCTTCTCAGAATAAATAAGTAAAACTAAGTAAAACATGAAAAAACAATTATGGCACAAAACAACAACGACACCGTTGAGCTGGGTCGTAGTAACCCGGTCTAAGGTCGTACGAAATTTTGTCGAATCGAGTCTGGGACCACATGGAGTCGGAAGTCGAAATTACGAGGGCCAAATGCTGATAAGCTTCCTCGAGAAAAAGGCCTCTTTTATTTAACTCTTGTTTTAGGAAAAAGCCCCATAGGAAGTAGACATGGCAGAGCCCCGACACTATGACAAGGAACGAGATTGACTTTATTATGACGGACCGAAA
>JAFELO010000454.1:0-72060 GCA_017140195.1 Eumaeus atala | reverse complement strand
ACCGAAAGCGTATACATGGGATGTCTCCGTGATCAACAGGTTTAACACCAGAAGTGATCACCGATAGGTTAGCGGCTCTCTGAACATAGACTTTCGACGCGAGCGTGTCCGATTAGTACAGACAACACTTCGACCTAACTCCCGACGAATCGAACGAATGGCAATTGACGAGGCCATGAGGGGTGTCATTGGTTGCATGCGGGACGTGGGTGAAGGATATTGCAGGAGTAAGAGTCAAATACGAATTAACTAATCTCAGAAAAGATCACACTGATTTGAGAAAAAACTTTCAATCTCTGTCAAATACCAATGAAGGAACTGTTAAAGACGTAAATACTAATACCTATTTTAAACATTACCTCTAAATGGTTAATGACGGATTAAGCGTATATTATCAAAATGTTCGTGGTCTACGAAATAAATGTGTGGATCTAAGACTTAGCATTTTAAATAATGATTACGATGTAATTATCTTGACGGAGACATGGTTACATAGCGGTATTCTCGATGCCGAGCTGAACGATGATAGGTACGATGTATTTAGGGCCGACCGTAATTTAAGCGACTGTGGCAAGTCTACGGGCGCGGGAGTGGCGATATTAACACGACGGTTGCTCGCCCCGTAATACAGACCACTCTACGCTGCTGGAGTTGTTGTGAATCATTATACCATCGCGCACCTGTGCCTCGAGATCCGACCTACATTTTTGCGCTTGCTATTTCCCACCTAACCCTAGGCGGTTACCCTGTGATTCGAACACAGCAGGTAAAATAATTGGCGACGTATTCGAGATGTACCCTAATGATAATTTTATAATAGTTGGTGATTTCAATTTGCCTGCTTTTGTCTGGACTGAAAATGGATACTCAGTCATGAATAAAGGACCGGTAGAGGTACTGGAAGCTGGCACTAACATTATAGATTTATGGACATTTCAGGGACTAAGTCAATATAACGTGCCAAAAAACTATTCAGGTAATATCTTGGATCTAGTATTCTCGAACCTGCCCCTATGCTTAACGTCTATTCATTCACCTCTCATCAAAGAAAACCGCGCACATCCTTCCTTTTGCTGTAAGGTTTTAGATTTAAACGTGACCCCACTACGAGAGGCTCCGACGTGGAACCATAATTTTAGAAAAGCATCGTATGGTAATATTGATAGTTATTTTCTGGAGAAGGACTAGTCTTCTGCATTGTGTACCGGCACGTTAGACAAGGCTGTAGACGTTATGTATAATGCTATAGCGCACTGTGTTAAATTGCATGTTCCTTTCAACAGTAATTCCAAGAAACGCTTCTATCCTATGTGGTACTCACACGAATTAATTAAAATTATTAAAGAAAGCTCACTCGCGATAGAAAAAATATAAAAACAATAACATCAAGAAAAGCCCCAAAACATTATGGACCTACATAAAAGCCATTCGTGATGGCTCAGTTTACCCAAAGAAAATGTATCTGTATAGATCAGAATACAGTAAAGGAGATGATATATGCAACGAGTTTAGTTCCTATTTCCAAAGTGTGCTCGGTGCACCCAGTAATATAAAATACCAAATGCATGACCCTCCTTCAAGTGTAAACACGAACGTAATTTAATAACATACAGATTAACTGTTGCAGAGGTAGAAAATATTTTATAATCTTTAGACATAAATGACAATCTACCCCCAATAATTTGGTCACGATGTGCTAAATCACTAGCTCTTCCCCTGACTATTTTGTTTAACGGATTTCCCCGCGAAGCATAAAAAAATTTGCACAAACAGTGCCTATACATAAAAAAGGGTCACGAATGGACATCAAAAACTACAGAGGCATATCCATTCTGAGTACATCATCCAAAGTGCTTGAAGAAGTGGTTTACGAAAAAAAAAAATTTTACTATACACCAAACTTTCCCAGAACAGCAACATGGGTTTTTAAGAGGAAGATCTACTATGTCTAACTTAGTTTGTTATACGGGCCTTTTATTGGAGAATATGGAACGAGAAGGCCAGGTAGACGTGATTTACACAGATTTTGAGAAAGCCTTTGATCGCGTCGATCACGTGATCCTTCTACATAAGCTTCACTCATTGGGTATACACGGCGACTTACTCCGATGGATTGAATCTTATTTATCGAAACGTTCCCAGACTATAATGATGGGTGGTTATCTGTCGAACTACATTACCATACCTACAGGACTCCCACAAGTTTCATATCTGGGCCCACTCTTGTACAACGCCTATCTATATGATATAGGCTCTTGTTTACGGCATTCTAATTATATCATGTACGCAGATGATAAGAAAGTGTTTTGTAAAATAAATACACAACGAGATTGTGTACAAAGAGATTTAGAACGTTTGTACGAATATAACAGAAAAACCAATATTACCGTCAATTCAAGCAACTGCCGTATAACATTTAGCCGTAAGCCAAAGCCTATATACCAAAATTATTACTTCAACGGGGACTTAACACTTAAAAAACAAAGCATTCGAGATTTAGGCGTATATTTAGATTGTAAAATCACTCTCGTATCACTAAGGAATTATAATATAAAAAGCTTATAAAAATCTAAGTTTTGTTCTTGGGGCATGTAAACCCATTACAGACATAACAGTACTTAAGGTTGTGTATTTAGCGTATGTGAGAAGTATTCAGAAATATGCTAGCTCCTTTTGGAGTCCTCAATATATTATTTACAAAAGCCGTTTAGAACATATTAAAAAAATATTAATTTCTCACTAGAACTACCGTAGTGGAAAAGAACTTAAGACATACGAAGATTACTGTGCGGAATATAAAGTTTTGTCCTTGGAACAAAGGCGCATTTTGTTGGATATGGCTTTGCTGCACGATATAGTGAGTAGTAGAATAGACTGTACATCTCTTCTATCAATAGTAATGTTTCTGATCCCTCGGTACCCCCAAATTGCAACAAGTCCTTGTCTCATCACACAAAATATGCGCAAAATTCGGCCCTGCCACGAATAATAGCACGTACATATAACAGCTTCAGTGATGTAGATCTATTCGCAAATACTAAGCGTAAATTTAAAAGTGAAATAGTAAAAATATTAAAATCAACACAATAACAATCTGCCACATGTTATTCTCTCAAAAATATTACAATAATTGAAACAAAAAATGTACATAATTTATGCCGTAACCATAACATGGTTCATCGTGGCTTTATTAGTAAATTATTATGTATTGGCACCGACACTTAACAAAGGTATTTATTCAATTCATGATACCCTAGTAACTACCCACCACCCAAGACTATACCATAGGGCTAGGGTGCTCTAAAAACATACGGTCAGAAACACACAGGCATGAACACACGCGCAAGCACGCATTCACGTTAGTATGAAAGTAATTTTCTTCTTAATTTGTTGTACTAAGCATACTATTTTGTATTCTCATGCTTCTCTGATAATTAACATAAAACTCGCTTGCGTAAAATAGTTTTTAAACGTAGCACATGAGTAAATGTAGCTCTGTTGGCGATAATATCGGTCTCTTCAAATTCTGTAAATTTTTTTATATAACAACTAATAGCAATGTCTCAGTTCAATAGATAAACCTGTAATTGGCCATACTATCAGCCCTGTGTTAGTTGTTGATCATAATAATTGTACTCGGTGTTTTTATTAATAAATAAAAAAAAGGATACTAACAGGAAAGCTAAACTCTCAGATGAGGCGCTTGGACTTATGAGGCAACGCATTTCTTGAAAACGAATCCGCAAACGGACCGCCGAGACCTTCGCAGCTCAAATATTGATTGATTGATCAGAATAGAGGGTCGAAGGTTTTTGTGAAGAAGCTTGGAAGAAGTCATCTGACAAAGGTTAGGAGTGATTCTGGGGTTACCGTTTCTTCTAAACCTGGGATCTTCTGTGAGATTACGTGTGCAAAACTGAGGGATTGCGCTAGTAATAAATAATTATAGTGACAAAGACCTCGTCTGCAACCTGACAAGGAAAAACAAGACTAAACCTTCAAAATATTGGTAAAAATCTACCAGTATATGTAATTTTATACTTTTTAGTTCCCTGTTAACATCAATTTTTTATTTATATATATTTTATTGAATAGGTGTTTAATATCCTATATTTTATGTCTGTGACAGCTCTTTATTTGCAAGGGGGTTAAAATAGAGATTTAGGGTAAAATTGAAAGGTATAATAATAATAATAAACTCTTTATTTGAAAAAATAGTCAACACTACATAGATATATCATCAGTTTAATAAAATAGTAATAGGCAGGTAAAAGTCAAATATAATAAAAAGCACAAAAGTCAAAAAGAAGAAACCAAACCGATAAATCAACGTCAAGTTGTAATTCATAAAAATAAACTAACTTTCATTTACACATTTCACACTCAAACCATTCCCATATTGGCAATCCCATTTCAACACCATACTGCATAAAATAAGCATGACACAATGCCAAAATGCCATAAAGTGCAGAACGCCTGCAAGATCTGTTTGCGCAAAGTCACAGAAAGAAACGGTTTACAATGTGATGGAGCTTGTAACAATTGGTTTCATTACGAGTGCTTAAACTACACAGCCGGAAGAATAAAAGACATAAAAGCAGGTACAATTATAGTGTCGTGTCCATGTCCCGATTGCAAATCAACTCGCCCAAAAGAATTCAGAACAGACGAAGCATACAGCTGTTCCAATGAGAAATGTCCAGCAAACCTACCACCACAGTGCACCAATGTGGAATGTCCGATAAATGAATGGAGAAAAGGACAAACCGAACTGAAGGACCAAACAGGATGCGCTTTGGGCCAGTGCGGAACAGGATGTAAGCGTAACAGTCTGCCAAATAGATCATGCAGCCCTCTACCCATAGAACCTTGTTCTCCGAGAAAATTAAATTCTCCTCCATATAGCTCTGGCAACAATAGAACTCCGTCGCTTCGAGATATTCCTGGTGATTATGGTAGACCACAAGGCCGATACCAGCAGTGTCCGAACGGTCCAACTGCCGCATTGGACCAAGTGTGCCATGTGGTTGGTCAACTGACAGATCAAATGAATGAGCTTGTATGTATAATGAAGGAAGTGCTACATCCTCAGGAGGATTCAAATGGGCAAAGTGATATACCACAATGTTCACCGCCCTGTACCTGTACTAGAAACTGTCCTGGAAGCCCATGTGAATGATGCCGTTTTATAGTTTTCAACAATAAATAAAGAACGAACATTACTTTTATAGGAGACATTATTGTAATGCAGATGCATTGCCCTCCCTTCCTCCCCTCCAGCGACCCACCGGCGACTCGTACACAGCATGTAATGTGACAGTATAGCTGTCACTTCACGGCGGTATCTTGTGAGCGATAGTTTCCTCCCCGGTAATTGAAGTGTGATTCCGGGTCGCACTTGGCTGGTTTTTATTTATATAAATCTGTTTGTTATTTTTTGTGTGAAATGTACCCATATATAGGGCGCTGGCTTTTGAAAACATTTTGTGTGAATTTCATCCTCATTTAATATGTAAGGAAAATGACGTACGATCATACACGTCAGAGAAAACAAATGTGGGTTAATTTTGACCAATAAGCCTTTGTTATTGCTCTGAGTGGCCTTACAAGCAGTCTCTTTTTCAGCGGAGATTTTAGCATTTTTTCATTCATAGAAACAGGACCCTGGTTCGTCCGTGTCTAAAAACAAAAAAGTACAAATTATGCACTAAAACCTTCGTCGGTAAACTATAAGTGAAAACCACGTGAAAATCCGTTGTGTATATTCCGAAAAAGTAGAACACATACTTTTGGGGACTTTGTTATAAATACGCATAGATGAGAGATTATAAAAATAACGAGTTTTCGTATGTTAAACTACCAGCAAGTGGTTGTGCAAACATTTTCTCCTCCACCGCCCATCGTACGGTACCTACTCCCTTTTCATCATTATCAACCCCTTATCGGTCCACTGCTGAACATAGGTCTTTTTCAATGAACGCCAGGGCGGCTTATCTCCTGCTACTCGTATCCATCCCGGACCAGCCACTGCACGGAGGTCGTCTTCCCATCTGGTGAACGGTCGACCAACACCTCACTTTCCTAATTTCTTTAGACGTTTAATTTTTTTTGATGGTATGGAGGGGGTACAGCAATCTGAGCGTTATGAAGGCTACCATCGCCCATGGGCAACCGCATTATTGTATACAGATGCGTTGCCCTCCTTATCTACTTCTCTCTAATGGGCCGCCGGCAACTCTAAACCGCACGCACGCACACGACAGCATAGCTGTCACTTCGCGATGCGTACGGTGTCATGTGAGCGAGAATTGTTGTACTTTCAGTAGTGTCCCACCAGCCACAACTTCTGTCGTCTACATTTTATTGTAGAAGTTGAGCTTGGTTCTAATCTTTAATCAATGTTATAGTTTCTTTCATAATTGTGTAGCATAGTCAAAGATTTATTGCTATGCATTGTGTTTGGGTAGCGATCTCAGTGGACAGCCAAGGATTCCGTGTGAAGACATTACTTCGTAAGAGCTGCGACCTGGGAGGTATCTCTCGTTCTCATAACACCAATATGAAGTGACAGCTATGCTGTAGCGCTTAGTGCGGTTTGTAAGAAGCCGGTGGTCCTCTGATGGGACGGGTACAAATGTTTTTTCTTTTCTATACCACTTTGTTTATCATTTTGTCGGAGGTGTTGGTATGTTGTGAAGGAGTGTATTTCTATTCTATTATATTCATCTGCATGACCCAAAATATCATTCAGATATTTCGACATCTGATATTTCTTATCAACTTGCCCGTTGGTTTGTTGTCTAAGAAAATGTGTTACTATTATCTGTTCATCGTTCATTCTACTATGGAATGGCCGAAACACGTATGTGTAAGCAGTTACAATTACATATAAAAATTTACATTTGAATTTGGAATAAATCATTTTTATACGATTCTTCTTTGTGTTTCCCCATTTTGGTGCCAATACATTGTACAATATTTTGCGATATTAAAGTGGAGAGGGGCGATAAAGAGAACAGAATCACTGTGATTCCATTAGATAAATTGGGTACGGAGCCAAATTCAATTTTCAAAACTCTCCATACACTTGGTGTGTGCCCAATACTTGTTTATCGGGCTATTAATAGGTACATTGAGACTTCCTTTGCTTGTGACAGAGAAGGATCTGTCTGTCCACGTGGTGTTCGTACGGAAAAGGTGGAGTAAGGGAATGAAATCGAACAAAACCTCTCCGAAAGCAAAAGGCTTTATCTCGGAAAATGAAGATAGCCTAGAACCATGTCGCACATTTTAAACGGTGACTTTGGACATGCGGCCTGTAAGAGACGATAAGAGACAAAACAACTTCTGAAGCGGTACGCAAAGGAAGATCACGGAAAATTTTGTTTACGGATAGGATTTCTTTATGAGCGAGCAACATTTTAACAAACAAAGTGACCGTACTTATGCTCATAGCTCTAAGGAAGCTTCCTAATTAGTCACCAGAATGCAACAGGGGCATGTGTTAGGTACGAGTATGAAGGAGTGGCTGAGCCATTTTTTGTGAAAAAGGTATGGGAAACATCGGCAGAAGTGGAGGAGGATACCATTTTTGAGAAGGTAAGGCACCTTAATGTTATCATATTATACAATGACCAAGTATCGTCCTTTCAGCAAGACTCTGCGTCGGTTCACGCAGACTTGACTTGAATACTAGGTGTGTGTTCTATATGTATTTCTATACAAAACATCTTAAATATATAAAATTTATTAAAAATATTAAATATCCTACGATAACGTCTCCACCCCGGAATGGGTATCATCTGCTACGCGGACTGGCTGCAGGGGACGTGGGCCGCTCTGCAGATCGGAGCGGAGAGGGTCAGGATGAGCCCACTTACGTATATGGTTTTAAGTACGCGAAAGTGGAAAGATATGGCATCTTGCGCCTCTAGCAATAGTAGGGGCCCTGTGCTCGTGTCGGGCCAGGATGGAAGTCCTGTCCGCTGAGACACGTCGTCGTGGTCGATTGTTTAGAGGCAGCCGGTAAGTCCTTAAGGGAGAGAAGCCTTTTCGCTGAGGCTAGCCTGCCACTGGAGGGATCCCATTGCCTACAGATCCGGGACCCTCTAACATATCAGCTGAGGGCACCCGTAGGTATTTAGTCGGTATTGCACCCCCGAAAGCTGAATAGTAAGTGCGATGCTAAATGTTAACTTGAAAATTAGCATATTTTATAATATACATGTGAAGTTGAGCCGATGTAACCTTTGAGTGTCGTAGAATCTCGTTTTAGAAACACAAATACTATATGGCGTATCAAGAAATCGCAAAGTTTTTTATTTTTTATTATAGTATAGTGGGGCAGGGGTGAATCAAACCCCTTTACAAGGTATGCGATTTCATATACATAAATAAACATATTTTTTTGCAATGTCAACCTTACGCGTAAGATCTTAAGTCATTTCTACAATGCTGATTCTATTTAAAATCTGTAAAATTTAAACATATTTCGGCATCTTCTTCTTTACATCCCTCCAATGGGCCACGTGCAGCTTATACCACACGAAACGCAACAACATAGCGATCACTTTATGGCGGTATCACGAGAGCAAGAGGTACCTCACTCCGGTCGTGTCAGCCTAATTCCATGCAATTCATCATGGCACTATCTCTTATTTAGTGTAACATATTTGTATAAATTGCCTGCCTCGTGGTCTATTGGTAAGCATGTTCGACCACAAACGTGAGGTGTTCAATTTCTAAAAACGGCCCGAAGTCAGGAAGTTGGTGGAGCGACACCCCCGTGCCTCGGAGAGCACGTTAACCCGTCGGTCCTGCGCCTTATTTCTCCGGTCGTATCAGATTGTCGTCCCATCGGAATTGGAAAATTAGGGAACAGAGAGTGCACTTGTCTGCGCACACGCATGTGCTGCCTATGTCTAATATATATTCATATAGCTATAGTCTATTTCGCACTCATGATACGAATATAAAGTGACTGCTATGTTGCCGTGATTTGTGAGTAGCCAAATTTCGGCCACGGCGGCCATCTCTATATAGAGATATCTATATAAAGATCTCCATATCTCTATAGAAAGATGGCCGCCGTGGCCGAAATTTGGCTACTCACAAACCACGGCAACATAGCTGTCACTTTATTGGTATCATGAATGCGAAATTTACTTCGACTTTCGTGTCGTCCCCAAGTAGATGCATGCCGTGACAGAAGGTAGTGCATTTTTTTACGTGTAATGCTATTAAGGTAGGTACCGTTAATCTAATATTTCAAGTATTTTTTTGTGTTCTACAGCCCCTTCCATTTATCGAGGAAGGCTATAGGCTATGTTATACCATCACGCTAATACTAGGGCCGGAGTGATGTGGGTGAAACTGCAGGGTGACATAAAAGGTATTTTTGGAAGATTCCAAACGCTTTATTTCCTCACAGATGCGCACTCATGACCGGTTTAAAGACACCTGGTCCTACCGTAGCGACCTTCATAAACATTTTATAAGATATAAACATGATGAAACAATTTATTCATGTCGCAGTGATTAGAAAACCGTCCAAGTGCTAGTAGGACTCGCTTCACAATTGTCCCGTACCGAGGTAAAAGTATAACCAGGATCGGGTTGTTTTGTGAGTAGCCGGTGGCCATGGGAATGGGAACAAAGGAGGGAAACGCATTGGCTTAGAAATAATGCAGATATATATGTACCACGGTAGTCAGAAAAGGCCCGACTTCTCGTTTGTCCCCTCCTATAATATAAAAAAAAACTAAAATGAAAACTTTTACTACCGACATACATATAATGAGTGATATTTATACTTATTATAAAACGAATTCCCTAAAAGCTGTCTGTGTGTGATACACTTTCTCAAGATCCACTAAACGGATTTTGATAAGGGTTTAACCCATGGACAGAGCTTTTCCCGAGGAAAGTTTAAGTGGATAATTTCTCCTCTGTTATTTTAGGGAGAAGCCGGAGTGCATCGTAAGATATTTTTTTTTCTTATGTATGTGTTGTATCTGTTGCGACGAATAGGCTCGGTGAAGTGGCAATGGGCTGGTCACACACTCAGAAGAACAACTGGCAGATGGGCGAGTAAGGTTCTGGAGTGGAGGCCGTGTTTAGGAAAACGAAGTGTTGGTCGACCGTTCACCAGGTGGGAAGACGATCTCCGTGCAGTAGCTGGTCCGGGATGGACGCGAGTAGCAGAAGATCGGTCGTCTTGGCGTTCATTTAGAGAAGCCTATGTCCTGCAGTGGACGGATAAGGGCTGACAATGATGATGGTGTGTTTTACCTGATTTCTTACCGAATTTTGTGATTCACGTCCAAGTGCATCCTGAAGCACTGAACACTTTACGGTGGTGTCATGTATATTAGCGCCATGTCATATTTATAACTTTAGAACTAAATGGATTTTATCAACCGATTATCATGAAACTTTGTACACAGGTTCGTAGACGAGAAAATGAGATGAAGAGGTATTAGAGAAGGATATAATTAGGACACCTTTTATGTAAAATTATTCACGGTGCATGGTTGTAATGCGAGGAAAGCCCTAAAAAATAATATTAATATAAATGTATAAGTGCGTTTCTTTTGTCTGACACACATTGGCGCGTAATCCTTTCAGCATATTTTCATACATTTTGGCAGAGAGATAAATACGGCTTCGGAAATAGTAGAGTCTAGAAAAAGTAGTGCCCAGAGCAGTAGTAGTAGAGAGTAAATATGCCTCCGGAAACTTAGGATAGTTTTTAACCGACTACACCAAAGTACTAGAAGGATTTTAACTTGAAGTGAGGACGCGTTTGAGAGGCTTGTAGTAGATACAGGTAACATGCGAAAACGTGTATACATTTTGAGTACCAGAGTTAAGAGTGCAAAGCCAAGGATAAGTGGAGAAATTGTTTTACAATGTATTGATTCCGATTAGATTATCTTATCTGTGTGGTCCAATTATAGAAGTATTGATTGACTTGCATTCTAGTGGTGCTCGCTCACCACCACAATTGTCCCATTTTCGAATCCCGGGCTTTCCAAAAAAGATACTGGACATCTATAAGTATCTTGCGGTCGTTATAATTTAACGTGATGAACGTATCGTTATAATTTAACGTGATATAATTTAGCGTGAGGTACCCCGGAACAACAAATCATCAGGGCAATTCGATGGCTAGTCAGCCCATTAAGGGGCTTACTTCACATCCACAGATGGGGTTGTCCCGCACTACAGGACAACCCTACTTACTTTGGGATAGTGCAAAGGGGTGAGGTTCCCTTCCTCACCCCTTGCCCCATGCCCAAAAGCACCGACTCAGTTTGCTCTTGTATTACCTCATATAATAGGTACCCCTATTATATGAGGTAACACAAGGAGTGCCTCCACCCCCTGTTCTTCAGACTCCTCTTCACATGAGAGGGGTACCAAGAGCAGCAACCTCCTCGGTTCAGTTGGCTTCGCCTGAGGTGTCTCGGATCACCCCAGAATACTGAGCCCCACCGCCACGAGTAATATTGGGTGTGACTGACATATCAACGCACAGCTGTAACTATTGTACCTAGAAGTTCGAAATTGCGAACAGAATCCTATTTGTGGTGTACGTGAGCTTCAAGAACAGATTTTTGGTAATTCAATCCCTTGAGGCGTGAAATTGGGTGGTGAAGTATGCATAGAACTAGAACATATCACTTGGGTGAAACAGCGGAGATATATTTGTTTCATGACAGTGTCGTCTGTCACCCAGATGCCTTGCAGTACTTAGTATACCTGTATATAGTAGGGAAGTAAAGCGCAGCGTGGCACACTTCCTTATGTAACATGGCGTAGTGTATAGTACACACGCCGCGCTGAGGGACTTAACATTGTTGTGCAATCATTTCGAAAAATATGAAGAAATCAAGTATACAAGTGTCGTTTACACCGTACTACGCCTACTAATTCAGTTATCTGTCGCACTGGCATGATACAGTTGTGGCATGAAGTTCGATCGAAATCGAAAATCGAAATTATTTTAATACTAGCATCACGCCGCGGTTTCATCTTCATAACTCCGATCCTCTTAGTCGTGCTATAGGTATATAGCTTATAGCTTTCTTCGATATATGGACTGTTCAACACAAAAATATTTTTTTAATTAGGACCAGTAGTTCCTAAGATGAGCGCGTTCAAATGAACAGACAAATAAACGAATTCTTGTGCGTTATGTTTGTGGTAAATATGCTAAATAAAAAACCAAGGGAGCGCTTTTAGTACAGTCCCAATTTATATTGTAAAATATCAAACTAATCTAGGTATATTCAAAAAACCGTGTAAATACCTACCGCGCACAACTTCGGTGTGGAAGCTCCACCATCGGTATTTCCGAACCGATACGATATGGGGTTCTTCAAGAAAGGAGCTTACTCCCATCTTAAAGGACGGCAACGCGCCTGCATAACCTCGTCTCATGCGGATGTCTATGGGCGGCGGTAGTTACCTAACACCTCGTTTGCCCCTTACCCAAAAAAAAAGATCAATTTTCTCAAAATCTACGGAACGGGTTTTAGTAAATGTCACATCATTTAAGTAAATGTCTTGATTTTCTTGCATTGTCTTCCCTTCCAGTTTACAGAAAACCATAAACGAGGCACCGAAGAGCCAGAACGCGACGTCACCGCCTAGGGTCTGGACCAGACCCTAGGCGGTGACGAGGGTTGGAGCCTGAATCTTATCAACACGCCCACACAAAGACTAATGCGTAATAGCCATAGAGGTAATATTAGAGATAGAGAGGGCAAGCCAGTCTAAAACGCGGCTGACAAGTCGACAGAGGCAGAAAAGTGAAAAAAGAGAGACGGAGATCGAAATATATTTACAGTTCGATTTTCGTCACTCATTTTTCATTTCTTTTCTCTATGAGTATGCGAGATTAGATAGATGAAGTTATTAATGCATTCTCACGTTCCTCTTCTGCTAACCAACACGGCCACTCGCCGTCATACTACTGACTATAGCATCCCTACTCTATATTATTATGAGAAAAACAGTTACAACTGTGTTCACTCCAACCATTTCAAATTCCCAGACCCAATTCTGTAGCTGGATACCAGAACTAGGCATTGCGGGTCTGATTATGATCCTCGCGCTTTGTCGGATAAACAAACGGCCGTTGCCCGGGATGCACGACAAAGGGGTTAGGCAACATTTTTTTTGCTGACGCGAGGAAACGCATTTCAGCAGCACCACCGACCCTGGTTGAGTCCAAGTGGTGTGCTCGCGGCACTTTATTATGCCAAATGCTCACTGAAACTACCGTGAGTGCCATCAGTGCCTCCATCAGTGTTTAACTCCAGAACTGCAAATCGTCAGGACACCTTGACGTCTACTCAGTCCTCTAAGGGATGGACACCAACTCCACAGAAGTGTTGTCCCGCACTGGAGTATCACACCCGCTTGGGACAATGTAATAGGGTTAGGTTCTAATTCTCACCCCTTGCCCCGTGCAAGAAACGCCTCTTCCTCTTTAGTCCCCTCCTTTTATAAGAGGGTTACAAAGAGCACTCCTCTTCATCTTTGGTTCCCTAATCTTATAGGAGGGGTACTAAGAATAGCCCCTCGGTTTAATTGGCATCGCCCAAAGTATCTGTGTTCACCCCAAGCTACTGAACCCCACCGCCACGACAAAGCTTGAACCATGGTAGAGGAGGTAATTCGTCCTTGGGTGTCTGGTGCTAATCAAAATATAACCTAATTAATTATAATACTGGCAGTAGAAGAATTCTGCCTAATTGATTATTGTTATCATGATTAAAACTCTTCAAAATTGGATAATAAAATCACTACATAACAACGTGTGACAATTTGATGCCAATCGCAGGCCATTCCAGTAATATCTAGTTAAAATATGTGTTATTTTTAAATATGTTAATTGGTCTGTTTGTAATAGCAAATATTAATAAATAATATTTTATGGGCCCATTGGAGGACGGGAGGCAACGGCAACGCGTACGCGTAACGCATAGTTTATAGCATATTATGCATATTTACAGCTTTTGGGGACTTTTTTAGTATATATGTGTGCAAAAGCGTCTCAAAACCGTCCATACAAAAGGAGTGCAACTGTCAAATTATGCACTTTGTAGAAACAATTTAAACACATGCGTGTAAGATTAATTTTTCAAGGAAATATGTTTAAATTGTGTACATCTTTTAATTGGAATGTGCATTGCAAGAACACGTTAGCTTTTTGCAATGCACATACTAATTGCAATGCACATTTAATTGCAAAAAATATGTTTATGTATCACGGATGCTTTACAATGACAGATCGGTATGAAATAATACAACTTGTATTTTTGTAAATTAATGGCCATAATATATTTATGTCTTATCATGATAATATGTATTCGGGCTCGTGAATATTACACGTTACTATGACAAACTATTCAATTTACGACAGAACAACGTCTGTGGGGACAGATAGTTGACAATGACTAATATAAGTAGGGATTTACTTTGAAACAATCAAATTCTCTCTTCATAATGTTAGTACACGGTGTTTCTACATTATATTTTCCGCCTGGTGACCAGGGCATAGTTGGCCAATTCTACTAGTTATGCTAATTACAGCCCAAGTGTCAGTGAGATTTGTAAATAAAAGAATCTTATCATTCAGGTGATCGTGATAAGAGTGTACTTTGAAATTGATTAGATAGATCGGCAATTTTATTTCAATTATGACATACGAGAAATAAGGTTAGTTTGTCCTTAAGCATCCGTGCCTCTATGGGAACATGTAAATCTTTTGTCTCACTTTACTAGTACTATTGAACGAAACATCTCATAATATATAGCCAGTATACCTATGATGGTCCGCGCCGGCCCTAGGCTTCTGCCGATGTGACTATTCAAATACCTGTCTCGGTGTCTGTCATTATGGTCTAGGAGGAATATCACAGGCTTGTGTCTATGGTGTTCCGCGCTGACCATACACTTTATGCCGTCGATTTTCCACGCTGGCCATTTGTTTCTGCCCATGTGATTATTCAGATATTTTCCTGCCGATCTTTGTGTCTGTCATTATGAATTGAGCGCAATATTACAGGCTTCTGCCTACGGTGTTCCGCACTGGTCTTATGCATCTTGCCCGTGCGACTATTCAGAATTTCATCGGAAGACGGAGTGTTAGACGGTCTCTTACCCGGTGGGCTGACGACTTGAATAAGGTGACAGTGATTCGCTGCAAGCAAGTGGACCGTGATTGTGATTTCTATTGTACTATGAGGGATGCCTATATCCAACAGCGGCCGCCGTCCGGCTGATGATGATGACGTTAGTATAATTTCGTCCACCAGAAGGAAATTTATGTCTGGTGGAATCTTCATCTATCTGTTTGGCAACGTACCATTACCATATTTGTGTTATATACTTGTGTGTGTGTCGATGCGTTACGTCAGGATGACCATCCTAAGGGATGGACTCTAGGCGAGCAGTATTACGTGTATGATGGTAAGCAACAACACATCACTGAGGTACACACTCAAGGTGTCCTTATCTCATAGCCTTATGGGCCGTACCGGATATCAACACAGGCATCAGCTCTCATAGCTGTCGTCACAATGCGGACGGCGTAGATATCTCGACGGCTGTGCAACACTCAGAACATCCTCAATGCCAGACTCGGAGGACGAGGAGCTCAACGGTCTCTCACGCCACGATAATAATAGCAAAACTATAACTATTCTCATATTGGGATGCATCTCTCCCATCTGCGGGAGAGTAGAGATTCGAACATCTTTTCGACCGCAAACATAGTCTCGTCGCCCCACGAGCATTTCATCACTCCAGGTCTGTTAAAGAAAGAAAGAAAGAAGATCCATCTTTTAGTTTTTCTTTGAATCCCATAAATAAAAACATCGATATGAAGATTGCAGGGTGTAACAATTATGCCACATGGACATGTGTTTTTCCTGCTGTGAATGTGGCACATTAAAGTCTTTATCACCACCTGCATGTCATTCGTTGCATTGAAATTACAATCTGACATCTGTATCAAATTGATTACCGCGAATTAAAGAATAACAAATTTGATACACCACAAATGCATAATAACAGTTATCTATCCGAACGAGACCTTTTTTTTTGTTGACGCGGGAAACGCATTTACGCGCCTTCACTGGCCCTGGATCCAGTGGTGTGTGGGGCTCGCGGCAGTGCTGAATACCCACTAAAACAACCGCGAGTACCATCAGTGCCGCCATTGGTGAGGTGCCCCGGAACAACAAATCATCAGGGCAACTCGACGGCTACTCAGCCCTTAAGGGTCCGACTCCACCTCCACAGATGGAGTTGTCCCGCACTACAGGACAACCCCACCCACTTGGGGACTGTGCAATGGGGTGAGGTTCCTATTCTCGACCCTTGCCCCGTGCGCAATAGCACCGCCTCATTTTATTTTTTTCTCTTTTATCCCTTCCTCTTATAAGAGCCTGAAGTGCAAAGAGCACCACCCCTTCGGTTCAATTTGCTTCGCCCTAGGTGTCTCGGATCACCCCAGGCTACTGAGCCCCCCGCCACGACAATGCTTGAACCACAGTGGGGATATGAACAAGACATGCCCTACCAGTCAGAAAAAAAAGATAGTTTGTTTCTAGCATCACTACACGGATTCAGCCGCGTAACACCGGTTCCATTGGGCAGCATCATGGTATATATCCCTCCTCGATAAATGAACGATTCGACACAAATAGAATCTTCGAATTCGGATCAGTATTTTTTACTGCTCTATGTTGACGGAAGTGTCCAGTGCAGCTTCCTCGGTCACTGTTATACACGTCAGGATGAGATTGTGAATGATAGGATCGCGGATCCGGACCAGTAGTTCCTGAGAATAGCGCGTTCAAACAAACAAACAAACTCTGGCGCTACATATTAGCATTATTCATATCACATTACAACTTTCACACTATATCTTTATAAGTTGCAGTCTATGTATTATTCTTATATATAAGTTAAGTTATTGTTAAGTTGTTTCATTAAAATCCATTCTGTAGTTTTACATGAAAGACTAACAAACACCACAAATCTTCACATTAGTGTAGATTGAATGTCACAGTCTCTTAATGGTGATCTAAATTATATCTACCTCCGAGTTATTTTATTGGATGAGGGGCAAACGACAGTGAGATCTCGGAGAATTTGAGGGAAACCCTCAAATTTTAAAGGCACATAGTTATTGTGTACTTGGATATCTGAATATAAATTACAACAGTCGATATGCCATGCAGCGTGATGATGATAGCTAGTTGCCTAATTCAAGTGTATATTTTTGATTATCTTGATCGATACGTGAATAATTAACGATGATTAAACATCTAAATCATCTGTTTTAAACTATTCTTTTTAGCACTCATCATGTTACAGATAGAGATTTAGTAGGGGTATTGCTATGCTGTGCTGCAGAGGAATTGGGTCGCACGACCGATGAGGTGCCTCTCGTATGTTACCGCCTTAAAGTGACAGATTTGCTGTCGTGTTTCGTGAGGTTTGCAAGTAGCCTGTTGTTTATTCGAGGACGTTAGGAGGACAACGCATTTGTATAATCATTATGCAGATTTTTATGGGCGTCGACAGTTATTAAAAGGGTCCTATTCCTCGTTCTTACTCCTATAATATAAAAAAGAGACTGGATGTCATAATTTTTTTTTTCGGAGGGACCTACTACTCATTGGCGGCGCTTGTCCAGCCCTAACAGTTCGAATGACTACGAAGACTTTTGTGTCCTCAGGTTTACGGAATTATATTGTGGGCGTTACCCTATGGTGTTTATTATTGGGACCTAAAAGGGGGAAACGGTCCCCTTCCCCACACTAGTGGGACGGCGTGCGCACGATGCCGTTTAAGTTGCGGTGTCGTGGATAAGGATAATTATCTGAGGATGCCGGCCTCCGCACCCCCCCCCCCTTCTGACGGAAGGGGTTGATTTGCGCTACTAATCGGCAAAAAGCTGTGTACTTGATTTATTTATTATTATTAGACCTATCCTACAGTCACGATATTTTATTTCTACAAATATAAGCTCTCATTTTACGGATTCAAACCTGGGCTCGTTTTCGTAAGAGGTGTGTGAGTTTGTCATTCTGTCAGTCATATTTGTTATAACTGTGTCACTATATGTAAGATTTCATCACTCGACCGGTACGAGCGGTGTATATGATATTGGTTCTAGCAGGAAAAATGCATCCAGCCAACCCAAGGGGGCCTGAAGTGTGTGTCGGGCTCAGGTCGTGCAGCTACTACCGACTAAAAACTGCTATCCGTAAGTTTGCCCTATTGGCATTATTCTGCGGATGCGTGCACACAAAAAAAAACACACCCAGTTTTTGTTTGTGTGCAAGGGCGGACCTAGCGACTGCAATGGCTATCGCGTCGTCAGCGTCGTGCAGTACGTGCTTCGGCCGACGGTAAAGGGAATCGGTTATTAACGTCGGATCTTATTCCCTCGTTTGAACGATTAATTTGTTTTGTGATTAAGAGCACGGTCAAAGAAGTTTTGAGACATCTCTTTGAAATGTCCTTTTATCGATGTTAAGTGAAAATCGAAAAAAAAAACATGTTACGAATGTACCACGGGCATCCGTTCTATTTGGGTCGGGGCTATGTGCACGAATGCTGCACTGCAGTACGACATGATCGGTCGTATCCATGTAGTGTACAAAGTGAGCTTATGTCTGTTCGCCATTTTGCTCTTTTTGCTTATGAGAGGATGTAGTTTGAAAAGGACATGTCGTGCCTTTTTCAGAACGTTGTCTATGTGATTGTTGAAGCTCTTCGACCTATCTAAATCTAGATATTTTACTGTCTCTGCTCTAGGTATCTCGCTACCGTAGAGCAGGATGTCGGGCATGTTTCCTCGTTTGTGGGAGGGTGGGGTTAGGGAGAGGAGTTACTCTTTTCTGCGTTTACCTCTATTCTCCATTTTAAGACCATTCACCGAGTTCAGTGACGGCTTTTGGAGTAGCTTGGCTCCGAATTTGGGGGGGGGGGGTACCACGTGTATAGTGCGGTGTCATCCGCGAACATCGCCAGCTGGACGCTGGGGTGTCGTGGTATGTCGCTTGTGTACAGATTGAAGAGGGTGGGAGAGATGACCGATCCTTGAGGAACTCCAGCTCTGAGGGAACGAGGGGAGGAAAGGGTGCCCTCCACTCTGTAGCGGAATTGCCTGTTTGATAGGCAACTGTTTACGATCAGCACCAGCCTGTCAGGCAGTCCAAATTGGTACAGTTTGAAGATGCGGCCTTGATGCCAAATCTTGTCAAACGCCTTTGCCGCGCCCCGTGGCCGGCCCTGTCTTTTGAGTCCCGAGAGTACGTACTCCGTGAGGCGGTGTACTTGTTGGGGACAGCTGTGGCTGTCGCGAAACGCGAACTGCTCGTCCATGAAGAGATTTTTCTTTCGTATCACGGTTTTTAGGCATACGAGAATTAGCCTTTCATGGATTTTACCTAACGAGCTTAGGAGACTTATGGGTATGCAGCTAGTGGGCTCCGCCCGGGGTTTTGCCGGTTTGCGTATGCCAATCACTATGGCTTCCTTGCATATATCTGTGAAAGTATATTGCCCCAGAAGGGCGTTAAAGATGCACATTAAGAGGTTTATAATAACGGGCGGCAGCTGTTTCGGCGCCTTGTTGGTTATTCCGTAGGTCCCGGGGGCCCTCCTTGAGTGAAGGTTGTTTATTACATCCTTTTCTTCTTCTGTGTCCGCCCGACGAATGACCTCATCATCATATATATAGCGGCACAGCCAGGCGGGCCGTTACTATGTTTTGTACCTCTTCTATGTGGGAGGGGTCTGTGGGGAGGGAACTAGGAGTGCATTGACTCTCTAGTGTGTCAGCTAGACAATCCGCCTTTTCGTCATCCTCTGGTGCGGGTAATCGGTTTACGCGGTTTAGTGGTTGCATTTGTTAAACCGGTTCAGCCTTCACAGCCCTCGCGAGAGGCTAGTAGGCCGTATGTGACGGAGATTGTTCACTAACGAAGTGATCCCATCTCCTGTTAATGAAGTTTGATATAGCCTTTATGACTTCTCTTTCAAGTTTTCGGAGGGCTTACCTGCACACTTCGCCTCAGTTGCGATCGTGCAGGCGCTTAGCCGCATTTTTTCAATGGGTTAGGTCCTGACAGCGCCAGGGAGACCTAAACGGTCCTCTGGGACGGTGGAGATCTCTCTTTTGAAGATTCTTCTATTTTACTCACCAGTAGGGTGGCGGCTATGGATGAGGCCATGACAGCAACCTGGGGAGAGTATATCACGCCTGGGATACTATCGAGTTCACTCGATTGAAAATTAACTAAATTATCTTTCAGTAATTTATAGTCGATGATCTTTTTCTTTATTTTTATTACAATGAAACTATTTTTACGGATTTTATCGCGGTTTATTAAATTATTTATGTATCCCGACGTTTCAGAAGCTTTACAGCAGCCATGGTCACGGGTGGACTTATTATTTTTATGTTTCTCTTAGGTCTATTTTATTTTATTAATACGGGTCTGTTGTCCGAGTTACGCTCGTGTAACGTTTCAGCCGTCTTGATGGCGAGTCAAGCGTTTTTAACCAATGCTATGTCTATTGTACTCGGTGAACTTATATACCCATTATTGTTCGGGGTATAATGGATTTGGGACATACGGAGCGTTGATGATTATGTTACAATCATCGACATATATCTTAACGACAGTCCCGTGACTGTTGTTGTGTCTATTGCCCCAGGTCACGTGGTGGGCGTTGAGGTCCCCAGCTAATATTATTGGGTCGTCGTTCAAACTTTCGAAAATAGCGTCCAGGTCGCTAACTAGAAACGATTTTGAACCTGACTGATATGCAGAGACTATGGTGATGGGCCGACTATGGTGATGGCTAGAGGGGGCGGGTCAAGTGCGATACAATGGAGGGACCTCTTGTAATCGATGGCTGTACCCCTCAAACTGGTTCGGGTGCTGTCGTTTCGAACAATGTAATAGTGGCAAAAACGCGGATTAGAGTGGCTAGATTTTAGGAACGTTTCCTGCATTAGGAGGATGTCTACTTTATGTTTCGGGAGGAAGTCCCGAAACTCATGGATTCTATCTGATGTCGTTTGCGTTTAACGACCTCAGTCTTAATGAGTTGGGTTTAATCCTTCCTGTAGTAGCCATTTGGAGGCTTTATTTCGTTAGGCGCTTGATCGTCTCGACCAGCGCTGGTTGGTTCACCATGGCTTGGATCCTCTCCGCCATGGTGCCAACTTTCACCTTGTGTGTAAAGAGTTGCAACTCCTCAGTATCGACTGATTTTATGAATTCTGCTAGGAATTCAAAGTCGGCTACTATATCCTTAGCCCGGCTTCCCTGAGGGGGTTTATACTGTGGCTTTAGCGCCATCAGTGGGGCGGGTACCTGTGTCCCCTGTCCCACATGAGCCTGGGGCTTCGGGGCCCTGTGTGACTGTGGGGGAGTGGGAAAAATGGCCTGTTGTGCCGTTTGGGGCCCCGCGACCTTCGGAGGCCGGGACCACGCGTTAGTGGCAGGGGGGGGGGGGCAGGGATAAAGTCATTTTTGATTTACCCTACAAATCGTAAAAAGCCGTGTTCTTGATTTATTTATTATTATTAGAGCTCTTTACAGTCGCGTTATTTTATTTCTAGAAAATATCCTTTTTGACTTCTCATCCGGGATGTCTTAATGCCATAGACGTCGACCGTGTTTGGTTAATAGAAAAGGAAGATAAGCAAGCTGTACTTACTATCTTTGTTTATCTAACCACGCATGCGCTTTGCGTATAGTGAAATAAATAAAAAAGAGAGTGAACAACACTTTCTGTCTCTTTCGACATACACGGATGCGTTTTGGGCTGGCTTCCCTTCTCTGTCTATATTATCTCTTTAGGTAATTGTAGTGTAGTTGGCACTCACACTGAGGGACTGGCAGAAGTCGAGTCGTTAAATTAGTATCTATTTGAATGAACATAATGTCGTCCTAGCCGAATTTCATCTACGGCGGACATCTCTATTGAGAAGAGCCATCAGTGCGGGACCTATTATAGTGCACAAGTGTGTGCGCAGGCACAAGTGCACTCTCTATTCCTTCATTCTCCTATTCCGATGGGACGGCAATCCGATACGACCGGGGAGAAATCAGGCGCAGGACTGACGGCTTAACGTGCCCACCGAGCCACGAGGGTGTAACACCGCCAGCTTCCTAACTCCGGGCAGTTATTAAAATTTGAAAAATCCTAATAGTAACTTTTTACATGGTCCAGCCCGGGTCGAACCCGAGGCCTCACGTCCGTAGCTGGACATGTTTACCACTAGACAACGAGGCAGTTGACACACTTATATTATAAAATATCAAAATTTATCCAAAATAAAAAGCTAAAAACATCTAGTTTACTACCAGACTCATAAAAGAAAATATTTTTATGCATTTGTCCCTTGGTGAGAAAATTTATCGTTTCTCGAAAGTATCTTCAAGTTTTAATAGCTTCAACAGTTTTAAAGTAATTCTATAACTTACAGATTGTTCATAAAGTTGTGCATGAAAAATATGGATTTGATTTAAATAGTGGGATTTTCGTTTTCTATAGCCACGGTGAAAGTTTGATTTTCAACTTTATAATGAAAAAACGTTTCATTTAATATAACAGGTCTTCGGTGTCACGTTTTGTGTGGCTTGTGAGTAGCCGGTGGCCCATTGACGGCAACGAATAAGCATAGTAATTATGCTGATTTCATTGGCATCAGTAGTCGTAAAAATACTCCGATTGCTTGATGCTATAAGAAAACTGAGGGTAGCACTCGTAGATCGAGATTTCTGTACCAACGGAAGGAAAAGTTATGGCAACTTTTTTTGTTTGTGTTACTTTATATACAATTTGTATTAGCAAATATAAATTTGTGACATTAATGTATAACTTGTGGTAGCAAATATATGTTAGTGATATTTTATATAGAACTTATATTAGCCAATATAAGTTTGTAAAACTTTATATACAACATAAATTAGCAAATATGTTTGCGGTACTTTATATAGAACTTATATAAGCAAATATAAGTTTGTAATGTTTTTTGCTATACTTTAAAAAATATTATTTCTCTCCAAACTTGTTTTAATTATATAGTATAAGAGGGCAAACGTAGGAACGCATTTTTTTTTTAGTTCCCTGGGAATTTGTGTCGGTGTTTTTCCAATAAATTCGAATTGGCTGAAGAACTAAAAAACTTTAAACTAAGGCTAGAATATTTAAATTTCGAACTATGCGTATATTTAGGAATATACAATGTAAACATGTTATTTCGAACATTCATTAAATTATTTCAAGGTTGCAAAGTGCATTAGCCCTAGGGCCGTTGATCCTCTATTAAGAGCACACTTTGTAAATGAGTACAATATTAATACGAGCTCCATATCTGTGTAGTCTTTATGGTAATATACTGGCTGGAGACGTATACATGATGGAGTCAATAAAAAAAAATGCGAAAGCAATATCATTGCCGGCAGTAGTAGGTCCCTACGAAAAAAATCGTATCTATTTTTACAAATAAAAAGAAAGTACAAGTGCTTTTAAATTAGTCATTAAAATTTAAACATGTCTTATTGTAAAGCGTTACAGAAAGGAAATATAAATTATCTAAAACAAAGAGAGTAGGTTTTTTTCATGAATATTTTCATGAAACTAACGATCCTACCCGGCTTCGCCTGAGAATAACACACTAAATATACACTAAAGTGTCCGTGATTTACTGACAAATTAATCTTAATCGGTACAGCATCCCTTTCGCAATCGGGGGCAAATGACTAAACAAAAAGCTATCACATCAGAATGGATCAATTAATTTCGGAACTGCGATGCCCCACACATTCACATGTGCATTGAAATATGCCGTTTGAATCTTAATCAGCACCCTTTTTCTTTCAGGGATAAAAAAAGCAAATGTAGGTCGATACGCTAAATGGATAAAAACTATCCTTGTGTTGTAGTGTTTGCATTAGTTGAACAAGTAAATAAGATTGCACACTACCTCACGAATACCACACATGGACACTGGTAGTGTATAATCAGCCGATATATTTATATATCATAATCAAAAACCGGTTCTTTTGTATAACAACTCAAATCAAAGAAGTGTATCGAATTAGAATGACGTTTGTTGTACTTAAATAAATTTAATAATTAAATTTCACAATTCATATCGATGGAAGCGAAAAAATACGAGTTCACTCCAGCTAATGTAAACAATATGGGTACCAGCATCAAGTATCAGCTGTTCATCGTGACGTGCGGTGAGTGAAAAAAAATACAAAATAAATTATGAAATTACAAAAATGGAAATGAAATTTTAAAAATACAAAATAAAATAATATAATTTATAAAATGTAAGACAATCGTATTATATTTATTTTTTTGTCAATATTGTTGTTTTTAGTTAAAATAAATAAGGTATATTTTATTTATAATTATAATTTTAGTTTTTTATTTAATTAAATTAAACATTAAAATATAATCGCGTAATATTTAAAAAATACTATAAAATATATAAAATATATAATACTATAAAAAATACTATAAAAAGTACTTATAATATTACAAATTGCAACCTAATAAGTGTAAATATTAAAACATATATATTTTGTGAAAATCGATGGCACACAGACAGACAGCTTTTGGGGATTTTGTTTTATAACATATACCTTGTCTTAAATATTGCCACTAAGAAATATATTTTTTTTTTATTGCAAATAACATTTATTCATTTTACAGTGTGCTAGTTTAATACACAAATATAAAACAATTAAAAATAAAAAAGCTTATACGAAGTGTCATACAGTCCCTTAAGCGTCGAGTTCATTTGTCAATAGAAGCACGCTCTCCATCCATTGGGAAATTATTCACTGCATATCGTATGGATTGTTTTAGGAAAAGAAAGCAGTACTCTCTAAAACAGACCATATATCTTAATCCGATGGATTAAGGTATATGGTCTGTACGATGGAGACTTTTCCGCTCTGATGACGTCCGAGACGTACGCTTCCAACAAACACTGCTCGGACCGATATTTATGACCCGGCGCCGAGACTTGCTGGAAGGTTCTTCCACTTGGATATTGAGCTTGGTGTTATTAAGAGACTTAACTTCTCAGGAATGGTATCTTGATAAACTTAAGCTGGAGCTTTGATACCTTTTTCACAAAAATATCTCTCAATCACTCCTTCATAGCTAACATCCCACCAAACCATCACTGAATTCGGATAACCCCCACCTAGTACTCTGTCTTGACTGATTACGAGGCTTCCTTAGAGCATTGAGCATAAATATGGGCAATTTGTTTGCTTAAATGTTGCTCAATTGTAAAAAAAATCTTAAAAGTAAACAACATTTTTCCGTGACCTCCCTTTGCGTATCGCTTCAGTAGTTGTTACGATTTTAGCATCCTATTCATCTTTAACATATCAGCCAAGAAATGGCCAGTGCGTCTCATGTAGTCTGCGAGTCCTAAGTTATCTCGTAAAACACGCGACATGGTGCTAGGTGCTATCTTCATTTCATAAAATCTTTTGCTTTCGGATAGGAATTCCTCGAATTCTTTCCCCTACTGCTTGGGCCACCCTTTTTGTACGAACATTCCGTGGACGGCGAGGTCTTCCTCTGTCACAAGCAGAGGAAGTCTCAATGTACTTATTAATAGCCCGGCACACAAATATATGACTAATACCAAGTGTATGGAGAGCTTTAAAAATTGCACCTGGCTCCAGACCTACTTTGCGTAATGCAGTCACGGCTATTCTGTTCTCTTTATCATCCCACTCCATTTTGATATCGCAAAATATTATATTATAACAATCGTATAAATATGACAGATTCCAAATACAAATGTTACATTCTTTACTTTTAATTGTCAGAATATTTATGGCCAGACTAAGTATACTATTTCAACAATCATTTAATTACAAACGCTATTTTTCATAACGATATTATATTTTCAATTGCGATCCGCCCGAATTTGGCCTTGCATAAAAGGGTCTGGATTGTTAGTTAGACCCAAAAAGATTATACAGAATAGAGAAGTGAAGCCAGCCCAAAACGCGTCAGTTAAACTCGACAGAGAAAGCAAATGTGGGTTAATTTTGACCAATAAGCGCTTAATATATATAATAAATTTTTTCTAGCGGAGATTTTGGCATTTTTTCGGTCATAGAGATACGACCCTGCTTCGTCCGGGACTAAATACAAAAAAAGTACAAATTATGCACTTAAACCTTCGTCGGGAAACTATAAGAGAAAACCACGTGAAAATCCGTTATATATATTACGAAAAAGTAGAACACATACTTTTGGGGATTTTGTTATAATACGCATAAATGAGAGATTATAAAAGTGAACAGTTTTCATATGATAAACTACCAGCAAGTGCATGTGCAAACATTTTCTCCTCCACCGCCCATCGTACGGTACCTACTCCCTTTTCATCATTACGAGCCCTCATCGGTCCACTGCTGAAGATAGGCCTCTTTCAATCAACGCCAAGACGGCTGATCTCCTGCTACTCTCATCCATCTCAGACAAGCTACTGCACGGAGATCGTCTTCCCACCTGGTGAGCGGTCGACCAACACTTCGTTTTCCTAAATGCGGCCTCCACTCCAGAACTTTGGTGGCTCATCTATGATCTGATCTTCTGAGTGTGTGACCAGCCAATAAGGTCCTTACTAGACAGTAATTGTAGTAGGTATTTCTAGAAAGTGCTTTTTACTGCCGGCACAATTTAGTCGGGTTTTTACGTAGTGGTGCCATACTTGCAGCCAGCAGAGCGAATGTCAGGCGACGCTCCCGCTGTAAACATGTTACCACCCGCCCGTGACGGAAGGGGGCGGACGGTTCCCCCAGTCATGATTGCTCAACCAGGTCATCAAGCCCTCACATTAATGCAAGGACTAATTTAGCTGCCACCCGTGACCTGTTCCTCGTAAGGGGGGGGGGGGTGACGGGACCCAGTCCCCTCGGCTAAGATAATAATAGTTACTTTAGCTAATGTTCAATAAATATCTGGACGCGTCCTTCCCATTTGCGGGAAAAGAGGTGGGTCTGTCCCCTCTATCGAACACAATCTCACAAAGTCCGTTTGGTCCGGTTTGGGTTATGTTTTCAATTTGTAGGTCAGGGGGGCAAACGAGAAGTCAGAGTCTTTTGATGACGGACACACACACACAGACATTCAGACGAGTTGGCCTCTTTCCCTTCCTCCCAGGTTGCCCTTTCGGCTGCTTTCTTGTTTTCCGTTTACAGCAGCAGCATTTGGCAAATTCGTAAAACTTTTTAATTACTACGCCACCTACTAATTAGTATCATGTTATATCGTGTATCTATAACTAAATTGAGATCTTATCAAGACTTTAATTAATTGATACAATAGATATCATTATGGTAATGCATTAGGATTTTGACTGCCTAGTGGTGTAGTAGTAAGCATCTTCAAACACATTCGTGACGTCATGGGTTCGAGTCCCGGGTAGGACCAGAGTATTATTGAGATTTTTCAAATTTAATCGCATCACGGAGACTGGTGGTTGGCGGTGTTACACCCCCGTGCCTCGGGGTGCACGTTAAGCCATTGGACATGCGACTGATTTGTCTGCGGTCGTGTCGAATCGGCGTACCATCGCAATAGGAGAACGGAGGAATATAGAGTGCACGTGTGCCTGCGCACACACTTGGCCTGCGCAATTGGCCAGTCTCCATAGGTGGCCACCGCGATCTGAATTCGGCTTAGATATTATTATCAGATGATTAGGATAAAATATTTTCTGATTAACACATTATGAATAGATCATTCTGCTAATATTAAGAATATAGCGAATGCTCAGATAACAAAATTTTGTATACAATTTTATTGCGTAATGTAACGAAGTGGAAAATTGGAGACTCAGAAATCAATTTTATAGTAAGTAGAATGTCCATGAGCGTCGGTAATCATCGAAAGGTTACGATTGCTTGCTTATGCTACAAAAAATTACAAACTTTTGTTTATAGTTTATAATATACTGGCTATAGCCAGGCAAACAATAGATCGGAGCCTATTTCCGAGGACCTCAGATGCGTTGCTCTCTTACCTCTAATGGGCCACCGGCTATTCGCAAAGCGCACGAAACGCGACACGTCCCTCCCCGGTCGTGCAGGCCCAATTCCGTTGCAATGCACCACGGCACTACTTCCTACTATGAATCGCATAGTCCCATTGTAAGAAAGTCCTGGTAATCTATTCGCAACCTATATTCTGGCTGCGCGGATGTTTATGGTCGTCCACGGATACGGGGCATTACGAATTTATGGCGCTTAACATGAAAGGCAACTGTATTGAAATATATGTGAAGTATATTATCTTATTAGTTTAAATAATAGATAAGTGTGCGTGATGGAGCTTATCTGTAGCAGATAAATGTCTTTTCAACAGCACTGATTGCAGCCAAATCAAAGTAAATAATTATAAAAGTGAACGTTTAAAATTATGACGCAAATGACTAACGACAAACAAGCTCGCTGAAGTGGCAATGGGCTGGTCACACACTCAAAAGAACAGATTGCAGATGGGCCAGTAATGTTCTGGAGTGGAGGCCGCGTTTAGGAATACGAAGTGTTGGTCGACTGTTCACCAGGTGGAGAGACGATCTCCGTGCAGTAGCCGGTCCGGGATGGATGCGTGTAGCAGGAGGTCGGTCGTCTTGGCGTTCATTGAGAGATGCCTATGTCCAGCAGTGGACCGATAAGGGCTGATACTGATGATGATGGTGCAATAACTATAATTATTCACATTAGTGATAACAATGTCTTCCTAGCCGAATTTCGTGTACGCCGGCCATCTATATAGAGATTAGCCAATAGCGCAGGACAGATTGTAGAGTACAAGTATGTGCGCAGGCACAAATGCACTACCTGTTCCCTCATGCTTCTATTCCGATAGTATGGCAATCCGACACGACCGGAGAGAAATCAGGCGCAGGACCGACGGCTTCACTTGCTCTCCGAAGCACGGGGATGTAACAATCCTTACCAAATAGATTTTCTTATCTCGAATGCCCTGGAGAAAAGAAAAAACCAATATAGAAGTCTGCGTTGACAAAATACCGATATGTGTCTTATAAAGACGCTCGCAATGTCGTCCTCGTGTTTGACTTACCTCAAAAGAATATTAAGGTATATTAAGTTGTCTGAATCATGAATTTCGGCGAGAAGTTAGACTATTTTACGTTACAGAAATTCAAACTTATCAGTTTGGTTTTTATCTATGATGTAAGTATAAATTATCAATTTTCGTACGTTTTTACAATTATGTATTGTTTAGTCTAACTTCTCGTCAAATTTATCGATTGTAGGTCGATGGGAATTATATTACAAGTTACGACGAATGAACTGTGCATGTTGGTAACGTGACAGTTGATCCGCGTGTTACGCCAGAGATTTTACTCGTATGCGTATTATTTTGTATCTCAACCTTGATTTAAGATTTACATTATATAAATAAATCAAAAATTTATTAGAATACTAAATACTCATATTTCCGTTGTCTAGTACCTGTAATACAAGTCCCTACGGTACTTAACACAGGGCTAGGCTAACGTTGTGTGATAAGTCCACATATGTTATTATTATTGTTACACTATTATGAGACTTCAGGTGAAAATGTCACCTTATGAGCGTCAAAATAAAAACTAAAACTGCCGTTTCTATTCGACGTTCAGCAGAGCAGAATTCTAAACCATCAATATGTTTCGCTGGTGAACCATTGTAAATACATTATTTTTCAAGACAATTTTTGTTTTCAGTAAACATCGGGCAAATAATCGTTGGATATAGTGTGGGATGGTCTGCGCCCATAATACCGAAACTTCAAGACCCAAACCAAACCCCATTGGACAGACCCATCACAGACCTGGAAGCGTCATGGGTTGGATCCTTACTTTATATAGGCAGTATGAGTGGTGAGTGTTTATTATTTCGCTGGCAAACGAACCCGTCAATAAGGACAAATTGAAACATTGAGCTAAGTATCGTATAATAGGCATTGTAGTCGAATTCCAACACTGACTAGATCGGAACCTTTGTAAGTTTGGACACAATTTCGAGGGCCGAGGGTTAAAGTTTCCTTTAAGATAATACCTCCACCTTAATTATCACGGGGTGAAACTTTGTATACATATACATTACACACTGGAAGTCAGAACAAGATTTAAAAAAAATTTAAGATGGCCGCGCCTTAAATCGTTTCTTAAGAAGCAACTTTAATAAAAAATTTATTTTTCAGTAGGTAACCCTATTATGATATAAAGTTACGAGGAATAAAATCACTTGCAACACTAACCGATCAGCCATGGCACCAGCGTAACGCTTTGCCATGCTGCCGTCATTTACATCACTTGCCTTGCACATCAGAGTCATGTTTGTTCATGTTGAATACAGCTGTCACGGATTTTGTATCATTTCAAAAACAAGCAACGCCCCGTGGTTCCACCCGCGTACCTCTGGTCATAGATTGATTTGAAATGTGATTTGATAATAGTTGTACTTTACCGGATGATAGAGATAGATGTAGCTATCATACGCTAAAATGATTCCTAAAATCCGATCTGTACTTCCATACGAATGTTTCTTCTTATTATAATGATGAGTTGCACCAACGAGTCTAGTTATGTTTCTCACTGCTTACAATCTTGGCCTATACGAAAATTTTTGTGGCCAACTGGTTCGGTCTTCAGCAGCGTGTACGGCATCAGCAACATTTGTGTTTAGTATACCTTGGACCTGGCTAGTCCAGCGCATAGGGTCAGCGTGCTCCCTTTCCAGCCACTCAGCTGGAGACCACTAACCTTTCCAAGTTGTCACCCTCTCTTCTGGCGATGTGGTAATTTAACCAATCAAAAGTCGATAATTCGTCCAAAAATGTAGAGCTAATTGTTATTTTTTTTATTCCAGGGCCCTATTTGACGGCGATACTCTCAAATTCAGTGGGTAGAAAACCGTGCATGTTCATAGGTGCTGCCATGAACATTCTGGCGTACATCCTGGTAGTGACCACAAATAATATTGCCATGATTTATGCCATCCGCGTGATCAGCGGGTTTGGCATGGGAATCTCAGTCGTTGGCAACATTGTTTACGTTGGAGAAATTGCGTAAGTGTTTATCACATCTGCCAGATTATATAGCATACTGTGCATCTGTTTTAGCCGCCTGAAATATGTCCCAAGGGAACCATTGATTTCGGGATAAAAGTATAACATTAATATCATTATTTGTGAGTATACATAACTTTAGCCACGTTAGTTAAGCCCTGTGCACAGTACCGTAAGGACGCTTATCACGGGTACTAGCTAATGGAAATATATTCCATATTTTACATCCATAAACTGAGTGGGTTTCGAACCTCTATAGCAACGTGCACAGAACTCCTCAGCGTGATTCCAATGTGCTAGCCAGTTGTCAGTATGTTTGAATTATTTCAATTCATAATCTATAATCCTTGCGAAATGTCACTCAAGTCCGTAGTTATTGCCTGAAAGAACTACAAACTATATTTTGCGATTTAAATTTTAGAAGGTCGTTGACCCTTATCACCATCCCCATGGTAATACCTACCAAACTAACTTCGTTCACCCCATGTACCCAATGAGGTACTCTGGTTATGTAAAGTGTGATTGCGTGAAATCAACATAGGCATATTACGCCTACCGAAGTCGATGCTGTTTGCACTCCTGTTATAAGAGGAGGTGGCTAAAGAGCAGGAGGAGGAGACGCTCTTTGTACCCCTCTTATAAGAAGACGGGACAAAAGAGCAATAGGAGGGGGCGTTCTTGCGCACGGGGCACTGTCCCAAAGTTGGTGGGGTTGTCTTCTGGTGCGGGGCAACCCTTTTATGGAGGTGGTAGGAGCCTCATCAAAGATGGCACCGATGGCACTCGCGGTGGATTTTGTGGGTATTCGGTACTATTATGTGCCGCGAGCCCCATATACCACTGGACCTCACCCAGGGCCAGTGAAGGCGCTTGAACGCTGTTACAATTTATTCTATATAGGATTCTATAAATTCTGTAATGGGATCAACAAGGGGGGTAAAGATACTATAAGAGTTGTGTTAAACTTTTATATACATCCAATTGGTCTTTCCACATTCACAATCATGAACAAGCTTAAAATAGTACAAGCACAATTGAATTAATACAGTTTTTGTTATTGGTTAGTAAAAAGATGAGGGTATGAAATCTTATCTGGCAGTTGTCCGAGACTTCCGGCTGCAACTTGGATGGCCCTTTATATATATAATTATTGTTTGTTTTCCTTCATTGTGTTGATTGACCTTCATTCCTTATACTCAATATTATGAAGAATATAGTATTTAATAAAAAGAAAAATAAAAGTTAAAAGGAGTAGAGTTCTGAAAAGGAACATACAACCAATAAGATTAACATTCTCCTGGTTTCATGAGCCAACTAAAATTAGGCAATATATATACTCAGCTACAATTGAATAGAATCTAACATCAAACTTTCACATGTGTCATACACTATTCAAACTAAAACATTATTTATATATCAAATTAGTAGCCATATATACCATGCACACATAAGTGAATTAAGACATTTTACCATTTAGTGATATATCTAATATGGCGACGGTAAGAAATCAAGAACTCACCCTTTTTTATGAAATATAATTTTTATTTAATTATTTTACGTTTAGTTCACGGCGGAAAAGATAAAAATATTTAACTATGATTTGCTGAAGGCAGACAGCGTTAAGTCAATCCGTCGTCCAAGCCACGCCGAAGTGAGAAAGGAGTGACATTTCTTCAACACAGAGAACCTTACAGTCAAAGATGACAGATATTCTTTTTTTATACAATATTTAAGTTTCAAAACATAATTGTTACAATGCGCCTCCCCGCGTCAACCAAAGAAAGGGATATTACGCCTATGTTGATTTCACCTTTCCCCACTATGGTTCAAGCCTTGTCATGGCGATAAGGCTCAGTAGCCTGGGGTGAACCCAGATAGCCTGTGCGAAGCCAATTGAACTGAGGGGGTGTACTTTGACCCCTCTTTTAACAAGAGGGGACCAAAAGCAGGAGGAGGGGGCACTTTTACTTACGGGGCAAGAGGCGAGGTTGGGCACCTCACACCATGCAATGCCTCCAGTTTGTGGAGTTGTCCAGTCATGCGGGATAAGTCCGGAGGTGGTGTCAATTCCTTAGGTGACTGAATAGCCTTAGAGGTACCTTGATGATTTGTGGTTCCGGGACACCTCACCAAAGGCGGCACTGATGGTACTAGCGGTTGTTTTTGTGGTTATTCAGGACTTAATGTGCCACGAGCCCCACACACCGCGGGACCCCACCTAGGGCCAGTGAAGGCGCGTAAATGCGTTTCACCGCGTCAACAAAAAAAAAAAAATCTGCCTATTGCTTCCCTTCTCTGTATATCTCTATACTAACTCTGTTGGCACTCGCAGTGGTTTCCTTTTGCTTTTTTCTTTGGAGGGATCTACTGCTCTTGGCGACGCTATTGTCATTCACCCCTGCTGTTCATCGGACTAACGAAGACGCACACGACTTTAGTGGGCACTCGGCACCTAAACGTGCCGCGAGGTCCACACACCACTGGACCCAAAAAGAGCATATCAATGAGCATTTACACGTTTTCCTCTAGAGTCTCTAATTAGGCGTTACTGATTGGGAAGCCTGACAAACATTTAGCTGCTTAAAAGATAAGATACTTATCAATTTATTATTGAGCATAATAAGAAATTGATAAGTAATTATTAAACAGTGGGTGACTTTGATTTATTTTGTGATAAGATTTCTGTTATCACCAAAGAACCAATGTGATTTGATAATAGTTGTACTTTATCGGATGATTACGCATAGGTAAAACCCTAAGAAAAATCAGCTCAGGCTTATGCCGCGTGAGGCTATTTTAGTATCAAATTTGAAGCGGGTACATAATTTAATGCATGTGATAACTTATGTTGGGCGCAAATCCACCCCCTCCCGTCAGAGGGGGGGGGTTGAGGAGGCCGGCCTCCTCAGATAAGCCAAACATTATACGAGCACAATTATCCTTATCCACGACACCTCAACTTAAACGGCATCGTGAGCGCGCCGTCCCACTAGTGTGGGTAGGGGGTCCGTTTCCCTTTTCCGGTCCCAATAATAATCACCATAGGGTAGCGCCCACAATAAAATTCCGCCTTGTCTCTTCCCATCTGCGGGAAAAGAGGGGGTCTGTTTCCCTATCGTCTCCCTAAACCTGAAGACACAAAAGTCTTTCGTAGTCATTCTTTAGTATAGGATATATCCATAATGACACCCTAAATGACTATATAAGCCCATAAGTTCTGAGAGACTGCACCGAAAATGACAATAATTTTATTTTTGCATAACTCATAATAGGGCCAATGTCTGCATTTCGTTTGTTAAGGTTTGTATGTTTGAAAAACGGTACGGAAAATCATTTGAATAGCATTGAAAAATCACAATTTATATGCGTGCGTGCCACTACGACCTCCTGTGCAACGGAATTGACCCGGCACCGGCAGGAAGTGCCTCTCGCTCACTTGATACCGCCGTAAAGTGACAGCGTCGCTGTCGCGTGTCGTGCGGTTTGTGAGTAACCGGTGGCCCATTGTGAGGTGCGGGGGACGATAAGAGGGCAACGCATCTGCGTAACAGTCGTGCGAATGTCCATGGGCGTCGGTAGTCATCAAAAGGCTCCGATTGTTGGTTGCCCCCTTATGGTATAAAAAACTATTATGACATGAGACGGGACAGCCGGTCTCTTTATAATTCATTCCGCCATAGAATGTTCTGGGGTCATTTTCTTTACAATATAAGAGGGACAACTTGCAATCGAAGCCTTTTACTGTGGTCATGCACTTGCCTAACCCTCTTATCCTCCCACGCCTTCAATGGGCCTTAATTTATAAGTATTATATATCATATATATATCATTTTCAGGTCAACGAATATTCGCGGTATACTCCTAACGTCCACGTCCATTATCGGTATCTTCGGGACGCTGGTGGTTTACGCGATCGTGCCGTGGGTTTCATATGTCACGTCAGGGTACATAGCGCTGGCGCTTAGCGCCGCGTATGTGGCTGGCATCATCTTCGTCATACCAGAATCTCCAGTCTTCGATATCATGAAAGGTACAACACACAATTAATTACTTTAAGCTCGTCTGATCCTAATTTCGGCTATTGTGGATATGCTTATAGAGACTAGCCAACAGCTCAAGACATGTTATAGTGCAGATGTGAACTCACTGTTCCCTCATTCGTCTATGCCGACGGGGCGACAATCCGACACGATGGCAGAGAATTCAGGCGCAAGACCGACGTCTTAACGTGATCTCCAAGGCGAGGGATGTAACACCACCAACCTCCCGACTTCGGACTGTTACTCGAAATAAAAGATTCGAATAACACTTTCGTCCGGCCGGGGACTCGAACCCAGGACCTCACGCCTGTTGTTGAACATGCTTACCTCAAAACCACGAGGCAGTTCAATTGCTATTGAGATGATATCGAGTCCTATGTAATAATCCTACAGTCTACGAAAATACTAAACTGTCACTGTCATTTGATATCCAACAGATTCTTTCAAATGAAAACCGATCCCGTAGAGTGTACCAGTTTGTTCTAGATACCACATACTATTGATAGACAAATTTCACGCTCGCCTCGTGTTGAAACTTGCGTATCCCCTGTGGAGCAATAAATAAGAGTGACATTAGACGGATCGAAACTTTAAATTAGTTAGGTAGTACTTTGCAAGAGGTAGTGTCTTGCTGCATTGCAGCGGAATTGGACCGGCATGACCGGGGAGCTATCTCGCGCTCATATAATACCGCCTTAAAGTGACAAGCTTTTAGCTTCGCCTTTCGCGCGGTTTGTGAGTGGCTGGTGGCCCATTGGGGGGAGGGGAGGAAGATGGCAACGCATCGGCACAGAAATTATGTAGATCTTCATGGGAGTCGGTAACTATTAAAAAAGATATACGTAAATAAATAAGCAACCAATTATGAGTCCCAGCTGCTAGCTGAGGATTTCGTGAAACCTCCAGCATAGAAAAAAGTACCTCCACGCCCTTTCATCACCGAAGAGGTAGGCAGAGGTGTGCCAGTACATCCACATCTCGTAAGTCCAGTAGATATACTAGCACGCCCACGATTAGCCGAGCTGAAGTTTCTATCAAATAGATTTCCATATCTCCAATGCCTCAAATCACGAGGCAGTCCGCATAAATTCTACTTATAACTAATATTATGTACATCTGCGCAACCTTTAACAAAATTTAAATTGCACAACTTCCGTGATCATATTCTAATGCATTGCAGCTTAGACAACAAGATTATAATAATTGTGTCTACACTTTTTTGTTTCCATAGACAATATTTATTGACTCACTGAAATAGAATTATTTCAGTGAGTATGTTCTCGTGGGAGATATAAGTAATATGTTATACTGTAGGTTTGTGTCTTTTTGAAACGATTGAACGCATAATTATTGAAAATTTCAATATGAAAACGTAGATTTTAGTTCTAATTTTAAATTAGAGTATAGTGACAGGATTTTGAGTTAACCCTACAATTATTTTTCCAGTGGGTGTAAGCCTCACTTAATCTTATGATGTATAACAATAAAGATTAAAAAAAGTAGATTATAGTAAAAAAAATAGATATGCCTTTGGGAGTCCCGGATTCCTGTTTGGATCCAAGAATGAAATGCGTGGACTGTATAATTAGTATATTGTGAATTTACACTGAATGAGCCTCACAGTAAAAAGCGACGGAATCGTTCGCGCGTCAAATAGTGTCTATCCGCTGCCACTGGGCCGACGCGCTGATGCCCCGCACTCCGCGCGGCACCGTCTTCACCAGATTATGATGGAGTTATTGAATTAAATTGACATAGGCAAACAAACAGATAACGAAATGCATACTCTATGAATAACATATATACCATTCTAATTGACAAATTTACCCACCTTTCTTTTTCTCTTCCAATTCCAATTCGCCTCTTTCTTTATTTCACATAGTCGGGCAAATGACCAATCGATACCATTTGGTGACTATCGACGCCCATTAATATTCGAACATACCGTTGCGGTGATCTCCTTCAAACCATCTCCTCTAAGGGCCCATTGCCTATTTACGAACCACACAAAACGCGATAGCACTTTGCGGTGTCTCTTTGGGGGATAGAGTATGGTAGGTTAAACCTACATGGTAGCAAGCCGGAACCTTTCAACGACTTCCGATGCGTTTCCCTCCTTTTCACCCCCCCCCTCTCCCAATGGGCCACCGGATACTCAGAAACCGCACGAAACGCATTACGGCGGTATTATATGAGTGAAAGGTACATCCCCGCTCGTGCTGGTCCAACTCCGTTGCAAAGGAGGATGTAGTGTCATGCACCATGCACGGCACTACCTCCTCCTACGCAGCATAGCACTGCCTCTTCTACTTCGTCCGCTATGGAAATAATTGACTCAATAATAAACTCAATTTTAAGTATTCGCTTTTAAGTAATAATATTATTGTTAATATGAAATATGTATTTTCCAGATCGTGAAGTGAAAGCAATCAAAACTCTAAATCACCTTGGCAGAGCAGCAGATGTGGAGCAAATTCTAGAAACCTACGGAAAGAAGAAATATGAAGAGACGGACAAGATCAAAGATTGGGTTGAGATATTCACCATTAAATCGAATAGGAAATCTTTATTGATAACCTTCTTGCTGGGCACATTCCAACAGTTGAGCGGTGTAGCAGTTGTGCTGTTCTTTTCTACAACGATATTTGAACTGGCTGGATCGTCCATAAGACCTGATATAGCCACAATAATTATAGGTGTTACACGGTTCTTATCAAGTCTGATTGCTCCAACATTCGTAGAGAGATCTGGAAGGCGAATCTTATTATTAATATCCATGGCTGCTTGTTCTGCTAGTTTGGTAAGTTGTAAAGAGTTTTAATCGTGGGAAGAATCTCCTTTGTCCTAGCCCTATCCCGTTTATAACCGATATTGGGGTTGGTTATGTAATCTAGGTAATTTGACGATAAATTCAATTCACGAATCGAAGTCAAATTCGAATACACGAATCCGTGTTTGCTCATGTATACCTTCACCGTAAGAACACACAGAAAAAGTGCCCGAGTTTGAAAAGCTCATTGTTATATGATACCCGGAGATATCCTAATCCTGATTTTATGTAGTCCCTCAATATTAATAAAATATATTTTAGGTCTCTTTCCGAAAGGCCCAACTGACTGTAATTGATCTGACTTAGATGTCGGTCTAAAAATTATTATGGTTACAAAAACTGTCTAGTGTCACGTAGTGTCATGCTGCGTTGAAGCCTAGTTGGTCCCGCGGAACCGGATATCTCTCACTCACATGATACCGCAGTGAGTCCTCAGGTACGCAGTTGCGTTTAGTGCGGTTTGCGAGTTTCCAGTGGACCATTAGAGGGAAGACAAACAACTTATCACAATAATTATCCATATTTCTATGGGCTTACTTCTCATTTTTCCCTTTATACAATAATAAACCATGGTTATATACGGTTAGGTAGTTTACTTTATCGAGGCTTGTTAGATTCGTTTTTTGTATATTTCTTTCCTGTTTAGCCGATATATTTACATTCCAATTAGAGAAAGTTATTTCTAAACAATACACCGACGCTCATTTATTTAAAAACATAATGAATCATATTTTTTAAATAGAAGTCATTCCCCGAGGCCCTAATACACTTCGTTTTACATTAATATAAATCTAATAATAGTATAATTTATTGGATAATTAAACGAGCCTTTTTTTGTTGGTGCGGGGAAACGCCTTTAATCGCCTTCACCGGCCCTGGGTGGAATCCCAAAACATCCACCGCGAGTGCCATCAGTGCCGCTTTTGGTGAGATGTCCCGGAACAAGCCAATCAATAGGACACTTCGACGGCGAGTCAGTCCCCCAAGGGACCAACGCCTCCCCCTAGTCTAGCAAGACAGCATGGTCAAACCACACCACAGGACCCACATACCCTACCAATTTTGATATAGTGCAATAGGGCGAGGTTCCCCTCCTATCACCCTCCCTTGCACAGAAGCGCCTCCTTCTTCCCTAGGCTATTGAGCCGCACCGCCACAACAACGCCTGAACCATGGTGGGGAAATAAACGAGCCTTACAAGAGACGCATATTATGACGTGAAACGTCCACCATGTTATCAAGCGATTAAAATATTTTTTCTGGTGGTTATTATATTAATAGCCATATTTTATGAAAAATATCCTAACAAAAATATTTTATCAAATAATTCCATATTTATATCAAATCTTGGTTGCCCTTTATCGGTTTCCTGTTACATAATTCCGTCCCTTTTTACAAATCCATACTTACGAAAAGATGAGAGGGAAGGTGTTACACATTAAATAGTAAAAAGTACTCAGATGTAAATAGTAAAAAAGATGAGTAATGACAAATTCCTCTGGATATTTTTCATCATTAATCTTTTTTTTTTAATTAATATTAGGAAATTAGGGTGAAGCGTGGTGTGGGGCGACCATGATGCCTGTGCATGTGCGTGCGTGCGTGCATGCGTGTGTGTATGAACATATATTAAGCAATCTAATCAGTAATAACATTTTTCTTGCAGACAGTTCTCGGAGTGTACTTCTATCTTGATCGTGTACAAAGTACAGTTTTGGAAAAAATCGGCTGGTTACCCCTGGTTGCTCTCATTGTATACTTCTTCTGTTATGAAGCAGGTAATCATAGTTTATGATTCTTAATACTATAGATGCTACTACAAGTAACTTAATCAGTGAATGGCAGGCATGATGGGTTAATACAATTAAAGGACGGAATTTACATAACTTTTTCCCAGAATTCACGGCAACATTGGAAGAAAACCTTTTAGTTTTAAATTAACACCGTCACATCTCTGCTACTGCTAGATTGTACGTGACGAATAACCGCACATCATATCTTCAGGGAGTGTAGTATTAACCAAAATGAGCGAAATTTTTTGTGTTACCAGATTAGTTTGCTATGGTGATCTCGTGGACAATGTGAGACACTTTCGTTTTTGTCATAGATATTACTGGCAGCAAATAAACATGACATCTCATTCAGCGTAACATTCCTAATATAATATGTGTAGGCTATATTAACATATCACTTATTTGTATACATCTCCTTGGTGTATAACAGCCGGGCTTCACCTGGCTGCCCTCTTTTTTCTCGGCTTGTATAAGTCACTACAATCTTGTACTATCTCCGCTTTCATTAGGGACATTGGGAGTACTTCCTAGTCCTCCTACTTACTTCTGATCAAATTCGTTGCGGGGGGTCCCAAGACATTTTTAACTTTTCCCTCGAGCTCAATGTGGTCATATCAATGGATTGATGCCGCTGTCGATTCTAGAGACACAGGAGAAGCAGTTGTGGGAATGAGTGGTGGGCCAATCCTGTAAAAAAGCAGTGTAGTGTATCATAAAGATACACTAGCGTCATCCCGCGGGTACTTATCCAGCCCGCTTAGTCGTAGTGTCACGGTATATGGCCCTCCTCGGTAAAGGGACGATAAAACACAAAAATATTTTTTTTCGATTCGTTGTATCCTTAGATTGACGTGTTCAAACCAACATGACCTACGGCAATTTGTGATCTTATTACTCGAAATTATAGCAAGTCAAGGGCCCTTGAATAGAATTTGCTACTAGCAAGAGGTAGGCAAGTTTGGTAAGTGATAGTGCCAGGCTGCATTATAGCGGAATTGTGTAGCACAACCGGGAGATACATCTCGCGCATGTCATTGCCGTAAAGCGACTGCTATGATGTTACATTTCGTGTGGTTTATGAGTAGCCGGTGGACAATTGTAGGGGTAGAGGAATTGACTAATGTGTGGACGCATGTGGGCGTCGACAGTCGTTAAAAGGCTCCTATTGCCTGTTTACCCTGAAAATACCCCACAAAGAATCTCAAATATCCACTATTGCTGATTTTAGTCTCACTCCGACGGCACGCGCACCGTCAGCGCTGATGGCCGAGATATATGAACTTTTAGGAAGCGTTTTTTGGTTGATAGCTACGCGTCACCAAACTGACGGTACGCGTGCCGTCGGCGTGAGACAAAAATCAGCCTATAACTGAACTATTTCATATGTAGTAACACTATAATCAAGAAACAACTATTTACAGGATTCGGTTCGATACCCAACGCCATTGTTGGAGAAATGTTTAGGATCAACGTTCGATCGAATGGATCAGCTCTCGCCATCACGATGACCTGGCTCGTCGGGTTCGCACTGACCACCAGCTTCACGACCATGGTGGATGCCCTGGGCGGCGACGTCACGTTCTGGCTCTTCGGTGCCTCGTGTATTGTCTCCTTCTTGTTCACATACTTCTGTCTGCCAGAAACGAAGGGAAAAACGCTGCAGGAAATCCAAGATTTGTTGAGCTAATTATGTGATTTTTAGTATATACTTTTACTAACCGCCCTTGACAAAACCACGGGAAATGGTTAGTATTTCTATATCATATATCCTATTCGAGTATTCCAGCAAGCAGCTTTAGGAAGAGGCAGTGCCGTGCTACATAAGAGATGGTAGTGCCATGGCACACTATACATGTATAGTGCATGACACTACATCCTCCTATGCAACAGAATCGGGCCGGCACGACCGGGGAAGTACCTCTCGCTCACACAATACCGCCGTAAAGTGACATGCTCGGTGTCACGTTTCGTGTGGTTTGTGAGTAGCCGGTGGCCTATTGTGCCTGGGGGGGAGGACGCATCGGCACAGCAATTATGTGGATGTTCATTTTTAGAAATGTTCCAATTTCTTGTTTGCCCCCCTATTTTATAAAAAAAAAATAAAGAGATACGATTTTGATGTGTTGAAATGCAAATGGAAATTATCGGTAATATTTACTTGCCACATTCGAATGCTGTTCGCGATTTGCCCAGCTCACATAATACTGCCGTACCGGACAGGTGTTCCCGGACTACCGTACCGGACAGGTGTTCCCGGACTACCGTACCGGACAGGTGTTCCCGGACTACCGTACCGGACAGGTGTTCCCGGACTACCGTACCGGACAGGTGTTCCCGGACTACCGTACCGGACAGGTGTTCCCGGACTACCGTACCGGACAGGTGTTCCCGGACTACCGAGTGTGGAGGTGAACGTGGTCCCAGTCCAGATCCTCGCCATGAGCTTTTCATTCGCGTGAATGCTGAGGCCATTTTTGCTACCGCAAGCGAGCTGCCCTCGACGCCGGAGTTGAGGGATGTATGACACTGAGGTCATGATAATGAGAGTTATATTATCTACGTATGGACATCTCATATTGGGATGCGACTCTCTCTCATCTACGGAAGGGTGGGGGTATGGACCTCATGTCGACTATCAGAACAAGTCAGGTTTTCCTACAAGCTCACATACCAATCAGATAAAGATGTTTCGGGCTTCTCTTTGCTTTCACAGCATAAGTTCAGGTCCGAAGGAAAAACTGCCCCCGTAGACGGTAGTGACCATCAGGCCTTAGCAGTGATGTCATATTCTGGGTCTTTGGCACCTTGTGGATAGTCTCATTCTTCTTTAGATTATTCTGTATACCAGAAATTAAAGAGTAGTACAGATCCAACACTTGTTGATAAAAGGATGTAATTTTGAAGGATATACTATTTGTAAGATATACTTTTATATTAAAAAGAAAAGTTGTAACACAATTAATTGGTTATTGTAGCATAATTACTGATTCCTATTTTGTTGAGCGTGATGTGCTGTATAGCAATTTACAAATGGAAATTAGTTAGTCCTTATTCTATTCAATGTAACTAAATGTCGTTGTAATATCACAAACATCAAACTCTATAAACATCGATTTACAAAAATAAAAAGATATACAGTGAGCGTCTCAGAACCGTCCACACAAAATATGTGTCAAATTATGTACTTTGTAAAAACAACCATAACACATGCGCATAATGTTGACATTTCAACGAAATATATTAAAATTTTGCACACCTTGAAATATAATCTACATATATTTATGTAAAATCACGGATGCTTTAGAATTACCTTTAAATATGAAATCGTATATCTTGTATTCTTGTAAGTCAATGTGTTACATGGCAACCACTTAATTTAATAATAAATTATTTAATTGTATAGTCTTTTCGTAATGTTGAGTTACCCTGTCTCTTCTACGATAAAAAATATTAATTCCACACGAAAACAACTAAAGTTAGTACATAATTATTGGGTATGCTAATATTAATTCAGTTAGTTATGGAGAGAAAAAAAAGAAGAAAATGACTTAATAATACATCATTTATTTATTTTGGAGGAAACGTAGGGCACGCATAACATTTATACGGATGTTTATGGGTATCCGTAGCAATCGAGCGGCTCCGACTCCTGGTCCCGAAAACACAAAAAATGGTTTTCACATCTTGTCCCCCTTTCATATACTTACTAAATATAAAAAGGAAGGAACAGCTTATTCATGGGGCTATTATATATTCTTTTAAGTGAGCCCGAGAGCAGCGCTTACATTTCATGACACAGGGGCACGGTTGTTTTGACCGTTATCATTGTGAGATGGTCAGCTGGCGGCCGACACCATACTGCCATCATTGAGACGTATGGAACACGGCATGAATGACTGAATGATGGCACAAATTCCTATCTACCTTTTTTTTATAGAATAGGGGGAAACGAGCTGTAGCTGCCTTTTTACGACTACCAACTCCCATTAAAATCCAAATAATTGCTACGCCGATGCGTTGCCCTCGTTTCACCCCAATGGGCCACCAGCTCCTCACAAACCGCACGAAACGCAACACTGAAGGTGTCACTTCACGGCGGTATTATGTGAGCGAGAGGTACCTTCCCTGTCGTGCAGGCCCAATTCCGTTGCATAGGAGGATGCACTACCTCCTCCTATGCAACACGGCGCATGGCACTACCTCCTCCTATGCAACATGGCGCTGCCTTTTCCTAGCACTTAAGCCAAACTTCAACAACTACTCCAACCTGGAATGGAGAAATGGCGACACTCGCCAGAGTTATAGGCGCTGAACCCACGCCGTCAGTGCTAATTAATGCAATGCTGAGCAGTTCAGACGCTCGATCTGCAGCCAACTCCTTCTCTAAAGCAGGCTACACACGTAACTGGTAACCGTACTAAACACGTCCGCCAGAAATACCTGTAAGGCATACCATAACGTGTGTGGGGGTTAATTTGTACCTGCACAGGCGACCACCGGATGGATGGATTGTTTAAGGGCCTTCATGTTACCATGGAGTTTAGAGTAAGCTCCAAAACTGACCATAACTCATAGTCCAGCGGGTTGAGAACGGGTCAAGTTATCGGCCAGCCAGCTCTGATGAAAACCGAGACGTTCGTATCCAACCAAGACTGCGTGGACCGGACTTTATGACCCGGCGCTGAGTCTTGCAGGAAGTACCACACTTGGTTATCGAACATGGTGTTACGCCCCATGATAGGTACAGGTAGTGAAACCCCCTAGGGCTTTACTACCTTCTCAAGAATGAAGAGATATCTTGATACACTTGTGCCTTGATACTTTTTTCACAAAAATATGGCTCAGTCACTCCTTTATTGCTAACACAGCCACCGAACCATCACTGAGTGGGATAATGTCCACGTTGCACTCTGTGGGTTAATGGGGAAGCTTCCTTTAAGCTTTTAGCATAAATACGGTAATTTTGTCTGCTCAAATGTAACAAAAAATCTCACCATTTATCAACATTTGTCTATGCACTCCGTTTACGTACCACTTAAGAAGTTGTTTCGATTCTACCACCCTATTTATCTTTAGTTTATCAGTTAAAAAATGACTAGTGCGTCTCTTATAGGCTGTAAGTTCTAAGTTATCTCTTAAAATACGCGACATGGTTCTAGGTGCTCGTAATCTTCATTTCTCGGGATAAAATTTTTTGCTTTCGTACAGGATTTCTTCGAATTCCTTCTCTTGATGCTTGGACCACCCTTTCGTACGAACACTGCGTAGACAGCCAGATTTTGTTCTGTCAGGGACAGAGGAAGTCTCATTGTACCTATTAATAGCCCGGAACACAGCAAACATTTGACGAATACCAAGTGTGTGGAGAGTTTTAAAAATTTCATTTGGCTCCACACCTACTCCGAGTAATGCGATCACAGCGATTCTGTTCTACTTATCACCCCCCTCCATTTTAATATCACAAAATATTGTACAATGCATTGGAGCCGAAATGAAAATAGCACTATGCACAATCATATAAAAAATGTCTGATTCCAAATTCAAGTGTAATTCAAGGCTAAGTATAATTTATGATAAGGATTAACCGTACCGTAATAGGATTTTTTGCTACAAATTAACATTTTCATATTTAGTTATATGTTCTATGTGGAAAAATACTATTTCTTGCTTAGCATTACAATAAGTTTTACTATATTGATAATCATAATAACTAAGATATCATTAAAAGCTCTGTTTGTTAATTTACATTTGGGGTGAAGAATTATTATAAGTTTAGGAAGAGGTAGTGATATGCTGAATGGGAGGATGTAGTGTCATGCAATATGCATATTGCATGAAACTACATTCTTCTATGGAACCTGGGTACCTCTCACTCACACTATACCGCCGTAAAGTGACATCTTCAGTGTCGCGTTTTATGTGGTTTGTGATTAGCCGGTGGCCCATGGAGTGGGGGGGCAGAAAGGATGGTAACGCGTCGGCATAGTAATTATATGGATGTTCATGGGCGTCGGTAGTCGTAAAAAAATCTGATTGCTCGTTTGCCCCCTATTCTATAAAAAAAATGAAAAAATAATAGCTCCCATTCCCCGTACGACCAGAGAATCCTCTCCTTAGCATTGGTCGGGTAATATGAGCGATTGATTTTTCTGTTAAGCTGTAATTGTACTTAAATGCTGGGTCTTTAATTTATTATAACATTGATGAATATACTTTTTACTTACAGGACTAGGTAGAGCCATTCTGCATAGGACGAGGTTAGTGCCATGCATTGTGCATGACACTACATCATCCTAAGCAACGGAATTGGGCCGGCACGACCGGGGAAGTATCTCTCGCCTTTGATACCGGCGCCGTCGCGTTTCGTGTGGTTTGTGAGTAGCCGGTGACCAATTGGGGTGGATGGTAGGAGGGCAACGCATCTGCTTAGGAGTCATGCGAATGTATATGGGCGTCGGTAGTCATCAAAGGCTCCGATTGCGCTTTTGTCCCCTTATGCTATAAAAAAAATAATAATGAAAGAGTACCTAATTGAAAATTACAAAAAGAATGACAAATGAGGTGATTACAAAAATCCCTTAATAAGCTCCCATTGCCCTGATCTTCTCTAATCATAAAATTATCATCTTGTTCCTTTATTAACAATAGCTGGCATAGGTCTGCCTATCGCTTCCCTTCTCTATCTGTAATATCTCTACACTAACACCAAAATATTGAAGCAATTTGAAGTGATTTGCTCTTGTAATTTAGACAGGCGCTAGGAAATACAAGTAAAACTATTAGTAAAACAAATTTACCGACTCCGTCATAAAGACGATTTCGTAGTTATTATCATAGCATTAATATATAAATGACGTGCTATCCCTAATCATCAGAGAACTGATCGCTCCTTTGCGCTGGAAGTAGAATACTTGTACAAGCTTAAAGCGATCAGCAGCCGGTGACTCACTTGAAGGGGAAGCTACGGCATAGTAACTGTGTGGATGTTCATGGGCGTCGGTAGACGTAAAAAGGCTTCGATGGCTCGTTTGCCCCCTATTCTATATAAAAAAGCTATATCATGACGCTACGACTAATTGGACCGGAATTGTTGGTAAAACCGCGAGGGGACGTTAACGGAACGATCCACTAAACAATTAATTGTTTAAATCGTCATTCAACTCCATTAAAACTTTCAAAGTAAAAGCGTATGCAAAAACGAAATAAGTGTATAATAGGCCCAGTTCCTTCCAAGGTAAACTATTTTAAAATCTACAATGCAATCTTGCATTCTATAAATAAAAGCGCAGGCGAGGGAATAAATATAGCTACACAAAAAAATAGAACTGATGTACGTAATATTATGCATTATGCCTGGTATGTTGCAAGTATTATGGTTAATTGGGATATTATAAAAGTAACTAGTTCAGGTAGTAGTTATCTTGCAGCTGAATTGGGCCGGCATTTGCAGTCGCATTTCGTGCGGTTTGTGAGTTTCTGGGGGTCGGTAAGTACGGAAGGAAGGAATACATATGTTTAAGAAAATACGCGGATTTATATAGTTAGGAGGTGGTAGTGCCATGCTGCATAGGAGGAGGTAGTGCCATGCATGGTGCGTGACACTACATCCTTCAATTCAACGGAATTTGGGCTGACACGACCGGGGAGGTACCTCCCGCTTACGTAATACCACCATTAGTGACATTATCAGTGTCGCGTTTCGCGCGGTTTGTGAGTAGCTGGTGGCCCATGGGGGGAGGGGAGGAGGGCAACGCGTCCGCATAGTAACTATGAGGATGTTCATGGGCGTCCGTAGTCGAAAAAGGATCCGATTTCTCGTTTGCCCCCTATTCTATAAAAAAAGGCATATAACTGACTGACTAACTGTCCTACTATGAAATAAGCTAGCAGCAAACCAAAAATAATGCATTAAACTAACTATGTAATCGATTTTGTTTAAAGCAATTTTCGTTTGAAGTTATTTACTGATTTCTGTTATTTAAATTTTTACGGGGATTTTTAGTGCGTGCAGGCTGATGTCGTTTAAGGCGTGCAGGCTGGTGTCGTTTTCGCTGGCATGGAAGACTGTACTCTCCCAGCCTGCTCCACGACACACCCAAACCTTCACAGACAGTTCCTCGGCCAGCTTGTTGAGTTGTGTCTTGATCCTCGGACAGCGGGTGCGGGCCCAGAGTTTCCTCATCTGACGTTTCCTCTGCAGGTCCGACAGTAGGCTCGGGGGGAGCTCACTCCACCGGCCGCGCTGTCACCGGTACGACGGTGGTCGCCGCCGCCCGCGCCTCTACGATTTTTTCCGTGAAGCGGCGAGCGGCGGCCTCCACCTCGTCCGGGGTAGACAGCTGCGATGGTGACGTCGACTAGGCTATCCTGATAGACGGCCCAGTCAATCCTATCTCTGGTCCGCACTCGTTCCCTAAGGATTGCTCCGGAATCAAGTTTGACGAGGATGGGTAGGTGTTGAGTGTCGAGGTCATACAGGACCTCGATGTTGACCGTGGGCTTGAGGTTCTGGTGTATCCGTGATCCGTAGGCACGTGGGAAGGACACGGTGATCCTTGCACCTTGTAGCCGCTCTTCCGAATGAAATGAAAATCCTCTTGCAGCCTGAAACTAGCGCTGTCCGTGATGGCCGATCCCCTAGCTGGATGCTTGGAGTTCAGGTCACCGACCAACAACACCTGGCCGCCGTTTCCCAGCACGTTGTGGATATCACCTAGGTCGAAGCTGTTCCCGGGATATCTGTACGCCGCGTAGATCCTGAGCTCCTCCCCCGCCATGTGAACGACTATGCCAGTCGAGCCCATGTCCGTGAAGGGGCCCTGTCTCAGCTAGTCGTGGACGACGTCCCGCCGAACGAGCACAGCCGTACCTCTGTAGCCCTGCGTCGGCCTCAGCCAAGTCTCGCCCAGCAGGATGAAATGTAAGTCGTACTGCTGAGCGAGCACCCGAAGACTGTCACCATCGCCTCCTATATCTCCGGGGTTCTAGTTAGCTACCCTAAGCTCGGCACGGTCCATCACTGGCTTCCCGTTGGTTGGCCCCGTGCGTGCATGATTTGCGCCCACATGCACGGGTCTCTGAGCACTCTGGACAGCTCGTCCTTCACGACCGCCCTCAGCTCCTCCCTGACGATCTCTCGGATTAGCTACCTGAGATCGTCAGCGTGGACCGAGCGCTCGTCGCGCTGGCGCCGCTCCCCTACGAAGCATCCCGGTCCCCGCGCAGGTGGGGGACTGATGTCCGCGGTGTCGGAGTCGGTGTCTGCGGTATATGGTGATGTGGTTCCGGGTCCCCAGCCTGTGTGGGTACTCGGCGCACTGCGGTCACGGCGGTCTCCTGTTGCGGAGGGTGGCAGCTTTGGACGGCCGCAGCTCCTCTTGCGAGTGCACCTCCTCTTGGGCTTGGCCGTCGTCACCTGCCTGGGTTTGTGGAGAAAAATATATATGCACCCGTGCCAGACGGCAATGCTTTCTCGAAAACAATATACCTATCATCCTTCATTTACAGGTATATATATGTTCTAACCTTAATATTGTTTTTTTTTTAAATTATACTACGCCATTATGCAGTGGTGCATAAAATAACTTTTCAATTTCAAACACACATCATCCATAACCTTCGAGTACAACGTCTGTGACATACGAACGGACACACGGAGCTGACAATACATTAAAGAATTCCGTTTCCTGCCATTTGGCTGCAGAGCCCTAAAAGCCAAAATAAAGAAAAATGTAACCAGACATTAAAGAATACGTCTATATTCATACATTAGCTGCGCGTGTGATGATTATAGTTATGTTTTCTCAAACATGTTCCCATTACTGCTTTTTATTACCATTTTCATGTAACTAACTGGATTTAACCGGACAGTTCAAGTTAAGTTTAGAATCAAAAATAGACAACAAAATGTTAATGCGAGTACAGTAACTTCAATAGCTCGCCGCATTGAATTACAAACGTACAAAATGCAGAATTTCATAGTGTATGATCATTCTAAAGGATAAAGGAAGGAAATATTATAATTATATTATATTTCAATTAGTCTTCGCGTTCATTGAAAGAGGCCTGCGTCCAGCAGTGGACAGATAAGGGCTGGTGAGGGTGGTAATGATGATGTTCTATTTTCAAAGCCACCCGCACATGAAGCGCATGGTTTTTCGTTTTTACAAAGCAGATTCTATTTGTAAAAAGTGCATCATTTGAAATTACTTTTGTGCAAGGTCAACCTTGCCATTACAATAAAACTTTGCCATTACTACTTTTATGGATTTTAACGCGGTTTATTTAAGTATTTAAGTAGTCACGGGTGGACTGAGATGACGGACGTGTAACGCGTGGACGCATTTACGCGCCAGCATTCACCGTGGGTGGGTCACAGCTGTGAAAGGGGCTCGCGGCACATTATATTACTAAAATCACCGCGAGTGTCATCGGTGCCTTCATTGGTGAAGTGCCCCAGAACTGCGTGTCATCGACGGCTAGTCAGTCCCTTGAGGGACCAACACCACTCTCGATACAACACGAGATTCAGCATTCACAAATCACAAGAACAAATTTACACATGATGACAATAACAATATTACATTAGGACAAAAAAAAACATATACAATTATTTTTATATGTTTATACCAGCCCCAAGGGAGTGGCAAAATGTTATATTTATTGATAATTATTTGATTATATCGATATATGACAAATCTCTGGAACTGCAAGTTGGATTATAATTTTTTTGTGTATTGATAGTGATAGCTACATTCATGCGGAAGGTTACTTGCTATAAGCCATTACGCTAGGACCAATAAAACGTTTTTTTCTAGGAATACCAGAGTGTTTAGGAAGAGGTAGTGCCATGCTGCTTAGGGGCTGGCAGTGCCATGTATAGTGCATGACACTACATCCTCCTATGTAACGGTGTTGGGCAGGCGCGACCGCGATGGTACCTCTCGCTCACATAATCTTCAGTGTCACGTTTTGTGAGTAGCCGGTGGCCCAACGGTGGGGGGGCACACATCGGCATAGCAATTATGTGGATGTTCATCGGTAGGTGCACAAGGGCTCCGATTGCTCGTTTGGCACCCTGTTATATAAAAAAAGACGTATCTCAGATACGCGGGTCAAACCGCGAGACTTGTAAAAGTATACTTTAAGCATACGGGTTTTATGTTTTTCAATTTGATATTAGTTTTTTTCTGACGGTTGCATTAACATTGACCAACCACAAGTTCATTTCACATATAAAACGGGACATTCAAGGCCAACAACGATGCGACGCGAATGAAGTATGCAGGTGATTTGAATAAAAAAACGTGACATAATCACAGATGGCGTGTTTTTATAGAATAGGAAGAAACGAGAAACCGGAGCCTTTTAAGTACTATTAATGCCTATAAATATCCCCGTGATTGTCATATAGATGCGTTGTTAGCACGATATTACAATAATATGGAATGATAGAACCCAAGAGCAAATTGTATAAATTTATTAATCGTCACACTAATGTTTTCTGAAATCCATTTGTAGAGGTCTGTGCATCGTCCACTAAAGAAATTACTGGGATAAGTTAAGACTTAACTTTACACAATTTGTGTCCGAACTTGGCAAGTTCAGGATAGCACTAGCCAAGTTTGCCAGTAAAGAAATCGCCGAGTTTAGTGTAATGATTTTAGGGAGATGTAGTGCCGCGCTGCATAGGAAGATGTAGTGTCATGCACACACACATAGTGGAATTGGGCCGACACGACCGGGGAGGTACCTCTAGCTCTCGCAATAACACCGTAAAGTGACATCTTCAGTGTCGCGTTTCGTGCGGTTTGTGAGTAGCCAGTAGCCCATTGGGGGAGCCAGAATGAGGGCAGCGCATCGGCATAGTAATGATGTTGATGTTACTAGTCGTGAAGAGGCTCCGATTGCTCGTTTCTTTTTGAATTTCCGATGTAAGTGTTTAACAACGACCGGACAAGACAAGGAACATTTAAGTAATACTTCTTTACACGCACATTTCTTATTAAGATGAAATTCTTTCACAGAACATATGCGTACCATATATATTTATATGGCATGCATATGTAATATGTTATATGCGACGATGGAATTGACATATGACATTTCATAGAAACCCAGATATATTTAAAAGGAATAAAGAAATCTTTCAGTGTGAATTTGCGGTGGCCAATGGAGTAAAAAATGAGGCAATTATGAAAAGCATACAGGACACAAGGAAGAGGAGGGTTTAAGTAACTGACACCCACTAATATCAGAACAGCGTATGAACTATACGTTACCATTGTTGTTGACTAGCGTAATATCACGGTTCCACCCGCGTAGCTTCGGTCTTGTTAGTCATGGTATATGGCCTATAGCCACACCAGATAAACGAACTATTCAATACAAAACTAACTGTTCAATTCGGGCCAGTTGTCCCTGAGATTAGTGCGTTCAAACAAGCAAACAAGCTAACAAGCAAACAAGCATACAAGCTATAGGGTACACAGGATTGTCACTCCCATTAAATGTATATTCCCTAACGCTGGAGAGTAGTCACAGCAAGATACTTTTCTTAATCAATATTAAAATTAAATACTCGTATGTTACATAAAAGATAATGTTGAAACTACTTAATATGATCACCGGTTCAATTGTACGTATAAAGATTAATAATATTTTCAGTAAAATGAAATTGTAAAATATTATAGACGTCAGTTTTACCGTCACGATCAATCCACGAAAACCGGGGAGGTACCTAACTTCCGTTCACATGATACCGCCTTAAAGTGACATTTACGGGGTCGCGTTTCGTGTGGTTTGTGAGTAGCCCGTCGTAGTAAGTAGTAGGGAAGGATGAGAGGGAATAACTCATCGACTTAATGATTATGCTAATATTTATAGGCGTACGGTAGTCATCGAAAGCCTCCAGGTGATCATTTGTCCTCTTATAATGTTAAAAGAAAATTGTCTAGGCGACTGACGAAGTATATATGAAAGTAGCGTGAACCCGATGTCATGACCACAAGTGTTTAGCTGCCTCAATGGAAAATGGCCTGTTGGAAATGGCTTAAGACTCATTTTAATAACTTATGTTATTTTGTTAAAAAAAAAAAGGGAAAAAAGGAACCGTGCCTAGGAGTGCACGTTAATCCTGCGCCCAAATTCTCTCCTGTCGCATCGGAATAGAAGAACGACGGTAAGGAGAGTGAAATTATTTATTATATTGAGTAACGGCACTCATGTTCTACACACGTCACACATTATAAAATTTTGTCGTCTTGTCTTTTCAATTATAGTATATTCTGTTCTGCAATCAATAATACGAGTATTTTAGTCGTTAAAAAATTTTCGACAAACAAAGAAATGAATGCTTGGTCTCACTATTTGGAATTCTACATACACACACAGTAGTAGTGGACCAACAGGTTGTGATTAAAAGGTTTGTAAATATTCACTATACGCATATCTGTTAGGCGTGAGAGTCAGTAATCTATCGCGTGATCTCGATTTTTTCCCTCTATGTTTATTTCAAGCGTATCCAAACCAGCGACGCCTTTATCTAAGTTATGAGATCAAAATTAAAAAAAAAAATATTTCAAAGTAGGTGTCATGTTGAAAATTTTAGAATTATAATGTAAGACTATCAAATTAAAAAAACAGAAAAATACTAAAACAGAGTTTTGAAAGTTCAAGATGATGGGTGTATGAAAACTACATTTACCGTTACCTGTTTAATATAGTCTGAAACAATTTAGTAATGGAATTTCAATTGAGCAATTCTGATCCACTTTGTAATCAAACTAGGTACCTTGATGCGGATTGGTTCGGATTAAACTTATAAATGTGTAATAAAAATGATATATTACAATTCCTTAATGGGACAAGCAGAGGGAACGGAATGACACATGCCAAGATCTTTACAGGCTTATCTGGCTTTGGCTGACAAAGACCGTTGTTATGAAGAGTACTGACATCACCTTCAGACAGTACTTACCCTATGAATCTGATCATTGCACCTATGTCAGACTTGTCACAAGTATTTACAGCAAAACTATGCTAAGCTGTCACTTCAAAGCTTGGACTATCTAAAACTCCCATAAATGGCATCCAACGCAAATACAGTGACATCTGTTTACAAGAAATCAGATCACCTCGTGCCAAATAAACGATTTTTTTCCTAACAGCATTTAGCACACAGAATGAGAATGTCAGAAAACATTACAATTCAGAAATAACATTGAGAAAGTCTTAATGAGATTAGCAGAATTCTTTTACAAAACACACATACATATCTTCACGCCAGTTCCCTAAAGAACAAAATTTAAATAGCATAAGGGGGCAAACGAGGAATCGCATCGGCGTAGCAATCATGTGAATGTCCATGGACGTCGGTACGCGTAAAAAGAAAAAAAAAATCCATTCCTATTGCAAGAACTGTTCCGTCCGATTTATTTTGTTCCGAAAAGTTATTGTTATATCAAGCACCACAGTTATTTTTGTGTTTTCCACTTACGATTTTATCATATTACATTATTATACAGTTGCTTTATAACGTCTTTGCTCTAGTAGTACAATTTTGAGAGATTTTAAACAAGCAGGATTGACCTTTAAATATCTAGTGCCATTTTGTTATATGTTTTGATTGGCTTTGAAACCTGCTCTAGCAGATTATCGTTGCTTGATATCGTTTGATTTATATACGTACTATATATATATATATATTAGATCCTCCTGCTATCCATCACGAACCAAACTACTGCACGGAGATCGTCTTCCCACCTGTTAAAAGGTCGAGCAACACTTCGTTTCGTTCGCACTGAGGAAAGAATTTTGAAATTTTCTTAAGGAAGTGAAAAAGTATCTTAAGTCTACGCGAATGTTGCTTAGTTCCGATCAACGCAAACAGTACTTATTACATCAAGATATATTATTATTAGTTAACTAAGAAATTTGTGATAACAGGACATCTGCCATCCTTGTCCGCCCGTGACCATTGTTGCTATAAAGCTCCTGAAACGTTAAATAATTAAATAAACCGCGATAAAATCCGTAAAAGTAGTTTTGATGTAGTGAAAAAGGAGTTATTTTTTTTGAGTTAGCAACAAGAAACGGATTTTTTTGGATACTGTTTGTAGGGGTAAAATCATAGCTTATTGCTTATTATTTCGTAATGTTAATTTAACCAATGTGGTGTAAAGTAAAATCATAGCTTAGATTATTATTTTGTATTATCAATATCAAAGTTATATTTACAAATGAGTTGTATAAAGTTAAAATAATTTCTGTTTAATTACCAAAATCAATATATGAATTCACATTTTGCTATTGACCTAATTTATATACACTATGTGTTATTTTTATTATTTAGAAGTTTTAAATTGATCAAATGTCAGATGTGTAAAAAAATGTAAGCAAGTGGGGTGACGAGTTAACGTAGGGAGATATTGCGAAGGTAAAGCATTATTTTATCGACGGTGGTAGAATCAAGAAGTGTACAAGCACTAATAAAAGTGATTGTGTGAAATTATCATAAAGACATAGTTTCATTTTTGTCTACGATCTTATCCAAAATGATTGAAATGTGTAGATATTTCTTGTTTGTTTCTGGATTTCTACTCCTAAGAGCAGAAATGGGGTGTATAGTTTTGTATAGACTACTATCATTTTTGAAGTTACAAACATGGAACATTACTTTTGGTTATTGACTAAATTAAAATAAATATCTTTTAAAGCGTTCCCACTAAATACAAAGACATCCTAAAGTAACGTAAAATTTTAAATTAACTAGCAAGCCCTCGCGAGCAAAACCGAAGACAACAGCTATTTTTTTTAAATATAATAGTATTTTTTGAAAAAAAAAGTATGTAATTTTTTGGATTAAATAAATTAAAAAAAATTGTTTTTGCATGATAGTGCCATATGAGTAGTTTCGTGTGAAATAAAACTTCTTTCACGGATTATGTCGCGGTTAAGTATTTCACCATCATATTAAGTGTACCCTAAAATTTATATAATTATTGCCTTTGCAAATACTTACTACCTCTTACCAAAAGCTGTTACAGTTTTTGATAAGAATTAGTAAGTACTATGCTGCACTGCAGTGGAATTGGGCCATCACGAGCGGGGAAGTACCTCTCGCTCATACGATACTGCCGTAAAGTAATGTTTTTGAGAAGCTGGTGGCCCATTGGAGGAGACGACGAAAGAAAGGAATCGTATTATCATTGTAATTATGCGGATGTTCATAGGTGTCGGTAGTCGTAGAAAGGGCAAACTATAAAAAGCAATTGGTGTTCTGATTATTTGAAAAAATGAGCTTATCTTCTTGCTGTGAAATGTTACAGATGGTTTTGATGACGATTATTACTGGATTCCAAGCAGCAATACAAAAAACGTATATTTACGTGCACTCATTTTTAATTTATACTTCTTTGGCGTAACAAGATAAACAAATATTTTTAATAATTTCGTGTCTGTGTCTGTAGTAGAAAAAAAACGACACTAACAATAGAAAAAGGTATTGAATAGAATAGAATATAATGGAATAAAATGGAATTTAACGGAACGGAATGGAATGGAGTGGAATGGAATATAATAGGATAGAATAAAACAGAATAGAATAGAATGGAACAGAGTAGAATAGAATAGAGTACATTGAAAGCTTTACGCGTTATTGTAACTTCCTTGAAACACTAAAATGTTGACTATAGGTAACTTCTAGGTGTAGGTTTTTAGTGACTATTTTTCCCTAACGCGCCAGTAGAAGTTAACTTAAAAAAATATGTATCTAAGAACTGTCTGCATACTCGTAGCTATTTCTCGTCTCATGATTCATCTCTGTCCGTATGAAAATCGAGTCCGAAGATTGAAGAAAGAAAAATGTTCTATCACATACGTGTATTGCAACATTAATAGCCCAAAAATATAAAAACGTTGTCTGGAGTAACATTGTACGCTGACAAAGTTGCGGGTACACGTAGATAGGGATTGTAACCCGGAGCGAAGGAGGGCGGATCACTAGTAATGTTATAAAGAAGAGGGAACATTTAAATGTTTGTTTATTTGTTTGTCTGCATTGAATAGGCTCCGTAACTATTGAACCGATTTGAAAAGTTCTTTTACCGTTAGAATTCTACATTATCGCTGATGAACATATAATATATAATATCTTCTAAAACGTTATAGATCTCTATGAGAACTTCGATATTGTGTAAAGGTGTGAAAAAATATATTCCATTGTTGTAGCGCAGCCGCAGAAATTATTTACAAATACTTGTCCCTATAGACGTCATGTTTAGTGATATTTTCTTTTTCATTGTATGTAATGTTCGTGTAATGTTTAAGAGACTGAAATTAAAATTCGTATTAAAAAAAAGTACCTGCACGCCTGTTATCTCCGAAGAGGTAGGCAGAGGTGTGCTAGTACATCCACAACTCGTAATAGTACCAGTAGATATACTAGCACACACACGATTAGCCATGGTTCAAGTCTTGTCATGGCGGTGGGGCTTAGTAGCCAGGCGATGCCAATTGAACCGCGAGGGATCTTTGCACCCCTGTACTAGGTTGGTGGCCCGTGTTACTAGGTGCCCCGCTCCTCCACCGTGGATATAGTTTTTAACAAAATAAAACAAAATGAAAAAAAAGTACCTTCACGCCTGTTATCCCCAAGAGGTAGGCAGAGGTGTGCTAGTACATCCACAACTCGTAAGTCCAGTAGATATACTAGAACACCCACGACTAGCCAAAGTACTGAGGCCCATCATGTCATAGGTGGCAAGCCTATGGCCACTTCGGGCACATTCCAATCCCGGATAGTGTAATGCGTGCTCAGATTAATCTGAGAAACATTTAATAAATAGTTGCCCGACCTAGGGATCGAACCCTGGAACCCACGCGGCTAATGGTCTCAAAAGGCGACACCCGCACAGTTGCCCCATAAAGGCGATTTTTTATATCATTTAAATCAAAGATTTTTTGAAAAGGCGGGCAAACGAGCTTTCAGAGCCTTTTTACGACTACCGACGACCATGAACATCCACATAATTACTATGCCGATGCGTTGCCCTGATCCGACCCCCCAATACTGGCTACCCACAAGCCGCACGAGACGGGACACTGAAGATGTTACTCCCTGGTCCTGCCGGCCGAATCTCGTGCAAAGCTGGAACGAATACTGCTAGTATTATAACTAATAACAAATTTGAACTAAGACATATTCACATGATTTTATATTTCGATGTGGTCACGTTCTCACACAAACTTAGTAAAATTGGCGACTGTTTTTAAATAAGTATAAATGTAAAAAAAAAATATGACCTATTGATGAAATATGAGCTGTGAATTCTGTGCATAATTTTTGTTATTGGAATGTATAAATAGCTGGTCATTATATCTGTTTATTGTATCGCATGTGGACGAAGGTAACTTTAGTTTGACTTTTCATCATAATACGTTTTATAAACGATGGTTTCCATATATATTATTGATACTGAATATAAGAAAATAAGCCGCGAAAGGATCGAAAGCTACAGTAAAAATAAATAACTGGTATGGTATTCCGCAAGGCTACGTGTGGAGACCGTATATTTTTGCGTTTATTGAAACAAGCATATATTCAGTAGAGAATTGGTGAGAATTGTCGATGACGATGATGATAAAAAGAACCACAATGATGAATCTAAGCAATATAAAAATAATGTTGTTGATGATTGTAATGATGTTTTTTGTTCCTTTCGTTCGGGAAAATCCCTGGGACTACTAATGAACTGAATACTCACAGAAATCCCGAGCCGTCTACAGTGGAACTGAGATACCTCGGATCTGACACTAACAGCACTTCGGTGACTGGCCAGTACTTCAATAGGGCCAGATCTCTTCCGAAAGATGAGCTGATACGATATCCTCAATCATCCCACAACGGTATCGAGACCGTGCCATGTGATCAGGTTCCCGCCCGAACGCCGGGTCCCGAACGCTCTTGCTCTAGGACTTCAGAACTACATTAGACGTAATGTTGAAATTATTCGACATTATTAAGTCGTCGATCTCTTATCAGCATATATCCGCATAATATTCTTAATCATGTAATGTTAACACAAGTTCAAAAATAAAATGTTAAAACTGTTTTATCTTGATTCTAATCTATAATACAGCTATGAAGTTTCACAGATGTAATTAACACAGTTTTAGGCGGCCTGTTACAACAAAAAGCCTCCAGCTAGTGTAATTTTTAATTTTTGCAACATCATGGGGTTGCACTCCAATCTCGATGCTATCCACCACCACCTTGATACAGCAAAGCCGGCTTTATTCCTTCTGAGAGAAACACAGATATGTTCTCCGGTTGATTCGTCTTACCTTCTTTTTACGCGGAGAAACGCGTTTACTTCACTACCTCACTGGTCCTGGGTGGGGTTCATTGGTGTGAGGGACTCGCGGCACATGAGAACGCCGAATACCCACAAAAGCCACCACGAGTACCATCAGTGCCCCAAAAGTTGCCGGAACAACAAATAATCAGGCCACCTCGACGGCTAGTAAGCCCCCTATGGAACCAACTCCACCTCCGCAGATGGGATTGCCCCGCACTACAGGACAACAGCACCGACTTTGGGACAGTGCAATAGGGTGAGGTGCCACCCCACGCCCCTTACCCCGTGCACAAAAGCGGCTCCTCCTTTTGCTCTTAGGTCCCCTCTTCCTATAAGAGGGGTACCGAGAACGATTCCGCCTCCTGATCTTTAAGCCCCTCTTTTTATAAGAGGGGTGCAAAGATCCCTCTCGGTTCAATTGGCTGCGCCTGGGTTCACCCCAGGCTACTAAACCCCACCGCCACGACAAGGCTTAAACCATGGTGGGGGTCTTACCTTATCTACTCTGAGCTTAAATAGGAACAATTATTTATACCAAGGGCTGGAGTGTGGATTTTTGATGATTATGTCTGCTATCGTCACCTCTTCGATCGTGAATTCATGGATCTATTCATCCTTTGGATGCGTGTAGATAGAGATGTCTACCCCCGCGTCAATTGTGCCTATACAGATCTCATAACGGAAATATCGAAATAGACCGACTCCTTGAGCACATAGAAATGGCTACAGATTCTGTGCTGAAACAGATTTTAACCGCAGAAATCGTGACACTTGGTGATTTCAACCTTGCTTTGGCAAATGTTTTGACGTACTTGACATCATCGCCCACGCGAATTCCAGACGTGGAAGACCATACTGACTCCTTTCCTGTTGGACCTTCTTTTAAACTCCCATACGGACAGCTACCTGGTTTCCGTCAATTTTCCTTTGGGTTCGTCAGACCACTGCCTGATACGGAGTGCAGTGCCGAATAGTCATAGACGACGCCCGGATGTTTTGGGCTGTCGTCGCATCTGGCAGTATAGGTCAGATGATTGGGATGGATGCGAAAAGAGGTGACCGCTCCGTCCCATCCAACCACCGACCTGTTGCGATAACCACCTTGTTTTGCATAATTATGGAATCCATTATCTACTGTCGGCTCTTGTGATACTTAGAAGATCATCTTATAATTAGTGACCTCCAGTACGGTTTTCGTCGCGGACGTTCAGCTGCTGATCTCCTATTATATTTAACGTAGCGATGGGTGGAGGCAGTTCAAACCAAGGCCTCCACCTTGTCAGTTAGTCTGGTTGTAGCGAAGGCCTTTGATCGGGCTGGGAACAGAGCGCTCCATTCAGAGCTTTATTCATACGGACTTCCCGAGAAATTATGAGATTTCATCACTAGCTTCTTGACAAATCGCAACATTAAGGTCGTGGTTAACGGCACATGCTCCGCCCTTATATTTGTCAACGCTGGTGTTCCCCAAGGCAATGTTCTGTCTCCTACGCTGTTTCTTCTGTATATTAATTAAATGCCGCAAACTGGGGCCTTCATTGTTACACACATGATGCTTTATACACTGGCCGTGACAATATTTCCTGAGAACACGTCGAGGAGTATCAGAACAAGCTTGTGTCTACAGCCGAATATTTGTTATCCAAAGTCTCGGAATGGGGCCTACTAAATTTAGTCCAATTTAACCCCCATAAGATACAAGTTTGCGCGTTTACCGCTAAAAATCCACCCCTTCCAAGAAGAGGAGGGGACGAAATAAAAACAGGAGGAGGCGCTTTTGTGCACGGGGCAGCACGTTACATGTTCTTATGACAACAAATTCAATTTATCACAGATCCACGTCTGTCGGGACAGCTTTTTATCAATAATTTCTCTAGATAAGAATTTAATTTGATTGCTTTACGCCTTTGTTACATCTTCGAAATTTTCATAACCTTCTATATTGTTTTAGAAAATATTCACTTTACGGCGGTATCAAGTGAGCGAGAGGTACCTCCCCGGTCGTGCCGGCCCAATTCCGTTGCATAGGAGGATGTCAAGTCAAGCACTTTGCAAGGCACTACTCCTCCTATGCAACATGGCGCTACCTCTTCCTGAGATGTACCCGTATGTACCCGTATGTAGCCTAACGGTGGACATGTTCAAAGTTGCATAAGGGATTCTCGATTGCAAAGATGTGTCTTGAGTCAGAAGCACGTGCTTTGGAGACAATACAAGCCTTCATCGCTACACTGACTGACCTTAATCCTGTTGAGTCTGATGGGAGTTACGATAGATATTATTTTTGTTAGAGGTAGTGCCATGCTTGGTTCATGACACTACATCTTAATATGCAACGGATCGGACACCTACGGTCGCGTGTCGTGCTGTTTGTGAGTAGCTGGTGGCCCATTGGGAGGGGGGGAGAAAGGAGGGCAAGGTATCGGTATAATTATGCTGATGTTCATGGGCGTCGGTAGTCGTTGAAGGGCTCCTATTACTCCTTTGTCACCCCATGCTATAAAAAAAAACACTAAGGAAACCACTTTTTTATTCATTTCTTTTTTTTTTCTTCTTTAAAACTGTAGTGTACTAGTTAATTAGTTGATTTCTTAAATTGTGTAGTCTAGGGTGTTTGTGAATTATAATATGTTATATTTATCTTCCACTGTAAACATACTTTATAAACTTAATATAGTATAAATTCTTGCAAAGGCACTACGTATACACCTTAATTCCTTCCAGAAGCCCTGCTACAGAATTTGTATGACAAACGCAATATTAGTGTGTACATGACGGTAATATTTCAAAATAAGTACTTCTATATAATTAATATAACAGTAAATCAATAGGCAATAAATGAACATACATAATAAATACTGCTAGTGTCATGCCACTTTATCACGTGACAAAGCAATTATTATATTCAAATTACTTGCTTATTTTAGTAAGCGTTTCAAATGTTGTGTAAGAAGTCTGAAACCTTAGTAGTTAGAATGTATTTTGTTAGCAACATTCTAAGATTTTTTCACAGAATTCCCTGAAAAACAACCTACTTATTATATAGTATACAAGGCCTATTCAAATTTAATGAACAATTAAAAATATCGTTCGTAACTTCCCTGTGGTACGTGCGGCGTACCCCCTGGCGAGTTGTATTCGTATTATCTATATAAGAAGCCGGTTCAGTTGGCAAAGAGTCTTCTGTTCGCTCAGTACATTACAAGTAGTTAAGGGGTACAGATGGTTTCAATATTGTGTAAATATATTGTGCTTGTAAATATATGAAAAATGAAACATCATTTACGCGTTCAAATACTGATTGTTGCTTGCAGTAAGTACATACATTTACATGTAACCAGTGATAGATAAACATATTGTGTACAGGTGCCCGTGACTTCGACTTTGCACAATATCTGTACAAATTGTAGCCTATATATTATTTTGATGTATAAGGTATATTATTGTAAAGTTTCATTAAAATCCATCCAGTAGTTTCTACATGAATGAGTTAACAGGCATGCTTACAAAGTTTCGCGTTCATAATGTTAGTAGGATGAATTTCTATAAGTCTTTTTTTTTCTTTTATGAATATTTATATATGGGTGCGTTCTTCCTCGTGGTCTGGTGGTAAGGATGTTCGGCCACGGACGTGACGTCCCAGGTTCTAATCCCGGGTGGAACCCAGCAAAATGTGTTATTAGGGTGTTTCAATGTTAAATAACTGGCCAGGGCCTGGAACATCGGAGAGCACGATAAGCCATCGGCCCTGCACCTGATTTCTCTCCGGCCGTGTCGGATTCTCGTCCCGTCTAAATATGGGAATGAAGGAATAGAGAGTGCACTTGTGTCTGCGCAGATCGCTAGCCTCTATATAGTTAGCCATGGCCGAAATTCGGCTAGGACGACATTATTATTATCTTGTATATTTTTGTGCTCCTTTGTACAGCCTTAAAGGCTTGAAGGACTCTAACTCACGATGTGATGCTAAATTCGTTTTGATAACGCGATTGACATTTAAATATACTTTGAGCAGATATGATATATATTGAGAGTTTTAAATTTAATGCTATGTAATTATATCAATTATGTTATCATTTAAAATTAATATTTGCCAATAAAACAGTATTATGTAAATTCATGTTTTATTAGTATGTAAATGACAACATTACCAAGATTTTGGGAAAACACATTTAAATTGTACGGATGTCATGGATAATAATAAGAATTGTTGAGTGACTATTATATTATGAACATATACAGGATACTAATGTTTTAAAGCAGAAGAGCTCGTTTGTACCACGGTAACCTCAGAAACTATTTTTTCATATCCAACTAGCATATAAAATTAATTCACTCTCCGCTAGCCCATTTACTGAGTAAGACTAAATGCTGTATACCTCCCATCATGCTATGTCCATATATAAACAAGAAGTGTTATTAGGATTTTTAAATTTTAACAACTATCCGAAGGTTACACCCCCGTGCCTCGGAGTGGAAGTTAAGCCGTCTACACTGCGTCTGATTTGTCTCTCATCGGAAAAATAACGCAACTTTAGAGAGCTCTAATAATAAATAAATTAAGAATACGGCTTTTTGCTAATTTGTAGCGCAAATCGACCCCCTCCGTCAGAGGGGGGAGGGGATGAGGAGGTCGGCCTCCCCAGATAAGCCAAACATTAGACGAGCTCAATTATCCTTATTCACGACACCGCAACTTAAACGGCATCGTGCGCGCGCCGTCCCTCTAGTGTGGGGACGGGGAACGCTTCCCCTTTTTCGGTCCCAAAAATAGTTAACATAGGGTACGCCCACAATCAATACGGTACATCTCTTCCCATATGCGGGAAAACAGGGGGGTTTCTCCCCCTATCGTCTCCCTAAACCTGAAGACACAAAAGTCTTCGTAGTCAGTCGAACTATTGAGGCTGGACAAGCGCTGCCAACCAGTATTAGGTTTCTCCGAAAAAAAATAATCTCATCGGAATAGGAGAATGAGGGAACAGGGAGTGTACTTGTGCACTATAATATGGTCCGCGCAGATGGCTCTGCTCAATAGTGATAGCCGCTGTAGTCGATATTCGGCTAGGACGGTATTAATGTTATAAAATACTAGTGATCCGTCCCGGATTCGCCCGAGGACAACGTTAACAAATTATATATTTAAATCTCTCGCCACTCGTTCTGTACCTTGATGAAAGCCGCTTGAAAATCCTTCCACTTCAAAATTCAATTTGGCTATGAGATGAATCCGAAGCATAAGGCATGTATGCAAATATGTAAGTAGTATTATAAATAAAAATAAAAGACGATTTCTTTGGCATATAAAGGTGACTAGTCATTATTGTATTCACTATAATTAAAATGTGAAAAGTACCTGACTTTATTACGCAATTGCTCGAAATCCATCTTCTGTCCCTTTCTACTTCGTTTAATCCAACAGTTGTTTCATTTTACACCTTTTCATGCTTCAGTAATTTTATTTTATGTGTTACAAAACATCAGATATACATGTGTTTTGAATTTTACGACGAAATTTACTTTGTGTAGCATACACTCATTTTGTAAAAAGTAGTCCCACGTTGCATTGCAGTGGAATCGGACGGCACGACCGGGCAGGTACTCGCTCACATAACACTGCCGTTAGTAAAGTGATAGCTATGCTGTCGTGTTCTTAGCTGAAGGAGGAAATGAGGGCGCGACGTACCTCTGTGACAAATGTTTGTGTCGGTAATCATCATCAGGCTCCGACAATTCGTTTGGCACTCTTTACTATAAGGAAAATACCGTGAGGCACGTTTTATTTTAAGTACAAAAAAAGAAAACGTGCCTCACAAGAGATCTCAGATCCTAATCAATTATTAAAAGTAAATTTACATAATTTTACGGTTCGGATGACAAACCGGTAAAATAAGTGCCAACCTCACAGTAATAAGTTAAATATCAGTGTCCACGAGATGCCCATGACCAGACGCACACCGCAAAAATAGCCAATTCAATTTATCAGCTTTTCCAAATTCTTTTAAACGGATATATAATCAAGTATTTGGTTACTTGGAAGTGGGGATAGGACTTCGGTTCTTGCGGTTCTTTCTTCGGAACAGAAAATATTACTAAAGTTTATCGCCTGTAGCCAAAAGCATCGATATATAAAAACGCTCATGAGTGAACCATAAGATTCTTACTTCATGCCATTTGGTAAACCTCCGACGTATATTCATATAAAAGAGTGAAAACGAGCCAATAGTTGTTAACATAAATTTTACTATACTTTGAACATTCAACATCGGTTTATGCTACATTATTACAAAAGTGTACATTATTCACTTATAATTCCTCTGTTGGACATACACCTCACTCATTGAACAGCGAGAAAGCCATTAGATACTCCAGAGATTTTGGAATTGTAATAAATAAATTAATTAATTTTAATTAAATAAATATTATTTAATTCATACAAAATAATCAGCAGGCCCTCGAAGGCAAGCTGCTTTTAGTAGCTTGTGCTGCCGGGCGAAACCTTGTTATCACTTTAATTTCATATATCTTGCGTATTATGTATAATTTTCTTGCTAACTTCCTTCTAATCTCATTTAAATTATTTAAATTTTTGTTTTCCCCTTTTAAAAGTCCCCGTCTATAAGTAAAGCATTAAGTTTAACATGTATTTTTTAATAATAATTTACAATGAATTTTAATAATTATTATTGCGTTCGGTATAATACATCTGTTCTCACAAATAAAAACATAATTATTCTTACTCTGATATTGCTGGAAAGCAAACCAGTAAATTTGTGTAAGGAGCATGAATAAGTACAATAACCCATGATGTTAACAATCAAATGGATTAATGGAGAATTGAGAATTGAGAACATCTAAAAATACAAAATATCTAAGGAATATTTTATCAAATATCTACTGATTATCACCGTGGTGGAATGTTCCTAAGTCTCAACATTTAAGATTCAATCATTTAGTTTCACCACAGCATTTTGTATGATAAGGTTTTTTAAAAAACGAGAATCTTCAATCGATTGGAATTGAATACCACCGAATAATTTAAAATAACTAAACTGTCGATTATCACGTAAACTCCACTCGAAAAGATTGTAATTAAAGTCATAGAATGCCTATAAATTAATAAGAGGATATTATGATGATATATGAAGATATGTCAATGTTAATTTCTATTATTGCAAAGCTGAATTTGATATTATTACCATGTCCAGTTAATAACAAAATCTCAGAAATTTAACATAGGAAACAATCAGAACATACTAGCATGCATCCCAGGTGAAGTACATCGGGCACAAAATACTTTTAAACTTATCCAAAATACACTAAACATAACGGTGTATCACCTTCAAAGGTTTCCTTGTTGCACGGTAAAACCCACCAAGATTTTTTAAACCTTTATTTTTAATTTGGGGTTTTATTGACCAAGAAATTAACTCTCCCATCTCCATTGAATAGTGGATGTGTTTTATTCCAAATAATGCCTCCCTTCTAGCCTAGCCAGTCTCTCATAAGCATTGCGCAGAGAGATGTGAATGAAAAGAGAGAGTACTACATTTTCTGGATTCTTCTAGGATGGCCTTCCTTATCTATATTATCTCTATGGTTGTGACTGTTCAACGCCTAATTTTATAATAATAATCCATGAATTGTTTTAGTCAACATAGGGCAGTTCATCGATGGCTACAGCGTAGGATGGTCAGCTCCAATAATACCAAAACTCCAGGACAGAGATCAAACTCCCTTACCCGAACTTATAACTGATTTTGACGTATCATGGATCGGGTCTCTCTTGTACATAGGCGCCATAATTGGTAAGTAATTAACTAAAACATAATAAGAATCTGATCACTTCTCCCTTCAAACTTTATTGTGCAACTGATACAAAATTTGCGTTAAAAACGTTGATGTCCAAGTTTTGAAACATCTATACAGTTAAGTTTGATTGGCAATTGTTCAATATTTAATTCAAGCATACAATAGTCATCTTTTGCATTTATTACGTCGTTGGGATAGTGAAATGTTCTTGTATCGTACTAGCATTGTCGTATTGTTTTTTTATAGCATAAGGGGGCAAACGGGAAATTGGAACCTTTTGATAATTCCCGCACTCATGGACATTTGCATGATTGTCACGCAGATGCGTTGCCCCTAGCCCCCTCCCCCAATGGGCCACCGGCTACTCACAAACCGTGCGTAACGTGACAGTGACGCTGTCACTTTAAGCTGGTACCAAGTAGGCGAGGCGTACTTACCCGGTCGTGCCGGCCCAATTCACGGCACACCTCCTCTTATGCAGCATGGCACTACCACTTCCTGGAATAGATATAGAATAGAGAGATGATTTTCCTTTTAATTGTACTGGAAGTCTTGATATATTCATCTTTTTATGAAGCCTCTTTGTGACTGGTTCATTCCCAGTTACCACTAAGTAGGTTTCATTGGATTCCCTCAAAGTGCTCCTAACTTCTCTATTCTCCTCCACCTCCCCTTTTTATGAGTAGGGTAGAAAAAGCAACAGAGAGCCCCCTGATTGGTTCGTGAAGCCTAGACGATTGTTGCCAAATGATTCTTGTAGTGTAAGTAAAATTCTTGCAGTGGTAGATTGTCCATTTATCGAGGAATGATATATGCTATATACCATGACAGGAATAGGTAAGAATGTTAATTATTATATACTTCCAGAGTGTGTAATTCCTATTCTTATATCTTCCTTTTTATTTCATATACAATTTGGCGTTTCATTTTGGATTTTAGCTGTTTCGTCCCTTCCTCAGCTCAAGGTCTTGGTTTCAGGCCCTTACATACCCAGCTACCTTTCCAATATAATCGGACGGAAGCCGTGCCTGTTTCTAGGTGGCCTCGTCAACATGTTGGCTATGTTTTTGATAGTCACCACGAATAATGTTGCAATGGTGTTCGCTATAAGGATCATTAGTGGCTTAGGAATGGGAATGGTCACCGTCAGCAATTTGGTATACGTTGGTGAAATCGCGTGAGTAAAATTTATCATTATTTTGCGCTTGAATTGCTGGGATAAAACTTGGTGTAGTGATTCGCATGTTCAAACATAGACGTGAGATTCTGATTTCGAGTACTGGATCGGAACAAAGTGTTATGGGATTCTTCAATTTCCCTCAATATTTTGGTTCACCTCTGTGCTTCGGAGAGCACGTTTTGCCTCCGGACCTGCATCTAATTTATATCAGGTAGTGTTGGATTGCCATACCATTGGGATAGGAGTACCTTCACGCCTATTATCCACGAGAGGTAGGCAGTGATGTGCTAGTACATCCACAACTCACAAGTCCAGTAGATATACTAGTACAGCCACGATTAGAGAGGGTACTGGAGCCCATGATGTCATAGGTGGCTGGCTATGGCCACTTCGGGCACATTCTATGCCCAGACAATGTAATGCGAGCTCAGAATAATCTGAGAAACATAAACAACACCGTAACTGCAATTCGGTTAAGCGACACTTAATTATTGCGCACATTGTTCTGGAGCTTTCTATAATAAATATTTCGTTTCTATAATATGTATATTATAATAAAATCGCATTCGTATCACCTTTTACTGTTATCATTAATGAAGACAGACTGTCGTGTTGTTACTATCGTTTTCAACGCGTCATTACCACCATCGTCATCTTAATCACTATTATCACCATTACCATCGTCACCACTATCACTATGGTTATTATCACCTCCATCGTTATCATCTTTATTATCATCTATACCTACACTATCGACAACATTATTCTCATCATAATCACAATTGGACATAAGTCTTCTTCAATGAGACCGCAAATCTTTTGCTGCTTCTAAGCCGGATGGTGTAATTGAGGGCTAATAAAATGAAAGAAACTCTTCTGGTTGTTCTGATGTCAATTTGTTTACTAGCGATCACATGAGAAACTTATTTTTCATCCCTCTCACAATATAAATCAGTTTTTTTACTTAACTCTCACAAAAAAATAAAAATCTTTATTTCCGCGCGTAGATCTCATTACAATCAAAGTAATTGTACAGATTTTATCGAGTTTTTTTTTTCACCATTATTTATATGATGTGACCAAAATAATGATTGCTTAAAGTATGTTTAATACAAATATCGAATAAATTATTGTTGTCTTTATTTATAATAAGTTCAACGGTGGAAAATATGTTGACAATGACTGACAATGATGAAAAAGGCATCAAATTATATCACATAACGATGCTTTTTTATAATATAGGTACGGCAGATGAGAAATCGGATCTTTATCGTCATGCAGATTCGCTGCCCCCTTTCCTATTCCCTGCCCCTTGTACGGAACCCAGGTAAAATTTACTACTCTTCATTTCTCTGGGATTCCATCGCTTAGGAACATATTAAATTGTTTCCCTTAATTCTAACCCAGAAAATATCGCCGGGGCAAAATAAACTTTGCCAAACTTGGCACTGCCTAAATTCATTTTCAAAACTAACTTGCAAATAATATTTTCAGGTCTACTCATATTCGTGGTATTCTGTTGACATCGACGTCTATAGTGGGCATTTTAGGCACTTTAGCTGCGTACAGCGTGGGACCTTTCGTGTCATACGCGGCGACAGGTTATGTAGCTCTAGCTGTTAACATAGCGCATATTATTGGAATACTTTTTATACCCGAATCACCAGTTTTCTTCGCTATCAAAGGTTAGTTGTATTTATAACCTGTTTTATAACGCATTCACGCGCCATCACCGGCCCTGGCTGCGGCCCAGCATTGCGCGGAGCTCCCGGAACATTATAGTTCGACACCCAGTAGAACCACCACCAGCGCCGTCGGTGCCGCCTTTGGCGAGGTGCCCCGTAACTACAAATCATGAGTACGCCTCGTCGGCTAGTCAGTCCCCTATGGGGTCTTTATTACCTCCACAGACAATTGTTGCGCTGCAGAGGACACGACTCAACACGCCCAAGTGGCATGTACAACTTGGTATTTGCCACCTGCAGGTCATAATGATATGACCTGCAGGTGGTGCTCAAAAGTTAGGACCTTTCACTACGCGTGAAGACGTGATCTCCCATCGTGAAGCCGCGAAGCGTCTCCGAGAGGAAGTGGCGAATGCTGACCGACGATGCTGACTAACGCAGGCGTCAGCTAGGAGTTTGCAGAAGGCGCTATATACAGCACATTCTGTCTTAATATAACCTCGCAGCCAGGGACTCAGGCTGGACACCTAAACCACTTTAAGGTTCCGACGGCAAGACAGCGACGGCACGTAAAGCACCTAAAATGCACCTAAGTGTCGGGGTGATCTTTTGAGATAAAGACAGGTCCTTAGATAAAGATCGTTCAATAACCGAGTTGTCCTTTTGCTAAAACTCTTGCAGAGGTTTTTGGACGGTAGTAACTAACACGCTTTTTGTGCCGAGCCCGAGACATCTTTCCGGTCCGCTCAGGGTCGGTAGGACGGTGCGTTAATGCATTTCCCACGCGACAAAAAGATGTGATAAGTCCGAAGACCATTATCATTATAAGGATAATTCGCATATAATGAGATGTACAACCAATAAACAGATCTGGCATTCAACATAAAATTTTAACAATTGTCCTTATCGGTGAATAAAAAACCGGTTATTCGTAATCAAAAGTGGAATAACCACATAATAAATTTGTACGCATCAATTTATTTAGGTGACCTGCCATGTCATGTGTGTGTACTCATGCCTGTGTGTTTCTGTCCGTATGTGTTTAGATCACCCTACGACATAGTCTTGGGTACATGTTCACAGGGTGTCATGAATAGAATAAATACCTTGTTAAGTGTCGGTGTGAATACATTATAACAGTGTGGCAACGTGAAACGTTGCCAGACTGTTGTCATGGGTGGTTATCGGTCAAACTACATTACAGTACCTAAAGGAGTTCCGCAAGTTTCAAATCTGGCCCACTCCTGTACAATGCCTACCTATATGATATAGGCTCCTGTTTACAGCATTCTAATCATCTCATGTACGCAGATGATAAGAAAGTGTTTTGTAAAATAAATACATAACTCGATTGTGTATTATTACAAAGAGATTTACACCGTTTGTATGAATATAACAGAAAAACAATATTACCGTCAATTCAAATGCGAGTGTATAACATTTAGCGTTAAGCCAAAGACTATATACCAAAATGATTACTTTATCGGGGACTTAACACTTAAAAAACAAATCATTCGATATTTAGGCGTATATTGAGATTGTAAAATGACATTCTCAAATAACTATAAAATTATAATATAAGCAGTTTATAAAAAATTAAGTTCTTTATAAAAAAAATTCTTCGAGCATGTAAACCCTTTACAGACATAACAGTACTTAAGGTTGTTTATTTTGTGTACGTGAGAAGTATTCTGGAATACGCTAGCTTCGTTTGGAGTCCACAATATATTATTCACAAAAGCCGTTTAGAACGTATTCAAAAAATGTTAATTGCTCACTTCAACAGTAGTGACAAAATCTTTAGACTTACAAAGATTACTGTGCGGAATGTAAACTTTTGTCCTCGGAACAGAGGCGCACTTTGTTGGATATGGGTTTGCTGCACGACATAGAGAGTAGTAGAATGGACTCTCCGTCTTTTCTGTCAAAAGTAATGTTTCGGAACCCTCGGTACCGCACTCGCAACACGTCCTTGTCTCACAAAATATGCACAAAATTCGGAGCTTCGGTGATGTGGACCTATTCGCAAATACTAAGCGTAAATTTAATAGTGAAATAAAAAGTGAAAAAGTCAACACAATAACAATATGCCACGTTCTATTCTCTTAAAAATATTACAAGAATTGAAACAAAAATGTAACTTCCCATATTACGTGCATAAAAATATATTAACGGGTACA
>JAFELO010000453.1:379995-407241 GCA_017140195.1 Eumaeus atala | reverse complement strand
AGTCTTGCAGATGTCTATGGGCGGCGGTAGTCACTATACGCCTGCTCGTTTGCCCGCTATCTCATAGAAAACATAATTATATAAAGAACTTAAATTAACCTTAAGCAGAGTGAAGTACGTGAAACATTGAGACGAACATCTTAGCATTCCATGGATTCACCGTGCGGGTGCCGGGTCCATCGTGTGGTAGAAGGAGTAAAACCCAGTAGCCCCGGGACTTGTGATTCCGGGTGTAGGTTTAAGAGGCCTCTTTGTGATGAGCATCAACACTAACCTTCACTACTCAGGTTTACCCCCCCCCCCCTACCTAGCCAAATTAGGATTACATAGGAGCCTGCTAATGCAGCTTTAGATACCCATTCTAAGATAGAACTTACTGCAGTTCTCGGCAGGCCAAGGTCTTTTAGTAGGTTGTAGAGAGATTTTGCTGGTATACCTCTCGCTCCCACTTCTACCGCGTAAAACCTTTACCTTTCTTTCAAAAATTATGGGCGTAAAAGTTTTAGGATTTTCTGTCAATATTGTTTTTAACCCGCAACGTATAAGAAGGATGAAGGAGTGTGCGATTGTGTTTGGTTAAAATCGGTTTAGCAGTTTTGCGTACGTTTTTTGTCACATTTTTAATGTCGAGTTATTTAATATTTCTTTATTCGGTCCACTTCAGATACCGTTGTAGTACTAGTACTTACAAAGTTCTTATTTTAATGCAACGGTGTATTAGTGATATAACATGTTTTACGTTAGTTCAGTTGCTAGTGAAAGTGGCTAATGATAGGCATTTGTAATAACCACCGATTATTATACCGTAATTATGAATCGGTAAAATGACCAGACACAGATTATGGCTACAGGCGCAGATGGATATACGTTGTATTGCGTTGCGTGCGAAAAGTGATTAAATGTCGCGAGTCGCAAGTGACAGCGACACAATTAGGTATTTAAATTTCTTAACTATGTACTTTCCTTAAACAAAATAAGAACTTGATAGGTTACGTATTGTGAACTTTGATGATGAATGTTGTATTCATGTTGTTGTTCGCTGCTAAAGTGGTATAAAACGTGTCACCCAGTAGTCATTAGAACTGTTAAGGCTGGACAAGCGCCGCCAATCAGTAGTATGTCCCTCCGAAAAAAAAACGTGTTACCCTCATCTAACTACTGTGAAGAAATTTGTGTAAAAAATTATAGAAATCATTAAAAACTTCAAACGAAAATTGGTTTGAATAAAACCGAACTGGTAGTTTAAGAGATGTGGTATTTTACTGTTTGCTGGTATGGAACCTTACATAGGTGAATCCGACTCGCTCTTGGTGGGTTTTATCTAATTAATCATGAATATGGAGCAATTCGATTATACAATTATTTGTAAGAGGTAGTGCCATGCTGCATGGGAGGAGGTAGTGCTATGCATGCTGCATGACACTACATCCTCCTACGGTTGTGGTTTGTGAGTCGCCGGTGGCCCATTGGGGGTGGTGAAAAGGAGTGCAACGAATCAGCATAATTATGCCGATGTTCATGGGCGTTGGTAGTCGTTGAAAGGCCCCAATTGGTCGCTTGTCTCCTATACTATAAAAAACCGTAGACTCCTAAAACACTACCTGTTCCAATCAAGGAATTTGCTAAAGATTATTACAATCCTTGCCAAATCACCCATTAAGTGGGAATTCAATCGGACAAGAATGTAGGTTAATAATTACAAATAAATAAATACAAACAGTTAAGTTATTTGAAAATTGATTTAATGCTGGTGATATAGCAGCGCTCTGGTGACTGAATAGGTAATAACCATGGACTCCCATTGTCGCCCGGTACCTGACTAGACTACAGTCTATAAGAACCATTACCGTGACAACATTAAGTACTAGTTCGATGTATTATAGGGGCGGGTGCAATAGCGTCGCCAACCAATAGTAGGTCCTTCCGAGAAAAAAAACATATTTATCTGTGTGGTTTTACATCCCTTCTCCCTTCGTTCGCAGAACCTTCATTATTTCATATGTCGTTTCACAATACTTTGGGCCAGTTAGTACAAAGCAAATAAAGTACGCATATAATTAGAGATCTCTGGTTCTGCCTAATTGGTAGTAGTGTTAAGTATCGTACAGCTACTTGATAATTAAATAACATCTGTGGATCCGGTCCTTAGTGTGGCTAATTCCGGCAACAAGCGTAAACACGAATAAAATATATTGAGGTACACTTACACACAAGACACAATGAGCATTTCTTGCGTTTATCGGAACAGCTAAATAATTATAAAATTTTCGGGTATTTAATTATTAGAAGAATAATTTGTTACATAAGCACATCTGTCACATCAGCCCACCCGTGTCCACGGTAGCTGCAAAGCTTTAAAACGTCGGGATTGTAAAATACTTTAATAAACCGCGATAAAATCAGTTAAAGTAGTTTTATTATGAAATGTATCAAGTAAAACAGACGAGGCAACAACGATATTATCTGACGATGGGCTACCGATCACACGAGACTGCCGGCTACGGCCCAAGTCGTGAGATGGTTTAATCGTCGACTTGATATTTTATTAATGAGATTGTAGATAACGTCCTGTTCTCGCAATCAATTGCATATAATACACCCGTTTGCAGTGAAAGTTTTCATTTATTATAATAATTGTTCGGTGTGTATTTTGTATTGGCGTTTATTTTACCCTGACAATTTTATTGCTGTTTATATTCAATACATTGCATATTTTACCATCTGCGGTGCAGTTGTAGGTCTGAAATGGAGGCAGCATTCGATATGCAGAAATCACATGCGGTGGTAGTGGCCAGCGGGTGTCGTTCCCCGCTTGTTCGCCGGTTCCAGTTAGTTGCAAGAGGAAGGCCCTTTATTAATGGTAAATATTATACGTAAAATAACGAATAACCGACTGGTCGTAATTGCCTGATTGCCTCTCCTATTATCAAATGGAGTGTAATAGTTTTTCTTGTAGCATTCATAGGCACAACACTAGCACACACATATATTATGAGCAGTTACTGGCCATCCGGCATCTCGCGAACTTGTCACGACGTCCCTGTTCCTCGCCCAGGAGCACTGCTTCGCTCGTATCGACCTGTTACGGCTACAAATTCGATTTATGTTAGACTTGTATTTGAAACTAGCAGTGCCCTATGATTTCATTCGCATACATATCCAGTCATCAATACACCGTTTCATCCCTTATCGACCACCTTAGGGATGAAATTAAAATAATATATTTTTTTTATTGAGTAGCAAACGAGCACTCAGAGCCATTTGGTGGCTATCGACTCCCATAGAAATCCCCCCGGACGTGCCAGTCTTACTAAAATTTCCGTTAGCAACCTACACGTTTCAAATGTCTAAAATCATCTTCACAAAAAAAAAACGTATGTTACGCTCCAAATGCCAGCTCATTGCGTTCTGTAGATTCGGCTGTGCGCTGTTAGTCAGTTGGTAATATTTTGTGGACAACTACTCATTGCTATTTTATTCTAGGGGTAACCAACTCGATTCGGGTTAAGATCAATATTTTGCCTTTTCATAGCTTGAAATTTTAAGTAAACCATTTAATTGTGCCTAAACTAATTCTTATGTTTCTGACTTTCTACGAACATCCAGTTGGCCATCCCTGTTCTGTATCAATAATTCAAGTAATTCCATGTTCGTATTACGCTCTAAAACGTCTACATGTCTCCGTTCCATTTTTATAACCGTCGCACCGATAAGGAGTCTGTTACTTGAACTTGAGCGGTGTAACCAATATCCATCGAGGTGTGGGTCCGTAGCGGTTTCTAATGTGATATCGACTTGTCCGGCCGAGGTTTTACGTTACGGAGACGTTAGGTGTACACTCGACCGACTAGATCTTTTTACATCAACGTCATTTTCGATATCTGTATTTATAGGCTAACTGGTTGATGTATAATTTATCGTATTATTGAAAGTTGTTACTTGTGTCGGAAAAACGGTGCGACAATTTCTTCTCGTTCGTTATTCGGAAATAAAACGCCAATGAAATGTTACTTTGTCTTTGTTTTTCTTTAATATATATTTTCACTGCCCACTCACAGGACATATCTCATAATTATAAAAAAAACTCGCCAATTGAAGAAATTCAAAAGTCCTTTCTGATATTTACTATTCTAAAAGTGACAAGATACATTTAAGAAACTCAGTAAGACGTGGTGCCATGCTGCTGAATTGGGCCGGCACGACCGGGGAAGTATCTCACATGATACTGCCGTAAAGTGACAGCTGTCGCGTTTCGTGCGGTTTGTGAGCAGGAGGTGGTCCATAATAGAGGAGGAGGAAAGGCGTGTGATGTATCTGTATTTACAAATGTACGGATGTCTATGGGCATCGTTAGTATCAAACGGCTCCATTTTCGTATTAGCCCCCACAATAAAAAAACGTTTCAGCTTCTCCGGGTAGTATTTGCAGAGTAATACTATGGGGAATATTGTTTATGGTACAGCATTCTAGTTTTTATAAGCCTCAAGCCCTAAGGATCAACAAAAATCTACACCCGGTTCATGCAAAAATATGTAGGTATAAAATTACGAAAGTTTTAAATTTTGATGTCTTAAGTTTTAAATTATAGATTTTCTTATATGTATTTATTACGGGACAGGGTTAACTTTAGAAATCATTAAGATTGTACCACAATTATTTTTTTATTTATGCCGCCATAAATATGTGGGTTGTATTAAACATTACATATATGCGATTGGCCTTTAACACTTCCTTTCTCTTTCTACGGTAGTATAAATTTATTTTGTGAAAATTTAAATACAGGCGGGCGAGTGCGATTGTACAAAACCGGATTTCCTGTCGTTTATATCGTAACATATTGCTGCTTTGTCAAAAACGTTTCATTTAAGTCTACCGTACTGGTTGTTACAACAAACACACAACTAGAAACTTAATAAAGATTAAAATTTTGTAGAGTGAGAACATAGAACACAAATCTCGTTTAGTATTGCCTCATTTTTTATGTGAAGCAATAAACCATCTCTCTCATTAAACTATGATAATCTACTGTTTAGTTTCTTAAGAAACGATATAAGTGCTTGTTTTATTTGCTGTACTTACCCTACGTGCGGGTAATATTCAAGAATTGTTATTAAATATAACTTCGAGTTGCCACATCTTTATAGAACGGCAAAATTGGAAGTCGCTCACTGTTGATGAACATTGGAAGTGGCCGAACTGGGCCACTTCCAATGTTCATGGGTTAGATGCGAATGATTGACCATCTTGACGTTTATAAAGGATTCAGGTCCAGCAGTCATAACCTCACCCATTGCACTGTCCCAAAGTTGGTGGGCTTGTCTGTGGTGTGGGGAAGCTTCTATGGAGTAGCCGTAGAGGTGCCTTGATGTCTTGTACTTCCTAGCACCTTACCAACGACAGCACTGATGGCAATCGCGGTGGTTTTTGTGGGTGTCGGCACTGTAATTTGCCGCGAGCCCCACACACCACTGGACCCCACCTTGGGGCGGTGATATCGAGTAAATGCGTTTCCACGCATAAGAAGGACCCGCAGTATTATCAACGAAACAAATTAACCGCCAATGTTGTTTGGTGAATTGCCCTACACAATAGATCTTTATATGTAAATACAATGTACCAGGGCCACAGATATTGTACGTAACATATTAGATCAACTACTCATATGATCATGTGCCTAATGGCAATTATACCGTGCCTGAATTATTCCCATGATAGTTATTAACAACTAAAACATTGTTTGTGTTGTTACTTTAATGGCACATCCTGTATCGACCTACTTATTTTTAGCACGCGATCTATTGTATTGTGATCGATATTTCTGACCTCCTCTTCTCATTTTATGACCACCATGTCGACCGTGATTGCTGGTCCGGCCTCATCTTAATGGTAATCTTAGTTCTACTACATTTTAACATATAAGTCTGAGTAGCTGGATTTTTATTTCATAGAAACAAAGCCATAAGACAAATAAAAAAATCCTTGTTTGTGTTTATCAGAAACAACTAGAGCCACAAACCCAAAAATGCATTTTTTTTTTAAATTTAAGACACCTTTTTTTCGATATTTGAATTTGATAAAAACATTTATACACTAATATGTTTACACATCGATATTTCATCGCGATTGTCTGTAATATGGTGTAACACCCGTCATTAGTGGATATTATTAATAGTAATTGACTATTTTTATTCCCAGACTCCTTATAGTTCAGACCAAATAATGATGGAGTTCTGATATTTTATTTGAAAGTGGCTATAAGCCACTTTCTACCTCCATCGTCAGATCCAGTATATCATGTAAGATTATGATCTTTGTAGTTGGGTTTTTTTAATTTGCAAAGGGTTTGGGTGTTCACAAAACAAATTAAATAAACCCAAACATGATGTGATAGCGATTTTTTTTATAACAGGAGTTCTAATGACCACCTACTTTTCAGACCCTGGTTGTTATCTAGGCTAGACGTACGTTCTCGCGATATAAATAACTAGGACAAGCCAAAACAAGAGGAGATTGCAACTTTTTCTTATTCATAGGAACTCTAACCATAGGGCTACTTTGTGTCTCCATTATCAGATCAGTTTCATGGTTCCATATTACTGTAGTATAGCAATCCATGCTACACTATTATACCAAATTTTAACACATCGGATACTGCAAAGTGGATCAAATTCTGACCTAAACTTACGTACATACTCATTTTTTAATCATATTATATACGTTTGTGAGTAAGTTAAATAAAAGCTTGTGAAAACTAATTTTCCATTTCGATTCAAGATGAGTTTTATGATCATAAAACTCACATTATAATGTTATATTTCTTTACATTAAAGAAAAAAGTAAATTGCCTTGAGTCCGTCTCTTGCCAACTTTCCAATTATTCTGTTTATTTGTAATTTTTTGATATTTTTTTATGAGTAAAACATAAAAAGCTATTAAACTAAAAGTGTGACGACGGCGGCAGTACAAATTATCACAATAAGAAGGTGTTGTCACTTTCCAGTTTACAACACCGCGATGGATCTCATCACGTACTCGTTTGTTTTGGTACGCGGTACGGAAGCGTTTGGGTATGGAGACACGATGTTTTTATCATCCTTACTCGTGTTGTAACTGTGAAAGTGAGAATATTGGCCAACTTTTTGGACTTTTTGAATGCTCCACATCTGATTCTTGAATTGCTGTGACTGAACTGATTGGGCACTTCGAACTATCCTTGGGAGTAATAAATAAATATTTCTTTATTGCACATCAAAAATACACGTACAGAAAAAATTTAAACTAAATAGAAGTAAATGTACAATAGGCGGCCTTATCGCTTTAAAGCGATACCTTCCAGGCGACCAACTTGGGAAAGATGTACTGCGTGGAGATAGGGCGTGCATTTTATGAAAAAAATTTAAAATCTACAACTAACACATAGTAAATAATATAAATGTTTAAGTAAGGAATTAAGGATTGAGTGTAGTTTTTCGATCTAGAATTATTCTTCAACAAACATGTGTTGAAGTCACCGATTATAATGGTATGTGCATATATTTGTAAATTATAAATTGGTCCAAAGTAGCCTTAAAGGATGAACAGTAGTCTACATGTAGGGGCAGGCTATAAAATACACCGAGCAGTACTTTTGCATGAGACAGTGCGATCTCCAGGAGCAGGTGTTCTGCTGCATCATTAGGAGGAGGTTGAGATGACATACTTAGAACCTGATATTGAATATTCAACCTGAGATAGATGGCGACACCACCGCCGACTCTGTCAGCACAGTCGTTCCTAATTAAGAGAAAACCAGGCAAGGAGTAACATGCAAATGGTAAGCAGGGTTTGAGCCATCTCACCGACACGAGTATGGCATGCGCGTCTGTGGTTTCAAATGATGCTAAGAGGTCGGTATAATGAGCAGGAATACTTTGAGCATTTAAGTGTACCACCATAATGTTCTTAGATCTGTAATAAAACAAGATGATAATTTAGTGCCAATGGATATAACTGACGTGACACTGTTTTCCTCATCACTAAAATCCTCAGAAAAGGAACATGTAAAAAATTCATCACTAATATTCAATCTATCTATCAATAGGAATCAGTTAACAAAACACTATGAATAGTTTACAACTACAAAAAACAGCAGAGTAAAACCAAAACAAATTATATTTTATCCGTCAACTATAGCGTTACAGAGGTTACAAATAGTTCAATTACTTTAATAATAAAAAAAAGAGAAAACAAGTAAAAACTAAATCAGGATACATAAAAAAAAAATAAAGAGCGGCTGCATTTAACCGTTTTACTAATCCTTTCATTATATTAATTTATATCATCTTCTAGAGAGGATATAAACTTATAAGCAATTTGCAAAAAAAGAAAAGAAAAATGGGGACATACACGTGCATAATAGCATCCAGAATAGATTGAGAGCTGTTTGAGTATAAAATTCAAATCAAAGAAGCTGAATAAACAAACGTATCAATAAAACACCAACACCAGTAGTATCTAATTAATGATACTAAGCGTAGTAATATAATAAAATCAGAAATAAAAATATTAATTACAAAGTAAAGAATATACGGGAAGTCCAAGTTATTGTTTTTATTTACTGGCCTTCTAGATCGGACTGAAGACACGTTCGCAGAAGTTTTATTTGGTTGACAAACGGTAGCAAGCGAAGCAGTAACTGCGGATGATGATGGGTTGGCTGCTGGACCACGGATGGCATCCAGGTCAAATGTGCTGAGAACACATTGGGGGCCATTGGATCCAATAATATGTATTCTACCGCCTTTCGTCTGGCACTTCGAAATGCCATACTATTGACGTGCTGTGACATATACCTCATGTCTCGCCTTGGCTAAGAATTTGGAGATAAAGGTTCCTAGTCCTTTTAATTTAGTCTTATTGTGCCACACGCTGTCTCTTATAATGATGTCTTCAAATTTGACTGGTTTTGGGCGTGGCTTGTAATTGTCAACTCGGCCCATTCTATGACATCTTGCAAAGGAGTATGTGCCGAGCTCGGTCATACCAAGATGCGCGGTAATTAATTTACATAGGACATAAGGATTATTTTCGTCTGGTTTTTCGGGCAACTTGTGAGTTAAAAGCATCTTTCTCCGGCTTCTCATCTCTAGATCATCGACTTGCATAGAGAGAGTTTGCACTTGAGCCTGGAGATTTTGAACAGCAAACAAAATGAAGTTCTTGAAAGGTGTAAAAACTCATGTGATATTTTACATTACTGGGCTTGCAATAATAACCTGTCCTGCTTGAACTGAAGAATCCAGTTCTTTCTCAAACTTGGACACCTTTATAGAAAAGAGTTTAGATAGGACATCAATAGACTTTTGTATAGCCTCCATTGTGATGTGGCAAACAATGTATTATTCACAAAAAATGTAGAAATAATTATTTTGTGTTGAGATTAACTAAGAGAAAGTTGACTGGCAGGTAAAAATGACTATTCAAACGTAATATTGTTTTATTCTAATAAATTTAATATTATTTTATGTAAATAAAAGCAATATTAAAATTCAAACACTGTTGACTTTTTTATTGCCTACCCACTTAAAAAAAAGAACAAGAGAGAAAAAGACATCATTTTTAGGCTATACTTTCAAAATTATTGTATAGAAATATTATATATGTATATTATGTATACGTAACATTGTACAACTAATCTAGAATTTAAAATGTAGGACAAAACCATGGGAATCACCAACTTTTTCTTTTAATCATCGACCAAGCGGTATAGTTTTTTCTTCTTCGCTAATTGTGTGCGTACCTAAGGAAGCCCATTGGGAGTTTTTGTGTGAGTAGTGTTCGGGGCCCTGAGCAGCGTGCTCGTAGGATCAGCGGGACTATCTGAGTAAGTGACGAACAAACAATCAGCGAAACTCATTACTTCTTTACTTATTATAAAACAAAATTGTATGAAGCTGACTGAATTTTTGGTTAATTTTCACCCATGGAGTTATTCTCGGGGAAGGTTTTAGTGTATAAGTTGACATTTGTTATTCAGAGACGAAGCCGGAGTGGATAGCTAGTTTAACTATATTTGTCTGCTTGATTAACAATTTATTTAGTTTCGCACAATATATTGCGCAATGGAAAAGGGAAACTCGATTCCGAGTTTTACACACGAATGATCGTATTCGCCCACGAAATGGTCGGTAATGAAATCAACTTATCAGACATTTTTTAGATGATCGAAAAGGTAAATGGTTACACAACTTATTGTCTTTGTCGTAATCTTTACGAAACAACGGATATAAAATAGCATAAGTACATGTGTATTGAATGTTTTTTACAGTATGGGGGGGGGGGGCACATGATTACTATCGAAGACATTACGTTGGTATCATCATTTCCTAGCGCCAACCACAGAAATTATAACATGTAATACGGGCACTGATCCTCATATCCATATCTTATCAATTCAAAATATACATGTTTATTTTGAACAAATATTGTTGTTGGTATTAGATTAAAGTTGACTAGAGTTATTGATAATAGAGTAACATCATTAACTGCATTTTACACAAGTGATCTCGCATCTCATGCGGTTCGGGAGCCAATGGCCTATTGGAGGGGTGGCGTAAGGTGGCGATCGCTTCTGCATGACAATAATTCGGATTTCTATGGTCGTTGGTGGTGATCAAAAGACTACTATCGGTAATGACCAATAGTAGTTTTTTTTGACTATAAAAAGACTACTATTATCGCTATACTAATAGCAAATGCGCTCTACTATAAAAAAACTAAGGTCTCAATGTATTTGAGATAGCTACAGGCTTTAGATGTTGCTACGTATTAATAACTCTGGGGAATTTTAAAATCAGTCATGAAGCCTTCTCTTTAGTTTGGAATTAATTGACGAATACACGTGGGTATATAATATGGCCTTTACGTCTATCGCAATCAGCCGTATGGGTATGATGTCTATTAGAGATCGTATAAATGGAAACATTAATTAATTTGACCAAGGTTTTCAATGAAATGAATTACAACAAATAAATACAATGACCAGCATTATCGAAATTAATTATTTTGACCCCAGATCAGTTTGCGCATACACTCCCTGTGTATGCTCGAAGTGGGGCGTGATGTTATGTACCCACTGCTTGCTGTTGGTACTGCATATTATAATGAGTACTAATTATGATAACGGACTGTACGGGCACAGTCTGTAATCATAATTAAGTGACATGTTTTAATATTTTAGGAAGTCATTACTACATTCTATATATAAGGTTTAGTAGTTTAGTATATTTTGAGAAAAGCGATCGCATACAGACAGGCAGCCTTTGGAGACTTTCTTTTATAACATGTACCCTAACAGGGTATCATGTGTGACCGCATAAAAATGTTGACATCTTTATAACCTTAATTGCAAAGAAGTTTGAAGTCTGTCATCGTTCCCACATAGTACGGCCAGATATTTTACCATTCACACATACAGATTTTTCACCTTCGACATACCGGAGAAAGTTACGATAGTTCACCAGACCGCCTCCATAGATTTTATCGTGGCATGCGCTCAGTTATATTAGTGCCGTACGACACGCCAGTATCTTGTATTCTATAGGTTTTCTATTTATGGGACCGCGGGTAAACGAGCAAACACCCCATCTGATAGCCGGTGGCTACTGGGGCCCCTAAACCTATTACCCAATTATGCATATCACCTACCTTAACGTTAAATACAGAGAAATGATATATTAAGTTTTTATTGACAATAAAAGTTTTTACAGACTGTGTAACTGTAGTTGATCTCCGATCAACTTAATGAACAGTTAATTAATTATCAAACACCTACAGACAATATGGCTAAGCATTACGGTCTATATTCACTTCCGCGGTTAAGGCTAAAGTAGTCAAAACCTGCCCAGAGGCAGTACGTATCTACTACCCTCATCAATAGTCGATACATCGCAAAATCTAATAATTACCATAGATAAATTTAAAAAGACGCATCACCGCATCACCTACACAAGCATAAAGCGGTAACGCGGAAATATTTCTTTTTTTAATTTTATTCTTGTAGTAGACAAGGCACGTTTAGAACGTGTGTGTACTGTGTGTTCCCAATATAGCATGGCATTATGATTTTAAATTTAGATGTAACACGGTAATAATTGATCATAATATTCAAATGATTCAATGTATCGTTCAATATTTATTCTAGGAATTAATGATTTGATTTGTTATTTCCGAGTGAAGTATGCAAGAAAGAAACGGTATACAGCTCCTGGAGACTATCGAAATATTAGAGATTTCGCTTTGAATATTAGAATTTCGACCAAATTCACCGCTGCCGAGATAAGCAAATTTGTTCCGGCATAAAGGCAATCAGTATTTGCATCGGCTGAATCAAAAAGTCGCTCATTCAAATATCGGATGTTTACAAGGTCAACTAACAAATCGTGAGCAGCAATTTTTTGTCGGCTTACATAGATTCCATGAGATTCAATAAGTCAAAGTTCATATATTTAATCATTTATAATATCAGCAATCGTAAGACATTAAATATGATTTTTCATAAGAATTCTTCTGCTCACTGTTAAAAGTAGTAAAAACATAGGCCTCTATCATTGAACATAGCACTCTTTATTTTAATTTTCTAAAAATAGCCAAATTGGACACATAATTTGTATATTCTTTATCAGCTTTTATCTAACCTTAGGAGCCTGCATTTGTATGAGCCTGTCTGAACTGACGGTACAAACTAGATTAACCAAAAAGTCTTTTATGGTATCTCTTACCTCTCTAGCCGCTTTTTTTAAAACACATTGTAACATTAACCGAAATAATTATTATCACGAGTGATTAATCTTACGAAATGCTTTTCATCAAAAGTGGAACTAATTTACTAATGGACATTATACAGCGTGTTCCCTAACTGTTATGGGCGTGCATACGTTCGCAACAGCCCGTTAATGTGTCTGTCACACGATCGGAAACATCTTTCTCAGTCTGCATTGCTTTTTTAATCGGCGAAAGTAGTTACGACTTCGTGAAACGCGCGTGCGCTCGGATTTCGATCGTCAACATCACATCAGAGGCGTGTAATATATTTAATGTTTATTGTAAAACTGTTGATTACTGATTTGCATGGTTCGCCATGAACTAAATAAATAATTATTATAATGTATCCTAATAAAAATGATAAACTAGCGTGCGCGCATAACGCAATTATTAATGGTAGTGTATATTCATTTATTTTTATTGAATTACTCAGGCTCAGTCTAGGATGTTATTAGCTCCCCGCCATGGTTCGAGCCTTGTCGTGGCGGTGGGGCTTAGTAGCCTGGGATGACCCAGGCGAAGCCAATTGAACCAAGGGGGATCTTTGCATCCCTCTTATAGGAAGAGGGGGCTTAAAGATCAGGAGGAAGCATCGTTATCGATACCCCTCTTATAAGAAAAGGGGAAGAAACAGGAGGTGGCGCTTTTGCTCATGGGGCAAGGGGCGAGGATGGGAATCTCGCCCCATTGCACTGTCCCAAAGTCGGTGGGGTTGTCCTGTAGTGCTGGGAAACCTCATCTGTGCAGGTGGAGTTGGTCCTTTAGGGGCCTGACTAGCCGTCGAGGTGCCATGATGATTGTTGTTCCGGGACACCTCACCTAGGGCGGCACTGGTGGTACTCGCGGTGGTTTTTGTGGGTTACGGCACTATCATGTTCCGCGAGTCCCACACACCACTGGACCCAGAACGGGTAAAGGCACGCAAATGTGTTTCCCGCGTCAAAAAAAAAGAAAGGATGTTATTATATATCATATATTAGCTAATATTAACCTAATCATCTAAAATATCACAACGAACGAGAAATCAAGTTCTAGTCTTAATTAGCCGGCGCCTACACGATCAATTGTATATAATTGCAATGCAAAATTGCGAAAACTGCTTAATATTAGTGATCGTTTAGGGTTAATAAGGAACAATGATTGAGTGCGAAGTTGAACGAGTTTAAATTTTATTGCGCAATTCAATTGAACCTCCTCTAGGTCACCTAATCAAGTAATGGTAAATATCACGAACATAGTAAATGTTTTCATCACATTTGGGGGAGTGTGTGTGTGTGTGTGTATGTGTTTTTTATACCAAATTAACCAATGTCTGGATCTGGCCCTATTTATCTTTGTGTCCATTTTGCAGTTGACTTCCATGGGGCATTAATATTGAATAAAACGTTACTTACAACAGCCAAAGTATTTTATTGCTTTATTATATGTTTTCTATTTCTAGAAAACATTTACGTTAACTCAACGCTACTTAAATAATTTAAAGTTTCACTGCCACAATAAATTATCGCTAATAGTATGGATACATATATATTAACTTAATCATGTTATTTAACCATGATATACTAACTTTTCGGTAATCTTAATTTAATATGGACAATTATGAAGGGTGACATTTTGAATGTTGAATCAAATACGATTCGGATTAGTGATGTTTCTCGTATATCTAAGTATAATTGGACGCCTAAAGGCCTACACGTACACTTTGGGTACTTAGTTACGTAAGGTGGTACAGTAATTGAGTGTGATTGTTTTTATTTTTGATTGGATTACAAATACCTATGTCGCACTGCATAACGTTTTATATCACAGATTGTTCTGCGGCTGTCATTACTTCATTACACAATCAAATTGTAAGTTATCAATTGCAAAAGTTAAATGGTGGTGTGGACTAACTTTTCGTCATGCTATTCGGAATGACCTGAATGTATAGGAATTAAACGCAACGTTCTCCGCACACTTCTTATCTACGCCTCTTATGTCCAAAAATGCAGGGTAATGAAACTATAATTAAGATTTATTATTTCGGCAGATATAATCTTTGTTTGGTACGTGAAATTTAATAGCAAACATTAGATGCTCGTTATTTAATTAAATTTATATAAATGATATTTATTATATAATAGATATGTAGGATGGTGATAGTTGATTCGCCGCCTTCTTCGCTTGTATTGCTTATGACTCCAGGGTTCCCAAGTGTGCGTCTGAGGCCCTGAGAACTAGGAAAACAGAACACGAGCGCGTAGTCGTTAATATAGAATACTAGCCTACTCATGCCCGCTTCATTATCAGCCGGCCGTCGTCCACTGCTGAATATGGGCTTCCCCCATAGAGCGTCATAGGTTACTTTCACTAGCCACTTGCATCCAGCTGTATTCATTTGGTGCCCACTTCGTAGTGCGTCAAATATAACATTTACTATTATAATTATTCTGTTAAAAATCCGCCCATGTAGTTAGAATTTCATTCAATTTTTAATTTAACACCTACGTTTTCCGGACTGGTACGATCGACCTATCGTCAATACTTCGGTATCGTCAAAAAACGAGCTTACTTATCTTTAGAAGGCCTCTCTAGTATTGCGTATGTCTGTGGGCGTTGGTGATCACTTACCATCTCGTGGTCAAACAGCTCGTTTGCCTTAAGGCTATACAATAAAGAAACGTCCTAAAAAGCCCTATGCATGACTTGGGCAGTTGTAGCAACGGCATTTAATACAAATTATTGACCAGAAAAGCAACTATTTTAGGGATCGAATTTCCCAAAATTTTGTCTCAGTGAGTGAAAATTTTTATCCATGCATAATTTGAAACTCCTAGCACTTGTAGTTTCTGAGATCTCGTGATGGTGAGTGACCTTTAGCTTGTACAAATTATACTGATATAGATAAAAAAGCTAGTAGCGCGATTAATATGTACACAGTATGTCCTGTCCGGTACCTACATGTAGAAAGTTATGTTGATGTGGCGTGTTTGTGAATTTCGGAGATTCGTTACTCCTGGAGAATTCTAATCACTATAGGATAATTTAGCATCACATAAGAGAAAAGTAGAAATCTGTACATATACAGATTTCTACTTTTCTCTTATGTCTCACTTGTCTCTTAGATCTCGCTGTTTCGTTTAGCATCTTCTTCAATGCTTATGGTATTATCGAAATTATTAGACCCGGATAAATTTCAGGTACTAGTAGAGATACGGGTACATCGTAGCTTCAGGTGGAGGGAAAGACGTTCGCTTGTGGGACTGGGTAATATAATACTGAATTTATCACATGATTGAACGCGCGCTCCTTGTAATCCAAAACTAATAATAAATATCGTTACATACATTTAGTAAGAGGTAGTGTTAACATTACAAATTTAGTTATTATTAATTAGTCGCATATAATAGAATCATTTAAGTGTCACTGGGTCTGGTAGAGTAGATCTCATTCTAGCGGATGTGAATCGTTTTTAAATTATTATTTATGATTAATACGACAGTTAGCAGAGAACATTTTATATAAAATATATTTTACTCCAATTCCGAGTTGCCATCTTCAAACTAAAATCAAACAGAATAAGAAACCGGTTTAGCAAAACTCTTAATCATGTTATGAATCTATCGAGATGAGCTTTCTATGTAAATAGAATATCGAATTTCTCTCAATAGAATTAGATCGCACACTATGAACGAAACGATGTTTCAGATGTTGAAGTCTTTTAAGGAATGTCAATTATAATCAAAGTTATTTGGTTGGAAATGTAGACCATCATTCATGATTTTAATTTTTATGTGATCTTCATAAAATTATTTAAGATTAGAATTTTAAGATTGTAGATTGAATAGACGTTAAACTTTCTTCGTATGCGATTTTTTGCCGTTTGGTAATGAAGATTCATGAACTGTTGGCTAAGTTGGTAAAGTAACAGGTATTATCCAAGTGTTACGCCAACAAATCCCTATAAAATTTCTATTGTCAACTTAAATAAGTAACACACTTATTTAAGTTGATACCACAAGTATCAAAAATGTCATGAAAAATGCCTGTTACCACTTATGTATGTATCTATATAACTAGAAAGCTAAAGACTATATAATGTATGAATATAATGTGCGATTGCCTCAATTACTATGTGACGTGAAACAATTTTATTGAATTATTGTGATGATTTGTTGTCGTTTATTTTACGCACGAATCATTTCACCATTACATAAGCAATGTATGCTACTGAATATAATAATTTAATTATCTATTGGATTTTTATTACTATTTCAGTAATTATGCGACTGCTCGTTTGTCCCTTATGGTATAAAAAGCTTGTTACTGTATCATTTGTAGGTGGCGTAGGTTAGTTTTTTTCTACGTACTTCTAAAAACGCCGCTTCTTGCAGTCTTAAATTATGACATATTAGGTAAATACGTTATAAATGAAGTTCAATTCTCATGTTGGGGAGGATATTAAATATACAGAAAAAAATAATAAAATCTGACCATATTCTTAAGTTTACGCGAATGTTACCCATTACAATAAAACTATTTTTACGGATTCTATCACGTGTTTATTTAATTATTTAACTAGCCGGACGTTTCAGAAGCTTTACAGCAACCATGGTCACAGGTGGACCCGTCTACCTATAGCATAATATACCATAAACCGCGATAGAATCCGTAACAGTAGTTTTATTGTAAAAAGTCTGACCATATGCGAGTCGTCGAGTTTGTACTTTTTCTTGTTTCTCCGTCCTACCTGCAGGCGATTATAGGAGAATAACTGTGAAACATGCACATTACGTACGTAGGCCGAGACGGCGAATGCAGGAGTTCCACAAGGGTACTGTACAGTATTGGGCCCAATTTTGTGGGATCTCGCATACGACGCTGTCCTGCGAGTCGGAACTTCCCACAGGCTGCAGAATCATCTGTTTTGTTTTCTAGACGATACTCTCGTGCTAGCGGTTGGTTCTACGTTCGAGGGGTCAAATTGGCGAATTAGGGTTACAAATAGCACCTCACAACAGCGAAGCACTATTTTTCCACAACCTACCTAGGAACCCCCAGTTTGAGGTTTATGAATCAGTGATACAAGTCAACCGTTACATGAAGTAACTAGGACTAACACTCGATAGTCGTTGTGATAATGACTACCGCCGCCCATAGACATTTGTAAAAGAATAGGCAGTCGTATCAGCTAGAAGCAGCTGGTTCCATAGTACATTTGTACTCGGTAAAAAGGCGTTGAAACCGTACTGTTGTGGATTTACGGACATGTAGGTGATGGGGGCGTGGAACTTAGAGTTCTGTCGCGATGTCCTTAGATAGAATTCTGCTGCTGGTGTTAACCTACTAATTCCTCGAAACACTCCCCATAGAAAATACGGTAAAAGACGCACAATGAACAGACATCTCTTCGTAGGAACAAAGAATCGAGCTGTCCGGAAATAACCTGGTCGTCAACTATTCGAGTCACTCTACGTTGTACCTGGTCAAATGAAACGTGCTGATATTGCGGGGCCCCTGCCCACAGGTGACCTGCGCCTTGTAAAGTTGCTGCCAACGGGCTGGATTGAAGTACTGCTTCGCCCTGTTGAGCACACCCAGCTTCTTTGAGGGTAATTTTGCTTTCGTTTCCAAATGACCGCGGAACTGACCGTTACTCGATATGTCGACACCAAGTATTCCGATACTAACGGTCGACAGGTAGGTGAAATGCGCAGATACGACGAAGGGTAAATTATCAAAAGCTTGATGATAATCGTCGCCATTTTTGGTTTAAATAACGATTAATTACGAAGATTAGTCCAAGAGATGTCTAAGTATACCGAGAAAAAATTGGTAAAAAGAAATTACTAAAGACTAGCACCTGACAACTGCACTTTCGTCTGTTTTGTATATCTAATGAACTAATTGTGACATTTTTTTTAATATTGTAAATATGATACTAGCTAAAACAAAATTTATCTAGTGACTTCGTGTATATGTGCAACACCTTAATACTGACACTTGTACGCTTATTTATTATATACTAGCAATCCGATCCGGTCTTGCTCCTAAATAACAATCAAGTTAAACTCTGAAATCTTCCGCGGTAACCGCTCTATGCATTGGACAGAACCGCATGAAAATCCGTCCTGTAGATTATTATAAAAAAATTATCCCATAAAAACTTTATTTTATAATAAATATAGATTTGACTTAAAACTTAGTCATCAAACTGTAAATTAAGATTATATGACACAAGATGTGACCAACACACAGACTAAAATCCCAAGTACACTATGTAGTTATGTGAGACATAGGAATAATTCGCGTCGTAAAATAATAAAAACAACTGTCGTAGAGACAGGACGTGAGCAAAATGTTGAGTGTAGACTGTCATGTATGCTGGCTAAGGTTAGTAACACGTACTGTAATAATGTAACTTCTCAGAACTAAGTTGTAGTTACGCCGCTCATGTGTGTCAATGCTAATATTATTTGCAACCGTCCACAGAGGTCAGAACTCTATGCGACCAGTCGACCACTGCAACAGCAACTCGTTTGACTTACGGATACACGAGCATACATCGGAAAGCTTGAATCGATTTTAATGTTTTTATTTCGTCAAGATTTCACCTCTATAAGGTGTAGTGAACATTCTCTACATAACCGAGGCTATGTAGATATATGCCAAGGTGGAAATGTAATTAAAATATTTATTTTTCAAGTCTTGTTGCATATCATTCATCAACTATGATGCAGATGCAACAAATTTTTGGAATATTGAAATTAAAATTTCTGAAATTATTTAGTTACAACGTTATGTTGTACTTACGTTAATCGTTAATTTACCAGATTGCATCATTAGTAACCACGGCGTGGAACTATCACTTCATCATGTTGCTGTGGCCGGTGTACTCCGTCGAAGCAAGATTTTATTCATTCATAGTACTTAATACATACTAAAGTATGTAACTTTACGAGGTCTACATTTTGATCAGTCAAGGTGATATTTAGGGTTTCATGCCCAAAGGTGACCGGTGAAAACCGTGACATCTGTACAGTTAAATTTCACATATTATGTGTATCCCTTGCCGCTGTAAAAACAAATGCGACTTTGTTGTATTTTAAGATTTCCTAAGACCCTTCATGCGGGAGACCGACTCGAACTTGGCCGGTTTTAAATCAATTATGATATGGCCCTGTAGGCCATTTTTCTAGACTTTACAGGACAAACTAAACTATAGGCATAAACTTATATGTACTTCTATGTATTATAGAGCCGAAGTCGCGAGGGTCATTTAGTTTCTATATAGAGCAGCAATATCTGTCACGGAACAATAAATACACAGTCATTTGTTTTGTGATATGGTGTGTGCCGTGTGGTAACACACGCACCGCGTACGGCCAGTGACATTACCGTCGTACAATTTCCAGCTCGAGTGTTTACGGTTTGGCGAGTATGTGCAATGCAATGGCGGATTTCATTACCGACCGTGTAATTTTCGTTTTGAGACAAGGGTCGATAAATTCATAAACATTTTATTACTTTCATAATGCTCTTGCATAATTCTCTTCCCATAAAGATCCCATAAAAACAGGGAAAGTATGTGATTGATGCGTTCGACAAGGCCGCCCCGAGCTTCGTTACGCCCATCTCATATCAGCCATGAAAGAAAGTGAAATCAGCTCGAGTGGTTCTCGTGAGATTAGTAAGCAATTTTTAACACATTGAAATGTCACAGTGTCAGGGCATATTACGTGGAGGCGTGCAGATGAGTTTTGTAATATATGGGTACATGTGGTATTGTAAATATCATTTACACATTGCGAGATACAGACGAAAGAACAATTCTGAATCGTCAACGTCGTGTTACCACCCCTTCTAGACGACCAGATGAATTTGTTTTTTTTTGTATCTGTTTACATATATCGTGTTAGCTTCTGTCCCCTTCCTCCTACAATCAACAAGCATTATATAGGTTTTCTATGTATCTTGGGTAAAGTAAAACGCGTCTTCTTGATTCAAGGATTTCTTGTTTCGGTTCAAAAGAGTATTAATATGATAATGTACACTGCCTCGTGGTCTAGTGGTAAGTATGTTCAACCATAGTCGTGAAGCCCTGAGTTCGAGTCCCGGATCAAACCAAAATGTTATCAGGATTTTTCAATTTGTAATAACGAAGTTGGGAAGTGGGTGGTGTTACACCCTCGCGCCTCGGGGACAGCGATAACCCGTCGATCCAGCCCCTAATTTTTTCCGGTCGTATCTGATTTCTGTCCCATCGGATTAGGAGAATGTGGAAACAGGCCGACATATGGCTAGGGCGACGTTATTATTATGTATACACACAATGCTGTCTGCATGTCTGCAGATACTATCACTGGCCATTTCAACTATAACCTCTAGAGACTCTTCGCACTGGTGTCCGCGTTCGTTCAGGAGATTTTGTGAAAATCGTTCACATACGGACAGTTGTTTGTTGACTTTAGGAACTTTGTTTTATTTAAGTTTTTCCCACCTCATACTCAGTGCAGCCGCCATGGTAAAAAGTAGAATTTACAGTAAATTTAGACATAGCTAACAGAGACATCACCAAAAACTCCACCCCGATTATATTTACAAAGAACTGTGTTATGAAATTGTAGAAAAATATTCGGTTTTCCAATTATTCTTTACAGATGGCTCTATTTATGAAGGCAAATCGGGCTGTGCAATTGTATCGTCAAGACGTGTCTCAAAAGACAGAGTACAAGATTGCGCAACCATATTCACTTGCGAAGCGGTTGCAATCCTAAAGTGTTTACGAGATTATACAAGATAATCCAAGTTACACAAAAATTTGATTTTTTTCTGATTCTATGTCATCTCTCTTAGCCCTATATAATTTGCAAAATTCAAATCCTTTAGCAAACTTAATTAGAAAGACTGTACGAGACCTAACACAGGGTATTATACGAGATATACAGGATATATACGAGACCTAACACGGAGTATTATAGAACAAGTGTGGATAGGTACACACGGCCAGGTATAGGCATCCCAGTTAAAGAAAGTGCAAATGTGCAAGCTAAGGAAGCTGCGAAGCTACATTACTATAATTACTACACTTCCAGCACGAGTTGTTAAAAAAACACCTGCACTTCATATTTAGGGACCTGTGGAACAGCCATGAGTAAATAATAATAGTAGTGCCTTATACAAAATTAAAAAGTCTGTTTTTGGAAAAAAAAAATACAATTTCATAATAGATGAGACCAAGTAGTTTTAATTACACTAAGAATAGGACACACCAGTGTAACTCATATTCATCTTATCACTAAGGAACCTAAAAAGAAATGCACTCTGCGTAATTGTGATTTATCTGTCAAACATCTATTGATGCAGTGTCCAATGTACAAAAGCGAAAAGTTAAAAGTAGATTTACCGAAATGTTTAAAAGATTGCCAAAACAACTCTGAGGCAACAGTAAACTTCTTAAAACTAATTAATGATATTATAGTTTCATATAAGAATTATATTAAGTGGTCGCTAATGTTTGCCCTAGTTATTTCAGCGACCTTAATAAAATATACTTAAAAAAATAATTCAGTATTATTTTATTTTGAATTCGTCACCACACCTGTTAATCTAAAAAACAAAATCATGTCATACTTTTACTTAACTGATGTGTCTCTATTGGAAACGCACTCCATTTTGCAAGAAAAACAAATCAGTAGTCTAATATCTAAGTTGCCCAAGTTACATCGTAGTCTATGAAATCGCATTTATTATGAGGTAGTGACATGCTGCATTACAGCCTTTATTCTTAATATTGTCTTTAAAAAAAAAACGATAAGCAGTTTTTCATACATCCTTACAATACGACCTTATAAATTAAATACACTTCTATTCTTAAATTCAAGCAGACTATCCCGTATGGCGTGTATATGGACCGCACTTCCGATTTTGCAAATATCTTTACGAGCCACGCCTGCAATCTGGCGGGCCATCTGTTTTTATTGTAAAGCTCATTAAATACACTAAGTAGTTACTTGAGATTATTCTTTATTTAAAATAATATTGACTTCAAGCACCCTGGACATTGCTCTTCCGGTTGTTACAATTCAAACTGTAATTGAAAATAATCCTTGATATTTGATTAAGATACGTTTATGTTCGCTTTGTAAGAACATCGTAGACCTTAAGGCAGATGTCTCAAACCAAACTTAATAAAAATACAGATTTATAGCGGGATGATGCTAGACTGGCCTACGTTATAGATTGGGAAAGCTGTGTAAATTTAAATTAACTCGCCGATTTAGTATAGCAGTCAAAGGCGGTAGCAATAGACATGTTAATTGGAAGGGCGTTTTTTTAAACGTCACACTCAGTAGCACACGAAGCCTTCACGCCTGGCGAACTTCACCCTTGGTTTGTGTGACGCCGACTGAAAACGCTTCAAATTTTCCATCCTTAAGTGACCCTAAGTGATCTGTCACGTTTAGACGAATGAAAACGTGTTGTTTTTGTTAAAACATCTTGGTAAATTATTGTTTGGATTTTTTGGCTTCAAGAAATAACCCGTTCCTTGTCTGCCTTTGAATGTGTCAAGTGCACTTTTCTACATCAATCTCCTGTGGCGTTGTCACATCTGCGCTACTTGAATATCAACGATCTGGAGAAAGCAAAGCCATAACCCCAATTCAGCGTATTTGTGAGTGCGTTATCAACTCTTAACGAATCCACGTATTGTCAGCTTACAGTTATATAAGTAGGCACAATGAAATATATAAAAAATCTGTTTACCGTACCATAAAACCTTCGGTGATGCCGCCGCCAGACACGAGGCGGAGCGAGCTGGCGCACTTTGGTGTTAGTAAAATATTGATTTTGTATCAGACTTAGAAAAGTACGGACTGCCTATTCATATACATATATGTGATGATAGCATATGCTTGTACGTCTTGAATTCCACGAGATACTAAAGAGTGCCCGTGCTATGATTCTAATACCATTCTTTAGCTTCATCCACTTTTACAAAACGCTGTAACCAAAATATAGAGTAAAATAGGATTTTGGGAAAATAAACCCGTACGGGTGTAAAAAAAGATTGAAAATCTGTATACAGTAACTTAAAACCACTGCTTTTTACTTTATTTTTAGTAATTTTTTTTTCGTATGGCCTCAAAGCTAAAAGTTAATCGTTTCCAAAAAGTAGATTAACCAGATACGTAGTGTAGTTCTTAAATAAGTAGTTTGTGACACATTTATTTTTACTTGTGGAATACTCCAAGAAAAATAATTAATGAAATAGTCAATGAAAAATGAAGCAAATAGTAAATCCCGTAAAAATATCCTGTAAAAGTACCAACCATGTCTCGATAGAGCTGTTTGTGTATGCTAACATTATAAACATGAAACATTTCATTGTATTCAATAGGCTCCGAAACTACTGGACCGATTTGAGAAGATTTTTATAATTATAATCATACATAATCAGCGATGAAAATATAACATTTTCAAAAGGTTTTGATCATTATGAAAACTTTGATAATGTATTACTATGACTACTTCACGGATTTTATCACGTTTCTTAAGATTTACTTGTGGAATGAGACAGAATCGCCGCGATGAACGAATGTATCGAAATCATTTTGCTATCCTGTAATAAAAATAAATCTAACAATATATTTCAGGTATATAAATAATTAATATATCAGAATATGTATTATCAGCCCTTATCGCTCCACTGCCGGACAGGGCCTCTTTCAATGAACACCAAGATGTCCAATCGCCTGCTACTCGCGTCCATCTATATATAATTATAACAAAATAAATATGATAATATAAATATGGATGTAAATATAATATATATAAGTAAATAAATCTATATATTTTTTATTTTTTAAATGTTTGTTATATAGTTGTAGTTGTTATATAATAATGAATAACATTCGCGTAAATATACAGAAACAATTCGATAATGTAACCAAAATGTGAAAAAAATATAACAGTAAATATGAAAAAATTATCCGAGTAAAAAAAATGCAAAGAAAAATATTATTTAGCTGTAGAAACTGTTTACAACGAGCTGTCCCGGCAGGCGTTGTTCTGCCATAAATTTAATTTGTTATCACTCTAACGTGTGATGTATACGAGGACGAATTAAAATATAAATTTTTTTTATATTTTTGTAAATCACTGAACTTTTGCCATCATTCGTGAAATCCGATCCGCGCAAAACCGGGACGGACTACTATATCTATAAAAAGTAGTATATCTATAAAAAAGTAATGATATCTTTTTGCAAAGCCATCCCAAGTCAAAGTGTCATTACTGCTTTATTTCTTTATTAATATTGCCAGATATTTGATAAGATAGTTGTGTTATTTAAGTAACAGCTAACAAAACTAAATCTGGAAAACGAGCTGCTTTTAATTATCTTGCGACACTGCGGTCTTATAACAATGCATTTAAACATACATTTTTCTCATACTCGTACTTCACAACAGAAGTTGTGAGCCTTCACAATAGCTCAAGCTATTTTACTGCTCGGCAACTGCTTCCGTTGTGACACCATTGTTCCACTTAAAGAATTTAAGTATCGTCCTTGCGTCTGTTGGTAAATATATAAGTGATCCATCATTACCAGATGGTTCTGTGATAAAATAGTAAAACTTGATAACATAATGCGACCAAGACTGACATACCATGTTCAGATTGAACGGGTACTGTTCGAAGGTGGTGCCAAGAGCCTACGCAACCGGCGTGTGTCTGTATGAAGAGAGTAATGAACGTGGAGGAGGCAAGGCAGGTATGCAAGGATCGTGAAGTATGACATTCCTTTCCCTATGCCTATAACCCATGTAACCCATTAGGGAGCTGGCGTGAAGAGGTGTTGTTGTTGTTGTTATAAATGCGATTTCTTAGGTTTATGGGAATATTACACATTATAATAAAACTACTTTAACGGATAAATGTCGGGATTGTAAAGTTCTCAGTAAACCGTGATAAACTTCCTTAAAGTAGTTTTATTATAACATAAATGTGACCTTAGATCGTAACTTCATCCTAAAACTGATATAACGACAACAAAAAAGTCTTCATCAAGTGTATACGATCTGGGAAGAATAACAAAAGAAGCTTACAATTTTTTTTAATAACTAAATATATTTAGGCAATCCGTCAGATAACCAGGATGTTGGTCTACCGTCAACCAGATGAGGAGACGATCATCGCGCCACGGTACTATGTCCGGCCCTCCTGCGCTCAGGGCGTTCGGACGGAGAAACACAAAACGAAAAACAACAGAGAAACTCGTATGATGACATACTAATTACAGTAAGTTTCATTTGACTGCTATACCTAAAGCGTTTATGTAAAATAAGACAAAGAAATTTTCGTTAGTCCGATGAACTGTTATGGAAAATGGATTAGCATCGCCGCCAGTATACTGGTCCCTCGGAAAATAAAGATTATAAAATTTACGTATTTAATAAACATTTTAAAATTTATGAGAAAAATTAAAGTGTCCTTGGTTGTAGAAATATCTTTTTCGTTAGCTTACAAAAGTTTTGTTAACATACTTCGTTTGTAATTCTTGTTATAATCAGCCTACTGCCATTCGTTTTAGTGCACACTCAGACTAAGGAACGAGATCACAGGGTCGACCGTCCCAAGGCATGCCGTCTTAATCTTAATTATAGAAAGGTTTAACAGAACGTGGCAGCTACACACCATCTTCATTCATTGTTTTCCACAGCAAAGCAAATGTACGATAAACACGTAATCTATACCTATGCACTTAGAGCAAAATCATATTGTTTAGTACACAATACATTGTTTATGTTTCTTGATATATGGAGAGAAATGTTCAACGGCCGTGTAGATATCTGCAATCTGCATCACCAGAGAACACACGAGTGTGTCACGTTTTATCGATTGCTGTGTGTCAGGTCTCTCGGACGGAATTTAAATTCTCTAGCTATCCTGGTTCATGAGATACAGCCCGGTGACAGCTGGACAGACGAACGGCGGATTCTTAGTGATATGGTTTCGTTTTTTACCCTTTGGGCACCAAACCCGAAAAAGGTATGATTTTGACAACTGAAGCGTTCTAACAGCATAAACAGATGTTATTTAGGAATGTCGGATACACTTCAAGTGGCTACGACAGTCATCATCATCATTCATCATCATTATCAGCCCTTGTCGGTTCACTGCTGGACAAAGGCCTCTGTCAAGCCAAGACGACCGATCTCCTGCTACTCGCATCCATCCCGTCCCGGGTACTGCATGGAGATCGTCTTCACACCTGGTGAACATTCGACGAACACTTCCTTTTCCTAAACACGGCTTCCACTCCAGAACCTTACTGGCCCACCTGCCATCTGTTCCTCTGGGTCTGTGACCAGCCCATTGCCACTTCAGCGAGCTTATTCGTCGCGTGATATCGGATAACTTATTTCTCTGCCTTATAACTTCTTTACGAAATCTGTCGAACAG
>JAFELO010000453.1:292960-370359 GCA_017140195.1 Eumaeus atala | reverse complement strand
ATAACTGTGTCACTATATGTAAGGTTTCATCGCTCGACCGGTACAAGCGGTGTATATGATATTGGTTCTAGCAGGAAAAATGCATTTACGCACCGCCAATGTAGACAACTTCGAATAAGCTTTTTATACTTTTACGTACGTATTGCAGAAAATCGAGACCACTTCCTGTAAATTTTTATATTTTTAGTTCATTTATATTTGTGTAACAAACTAACACACTATAAAAGTACTAAATGTTATTAAAAAATATTTTTCTTCTTTGTTACAATATTCATGGCGAGACTAGGCAGACAGTGTGATACAGATTATATCACTAAAGTATCAGATGAGATCGTTACATCATTTGATAATTCAATTGCAATATTCGTTGTTTACATTTGGACTTTTGTTAAGGTTTACTTTCAATTCTAATTTAAAATTTCAATTTCACAATGATATAATCTAATTAAATTTGTATAGAGTAAATTATGGTAGTGCCTTCTACATCTGGAGATAAATTTAAAATATTGTCAGAAAAATATCTAATTTGTTCTTGACTACGGTTAGCACAAATCATATCCAGAAATCTGTAATTTTATTTAAAAAAAAAGCGAGGCAAGAGAGACAAAATGTTTATAAAAAAGAGTAGGTATGTAATTTATATTATACAATCGTGCATTCAAGTATTAGTATTATTTATTTAAGTATATTTATTTCCGTTCACTTGTTCCCGTTCCGAGTGCATTGACAACAGTTTTCGTGGTCACATTAATCTAGGTTAGTTTTAAATAAATATTTTTTATTAGCCTACTACATAATATCTATGTACATCGAAGGCTCTTTTTTAAATTTTGTAAATTATAACGTCATCGGCCTTGATTTTCGCGCAATCTTCGGCTCCTATCGCTTACACTCGTATCTGAAGTCCCTTTCGCACTCAATGTTTACACTACTCCACCGTTCTCGAATTTCCTCACGCGACGTTCATAGTCTGACTCAGCTGTGTCTATTCGAAGTGACTGAAGCTAAAATGTACTTTATGACTCGCAAATCAAAGCGCATTTTCGTTTTTATATTCAAATCAGTTGTGGTTTACAAATCCAATACGTCACAGTCGTTCTTTCTCTTTTTTTTGTCTCGCGCAACTGCCTCCGTACAGTAGTAACTGCCTCGTGAGTCAGTACGTCAAAGACTATTGAGGATTGTACACGGTCTCGTCGCGTTGCGCGCTGTATGCGTTATCGGTTAAACAAAATATTTATTATTTTCGTATCGCTGGTCGGCGTGCGTTGAATTTTAGCATCGAATCGTACCCAAGTGCCCATCGCAATAATATCATAATAGGAACAACTTTTGTTAGAAAAAAGTATTTGTAGTTTTTTTTTTTTGATATATCCGAAGCGAAGCAAATATCGTATCATAAACGCAACGTTTATCATAATGCCAATTGAAGCACTTGTGTACCGACGTTATTCGTACAAAACGTATAGGGAGCGGTAACAATAACTAGTTCCTCGGTCCAGTGATTCGGTTCTCAGTGTAACCCAGTGTTATTGCAAGCACCATTGCACCCGTGAGTACAGTGAGTGATGGGAGATTTTGTGGTTGGGGTGATTCGAGGAGGGCGACATGCGGGCCCGAGTGGTTACGAGTAGCGACACCGGAGACCGACAAAACGGCGCCCACAATTACAAACACGGTCCTGGCACCACAGGTAAAAATACATTTACACATAAAGTGCACCACAGGAAAATATTGTAAAACAACGAACACGACAGGTAAAAAAGTATAGTTTGAAAGCATTTGTCCGTGAGTAGTGAACTAAAGTGTATCGGAGGTTGAACGAATGACATACGATTTCGTGTCAGGATGTGGTCAGGATTGAAGAAGTTTTGCTACATGTCGTTGTTGCGTTCCATCCGATTCGGGTCGGCACGACCGAGGCACCTCACGCTCACAATGCCTGCGTTAAGCCCTCAGGTTTCGTGCGCTTTTCTTTTAAACATCCATCGCTATAACATCCGGTGGTACAGTGGACGGTGTACAGGAATCCGAACATATCTGCGTAACCTACGGTAGTTTGGATGTTTATGGTCGTTGGCAGTCGTCACAAGCCATCAACTGTACGTTTAACCACTAAATCTAGAAAATGAAGAAGAATCCAAATAAGTAGCACGAACTCATAATCGTCATCGCACATTGGACACAAACGAGGCAGTACATTATTTATATGTTCAAAACAACATTTGGCCCACTAACGTCAGCGTTATTAAGTATTAAGATACGTTTCGAAATCGTTTCATATTCAAATTTCGTTTTAAAGGATCCAGTTTTAAATAAACACAATTTCACTTGCACTTCACACACTTTCTACTATACTGATTGGAAGTGACTATAAATGTTATGTGCTTCGGAAACATATGACGCTGTAGCACTCGTAAATAATTTTATAGTTACTGATAAAGATGTTTGTTTTATCTGTTAGATTATTAATGTCTTAAGTTTACGTGAATGTTAGTCATTACAATAAAACTACTTTTACGGATTTTATAAATATATATTTTAAAGTAGTTTTTTGTAATATTAGATTATTTCCCATTTCAAAATATTTATATGATTGCGAAAAATATTCAAGAACAATATATTTTGTTCCTAGCATCATCCCGCGGCGTCATGGTATACATTTTCCATGCCTTTCTAAAAAAAGTTGTCTATTCAAATCAAGGAATTTTTCAATTTTTGTTCCTTTGAACGCTCTAAACTCGGCTACTACTGGCACGATTAGAAAAATTCTTGTCAGTCTTCTGGCCTTCTGGTGGGCCAGCACTTTCTGAGATTGGCGCCTTCAAACAAACAAACAAATTCATCAGCTTCATAATACTATTGCTATAGATCATATTTATATTATTTATAGAAATCCGTAGTCTAGGATTTTTCTAGATATTTTTTTTTAAATCATCTTCAACCATTTTCATTGCGGGGCATGAGTAACGTTCCGTTTTATTAGAGATGTCATTGCTGCATTACATCCGATTCGGGTCAGTACGACCGTGGAAATACTCTCACTATTATATTGTATACCGGCGTGGGTGTGCTATGGTCCTCCGGAGTATGAGATGAAAAGAGAAACGTCGCACCTTTCTTTGTACGGATGTTTATATATGGACGTCAGTTGGAGTGTAATTCACATAAGATTTCGACTGGTATTTTGCTCCGTACGCAAGAGACAAGAGCAAATATTTCAAGAATTAGATCCGACGAACTGTAGAGGCGGAGGCTTTAGCGCCGTCAACAGTAATAGGTCCTTGGAGAAAAAAGAGAAAAAAAAATCAACAACGAAGTATAGAAAAACGTTTGTAATACCACCAAAAGGTTGATAGTAACTACAGGCATAAATTTGTATCTGTTGCTTATAACTATCAGGAAAGGTATTCACACTATTCTTCTATTACCAAAGTTTAGATAAATAATGAACGTGCGTATAAATGTTTGTTATTTTTTCTCGACAAATGTACTGAACTGATTTTGATAAAATATGGCTCATATATAGATCATCGCAATAACAAAATGTATACGAAAAATATCAATTTTTCATTTAGCATGAATTTTACGCGGGTAAAATCGCAGGTAGAGCTAGTGTTTAATTCTTCTACAAGTTGTGTGCACGTAGCAACGTAAAAGTAAGGAAGTGTGTACTATATCATCCACTATACGTGCAAAGTGGATGTTTTTACCGTTTCACAATACAATAACTAAATAGAAACGGCGTTGTATTGTTAGGAAAACAATGCGGGCTAGTCGAGATAAGCATTTGCTAAACATCTAAATACTTTTAAATAATGCTAGCAATAGTATATGATATATATATATATATATATATATATATATATATATATATTAATTGTCTGGTTATTTATGCCATAAACGTGGCTTCTGTAGCATTTCGTGGCTATCCCATTATGAGACATTAAGTAAATGGTGTTTCGCTCCTTCGTTCCATGATGATGGGCCACATGATATGAGAATGGTGTCCAATACGTATTACTGAATTTTTAAATTTCATATGATTTGCACGAGACCAATACGAATATATATTTCTACACATTAGAGCTCATCGAAATGTAATCTCATGTACACCCACATGATGAAATATGACCAGTGTTAACTCTTTTAAATGAAAAAAAGATCTGTATTGTAGTTTACTACAATTAATAAAAAAGAAACTAGAATTCCAACACAAGAAGCGAAGAATCTGTTTACCCAGAGAAGTTGTGTCGTAGAGAGATAGTGATTTCCGTCTTCACTGCGCTAAAGTATATGACTCAAAATAAAGAATAATCTTACAAGTAGGTCAAGTGTTTCTACTTTTGACATACTTTACTTATGATTTAGGATATAGGTAAATAAAATTAGTTTAACAGTAGCAGCTTAGTTTTATGTTACATTCGGCATGGAAATCTATACCGAAGTTATGTATTTGCTTCTTCCTATTTCCTGGATTTATTTTGCTGGCTGGGCTATATATAGTACAATGTACACCCGCTTCGTAAAAACTTCAACAATATTTCTATAAAACGTACTAGATATTTATTCCAACCATAGCCAAAAATGGGGAAGAACCGACAAAACAGAGGGTTTTAATTTTTGAACCATTGCAAAAATATACTTTAAGAGCTGACGATTATGTGTTTAAAAGAATACTATTCGTCTAACGGTGGTGTGTATCGTAGCTTCGAATCGGCACTCTCCAGGTGAGTCATTCGAGTATGTATCTATCTTGAAAAGATTAAAAAGTAAAGAGCAGATGTAGTGGAGCCGGTATCGGATAGCGATAAATATCCCCATAACTGACAGTGTCAAGGTGTGGGCGAGGACAAGTTTTTAGTTGTAGCTAAAGGCGTGCCTTGCGAAATGTTGCCAGCACAACCGGCTGAAGGTTACTGCAACGGTGCAAATATTGCCATGCGACGTCTGACGTACTGTTACTTTTGTGTAGACCATGATATATAATTGTCTATGTGACGTCTCTGCTGCATTGCAGCCGAATTGGGCGGGCACGACTGGAGAGATACCGCTCGGTCACATTTCGTATGGTTTGTGAGTAGCCGATGGCCCATTGGTAGGGTGGAGGAAAGGAGGGCATCGCATCTGCGTGACAATTATGTCTATGGGCGTCGGTAGTCGTTAAAAAACCCCGATTGCTGCTTTACTATACTATAAAAAAATGACAATGTTCATGCTATTTGCTGTATAAATATTTAAATACCCGGGGCTTACGTGGTTGAGCGAATGTAATAATAATTGTGGAAATCAGATTTGATTGCTATTTTTATTGTAGGAGGGAAAGGAACGGTCAGATATATGACTAATAATTTTATATAGGCGCATCCCCTTTCTCGTCGGTCTAATTTGGCGACAATACAGCAATGACAAAGTACATAAATATACAATTAAAGGGGAGTAGAGAAGGAGAAACACTCACATATTTAACTATTATGCGGATGTTAATGGGCGTCAGTAGTTATCAAAAGGCTGTTTGTTCCCCTACATTATAAAAAAAACTCATGTTAACGTCTAATAAATTGCAGGTTACGATTAAACGTAGGATCTAAATGTTGCGTGTTCTTGGATAAACATCTGTCTACAGTCTCGTTAATCTAATCGATCCTTTACTTACTGGCATTGGTTTTATTTAGCGCCAAAGATCTGCCATTAACGGTATTCGACTCTTTAAAAGAACACCTGTTTTCGGACAGATGTAAATATTTATTTAATATTCATACAAATGGTAATTCATATGGTCTATTTTTACGTACTAAACATTGCACCTGACGGCACTTCCTACTTTTGTTGACTCGAGGATACGCATTTACGTGCTTTCGCTGCCACTGGGTGGGGTCCATTGGTGTGTGGGACTCACGGCACATGATTGTGCCGAATACCCACAAGAACCACCGCGAGTGCCATCAGTGCCGACCTTGGTGAGGTGCCCCGGAACAACAACTCATCAGGGCATCTCGACGGCTTGTCAGCCCCCTAAAGGACCAACTCCACCTCCACAGATGAGATTGCCTCGCACTACAGGACAACCCTACCGACTTTGGGACAGTGCAATGTGTTCGGTTCCCATAATCGTCCCATGCCCCGTGCGCAAAGGCGCCTCCTGTAGCTCTTAGGTCCCTTCTTCTTACAAGAGGGGTACCGAGAGCGATTCCTCCTCCTGATCTTTAAGCCCCATCTTATTGTAAGAGGTGCAAAGATCCCCCTCGTGTCAGTGGGCTTTGCCTGGGATCACCCCAGTATACTAAGCCCCACCGCCACGACAAGGCTTGAACCATTGTGGGAACGCCACTTATTACTTGAAACAGCAGGACACTGCTACTTTTTAGGGTTCCGTAGCCAAATGGCAAAAACTCAACCCTTATAGTTGTCATGTACGCCCGTCTATCTTTCGCAATGATGTAGTATGATTTTGAAAAAAATAATTTAAAGGTCCTCCATCCATACATGTATTGGTGATGATTTTCCATGATGGATAATAATTTTCGAGAAGGCAGCATACAGAAGCTCTTTTATTATGTAAATAATTTGTGATATTTGCTTCAAAAGTGGAAAAGCCTTCATCGGTGAGTCCGACTTGCTCTTGGAACGACCAAGTTCTTTAATATTAGAAGAAAATAGAGCAGATAAGACTTATTTTTTACAAGTTATTATCTTGTCTCAATTTTTTTCTTTCAAAAAAAAAATTCTATGGAGTAACTACTCTATGTGGAAATGTATTTTACACATGCTTAGTGAACCCCAAATTGCAGGATCACAGTGTAACATTGTAGCTGTAAATAAAATAGGCAATGTGTGTTACACGTCTGATCCAGCCGCGCCAACTTGATAACGGGCTACGGTACGGTGACAACAAATTAGAATATGAAGTGATTAGTCATCAGAACTATATACTGTATGGTATAGAATATAGATTATTCCTGACAGGCGAATCTGCGGCGATCCTTGAGAGGCAAAAGTCGAATCAGCATGACAAGCCCATAGATATCATCGATATATCCTGTCGTGTGCAAGTGCATTGCTCTCCTCTGCTGGATCAACTGAAACTTCCTTTAAAGGCATTGTATGTGAGCGAGCGACATTTCCTTTATGCTGCGGATTGTGCTGCAATGCAACAAGGGCAAAGAGTGTCCCACTACTAACAACTACATAATATTTTACATCAACTGAAACCCAAAGTAAAACAAAAAACGTAAACTTAGTAGTGGTGTAAATCAGATTAGGAACTGACTTTAATGCACATTAGTTTGGGTTGTGCGACTCTTGTCTAATCGAACTATGGCCAAGATCGTGAAAGGCGACTTTGTGTTATGACATTGGATGATGGTTCTGTGTGCCGCTTCATTTATTTTGTATATGATCATTGTTCGACCTTTGCGCCCGCACGCGAATAAACGTACAAAGGTAACCGTCCCACTACATCTCATATCTTAAGGTCTTTTGAGTTGGTACATTCATAAGGTTTGAACATTCGTGTTGAATACGAAAATATTATTGCAACCTAACTCAGTCTTATCGTAATAATTTTCTTATATAACTAGCAATCCACCCCGGCCTCGTACGGATATATCACGAAATGTGGCAAACTTACAAAAAGATGGAAATATTAATTTTGGCTTCGTAAGTGTTACACGTCTAACACAACAAATACATTTTAACGGAAATACGTCTGTTGGGACAGCTGATTGTCAATCATTTCTGCAGCTAAATAAAGATTTACTTTGATACGTTTTCCACGTTTTGATAACATTATTGTCAAAACGTTCTATAAAGTGTATATAAATATAGCCCAGGCTCATCACTGATAGTGTATGATTCAAATGGTAAAATAATTTTTCAAATCGGTCCAGTGTTTTCAAGCAAACAACAATCAAATGTTTCCACGTTATAACATTAGGATCTAAGTTAATGCTCATAATTGCCACGTTGAGCAGGCGGATTGGTAATCGCAGACTAGGTTTCGGACGCGAGCGCCGTCCGGTGCTCCCGTCCATTTCACTGTCACTATGAAACAGTCGGGACACCAAACAACCAGCTCGCTGAAGCCAACTCGTTGTTAAGAGACAGGTGCCCTTTGACGATCTCCGCGCAGTTGCCGGTTCGGGATGGATGCGAATAGCAGGAGATCGGTCGTCTTGGCATTCATTGAGAGAGGCCTGTGTCCAGCGGTGGACCGATAGGGGCTGATAATGATGATGATGATCAATATTAGTATAGTTGAATAAATTTAAATAAACATAAAATTAAATATTTGTATAAGTTTGTTAATTCTATAATTTTAATCACATAATTTCAAAATTTATTTGATCTTATCTTCTACCTTTAAATTGCCTTTCTCCTTTTTTAGTCATGATGAATAAGACAACCAAAGAGGGACCTGTGGTTTTACTTTGCCCTTGTGCTAAATTTCACCGCAGTTGTACAGAGGTCGGTAGTTGCTCGACTTCTAACCTGATATTACAATAACAACATTTTTTAAACAAATTATCTTTATGTTTAATGTTTCATAAATTGACATTGCGGCTGGTGGAATCTTAAAAGCTCATTACAATCACACCTAATAGGAACTGCAGCACAGATTAAGTTAATACGAGGAGATTGCCTATAATATTCATAACGTTTTCCCTTTATCAAACAGTGTTTTTGTGTCTGCACTTTCCAGTTTTATAGATGTCAGAGATTTTATACCTTAATATAAGAATAATAAATCTTTAGCGTAACCTATGGGTTTCGTTCCTTTTTGTTGTTTATGGGAGTCTCGCAAATACCGAGATGGGGTCGTACATATAAAACGGTAGTTCTAAAACACAACAATCAAGAGGAAATATACGAAAAATAGCATTGATATTCTGAATCCTAGACTGACTCTTTCACTGGTTCATCGCAGATGTAGAGAAATGTAAACTAGGTTAGTAGGTATTCGAAACACCTGGATCGTAAAATGTCCCCCGCGGTTTCACTCGTGGACTCCAGCCAAAAACACACACCCTTAGAGGCCGAATTTCGCAAAATCCTGTCTTGTCCTGTCTACATGTGTGAGCTTACATCCTATAGAGCAAATTCTGAATCTCCTTGTATATTTGTAGTTTCTGAGATTTCGTGGTGACTGATGAGCGTTAACCTAAGAAATGATAATAGTTGAACAGTAATGGTCGAATGTGTAGAAACCACGTGGTCCAAGTGGACCTTGCCTTATTTGTGATACGGGTTTGGTATCGACTATCGAGTCGCTTCAGAGCGCGTAACGCAGTTGGTGTTTTAACGGCGCTTTCTATCTGTTATCTCGATATCGGCACGGGCACTTTCGTCGCGGTAGCCGGTAGCCGATGCGGACACGATTAAAGGCCTGTTGATATAACTGCTGGTAATCCGATTAAACGCCCGCGTGCACTCAGTCTATCTATCGCGCTACAATTGATTTAGCCATTTTACAATATGCCCATTGTAAAACGAATGAATCTGTTTTGGCAGCTTGCAAATTTAAATGGTGAATGGTTTTAGTGATATGAAAAAAGGATAGAGAATAGTATTCAGAAGCGTAGATTTTTAAATAAGCAGTACTACCTTTATAGTGATCTGTGGAATTTGTAATAAATAAAGTGTGCTTTTAAAATGGCTCTTGCTCGTGGGTCGAGTGAATTGATGTCACCAGAGCCTTTTTTTGTTAGAACTATGTTATTAGAAGTAACTAATCACTAGTCAGTTACAACATCGTAATCATTTTCATTATGTTTATGAAAACTAACGATTTAATTAAAGCAAATTGATGAATTTGTAAAATCTTGAAGTTAAAACTATATAGTATTACGTTTGTTATAGGAAAAGGTAGTAAGTGCGAAGTGTTTTGTGTTTCTAGACTTCTGACCTATACTGCACAAATTAAAATACCAGATTATTATGATACCTAAATTCTTTTCTCCACACATATTACATCATCATCATCATTATCAGCCCTTGTCGATCCACTGCTAGACGTAGGTTTCAATTAGCGCTAAGACGACCGATCTCCTGCTACTCGCATCCATCTCGGACCAGCTACTGCGAGTGCAGTAGCACGAATATCGTCTTCCTGCCTGGTGAACGAAACCAACACTACACACATTACATATACAAATTAATTATTATTAAGAACATATGAGCTTTTTGGCCTTCGAGCGTATGAGTCACCGTGATAAGGGAGTACGTGAGATTTGTTAATTTAGGAAATAAAGAGATGCTGCATACAAATGATTTATCTTGTCCTTGTCGTTTCCGATATAATCACGACAACATGCGCATCATCATCATCAGCTGGACGACGTCCACTGCCACATGAGTCTCCCCCACAGAGCGCAACAGCTCACGGTCACGAGCCACTTGTACCCATAAGTCGTTAGTCCATCCGGTAGGATATGCATGTGCAACAATAAACAAAGAATTTTAACACCCGAAAAAGCACCCTTTTTTTGACGCGGGGAAACGCATTTACGCGCCTTCACCGGCCCTGGGTCCAGTGGCGTGTGGGACTCGCGGCACTTGATAGTGCCGAATACCCTTAAAAACCTCCGCTAGTGCCATCAGTGCCGCCCTTGGTGAGGTGCCCCGGAAGAACAATCGTCAGGGCCCGTCGACGGCTAGTCAGCCCCCTAAGGAACCAACTCCACCTCCACCTTCACAGATGGGGTTGCCCAGCACTACAGGACAAACCCACCGACTTTGGGACAGTGCAATGGGGTGAGCCCCCGCCCCTTGCCCCGTGCGCAAAAGCGCCACCTCCTGTTGCTCTTAGGTCCCCTCTTCATATAAGAGGGGTACCGAGAGCGATTCCTCCTCCTGATTTTTAAGCCACCTCTTCTTATAAGAGAATGCAAAGATCCCCCTCGGTTCAATTGGCTTCGCCTGGGTTCACCCCAGGTTACTAAGCCCCACCGCCACGACAAGGTTTGAACAATGGTGGGGACCCCAAGAAGCACTTTGCCAGCTTTTATTAATAGGATTAAGAATCCCAACAACAAAGTTCCTAGTAGCCCCTTACAATTAAATTTTTAAGTACTTTGATGATACTTCGTTTTCCTTTACTTCTGGTTTCGCGGAAAATACATTTACGCACAGCCACTTTACGGTGAGGCGCGGATGAACTGGATACCCACTCAAACTTTGCGAGCACCTTCGGCCAGTGCTCAGATGCCCCGGATCAGTCCGCGACAAGACACATAGGCGAACGTCAGTAATCCATGATACAATTTATTTTATAAACTATGAGGATAAACGAGCAGCCGAAGGAAGACTGATACACATGAACAGCCGCATAATTGTAACACAGACGTGTTTGTTATAGAAAAATTTGTCATGCAAACAATTTAGTTATGGTAATTGATCAATGTAATTAGGCTTTTATACAGACAAAGAAATTGTACACGTTTCATGACAGTTACAAAAGTTATGTTACACTCGACATATTTTCACGATCGGTGTAACGCTGTGTACCGACCGCATGGGAAAGGCTGCGGTTTGCTGGATAGGATGCAGTCGTCTCGAACGAGTATTGACCCAACAGTTTCTAACCTGGAGTTACTTGTCAATATTGTGTTTGCAAATTATGCGGTTACAATCGCTAACTTCCTTCGTTCTTTCGATTAGAGAAATCGTGTTTTATTAGTATATCGGTAACAGTTTACTGAATTTGTACAGCGATTGTTTTGAAAGTCGAATTTCAATAGATTTATATACAATTTAGAAAACAAATTCCTCATAACTGTAAGTGAACAATTTTCCCAAAATCTATGGCGATCTAGAGCGATTCCTGATGATATGATATCCTGTTCTTCACAGACGCCGTGGCGGATCGCTAGTAAGTAATAGGTAATATAATATAATAACATTATGTTTTAAGTATAAAATTTGTTACGGTAACCCCTGTTCTTCACAGACGCCGTGGCGGACCGCTAGTAAGTAATAGGTAATATAATATAATATCAGTATGTTTTAAGTATAAAATTTGTTACGGCAACCCCTGTACTTCACAGACGCCATGGCGGATCGCTAGTAAGTAATAGGTAATATAATATAATAACTGTATGTTTTTTTGTGTAAGAAGTAATCAGTGTAGACAAATCGGACCGAGTTCCTACTGCATCACTCGAGTGATTATTACACTCGATCATGGGTTCGAATCCCGGTAGTGGCAGATGATATATAATTATCATATTGAAATAAAGTGTACATTCTTATCGGTTATTTAAATAGACTTCTTCATTAGTCAGTGTCGATCCAACATAAATGGAAATTTTATGCGATGCTACCTATTATGGCCACATTGTATTTGCATACGTTAAATTTGATTTATACCCTGCGGGTATGTACTTAAAATTAAAATAAAGACAAGCTAGTTGTCATCCATTAAGAGTAATGGGAATGAGACTTGTGACGGGGAGGTGTCAGTTGCTGTGACGAAAATAGAAAGTGTTATATGTTTCGCATTGTCGCACCGTGCTGAATTGTCGGGGGCTAGACAATGCCGCTTGGTAGATAGTTCCTACGTTAGCTAGTTGATGAATATTTTTGTACGCATACCTAATTGAGGGTGTGTTACCAGGAGGAATTTGTAACAGAGCTTGAAGGAAGTAGAAGCGTCAAGTACCATTTTGTTCTTTATATAGTAGTGGAATAGTAGTTATCCATAGAATACGGCATGAATCTTCTGTGCCCACTGCGTTTCGTTCGTTTGAGATCCAATCAAGGTGATTCAGAGGTAAACATGATCTCTGATACTATTGATATTGAAAGGAAAAAAACCATTTTCAGGTATATCAGCTTTGACCCAACGACCGCCGAACAAAAGATCGATGAGCGCCTAGCGCCTAGCGTCTAGACCCTAGACTCGCAGCCTCTAGGAGTCTTGACAATTTAACCTCTGCAAAGCTGATGTTACTCCTGGCATCCTCATTTTTGTGGGGTTCAACTGCGAGCTCGAGCGGGATTAATAGTAGATATCGAAACTTGTGTTAGCTTAAGAGACGTAGGATGCAAGTGAATACCCCTTTCTTACTGTGAGTATCGTGGCGGGCTGCTTCTCAAACATTATTACACGTTTGGCTACCACCGATATTTATTGTGTACGTATTGGTATGTACAACCAAATGCCTGTATAATTTTTCTACTATTATATTATAATACATAATACATACGGGTTACAGTTGCAACACTGACTTTTATGTCATTTCGCATATCAACATTGGTGTAAACGCTTAGTCTCTTGTGCCCTATTGTTGACAGATCCGGATTACCTCAGGATAGGCGGCGATGGCTCCCTCGTTTCAATGGGTATTCCGGTTTATCTGAGAGTACCGCACACCCCACCGAACCCCACTCTGGACCGATGGTAGTGCGCAAAATTGCGGCAAAATCACCCACGAAACAAATAAATAACGCTCGAGTCTCGTGATGGTTAAATACTCTACTACGGTGTACCGGGACTGCACTGTATGCATAATGTTGAAATGAACTTTACAGGTAGAGTGTAACCATAATGTGTATTTGATGTAGGCACTTATATACACAAATATGCCTACAGACATGATGGTGCATGGACAGCAGAGGCAACTGAGAAGTGCAAGTTACAACACATATATAATGCAACCTGAGCATTTTGTCGTTGCGAGATCTAGACACGCGGTAGTGTGACAAGCCAAGTTCATTAACGTTACAGCAATCATAACTAGAACGAACTTTCTCATCTTCTACAAGACATTTGGAGGTAATCGTCGATTGACTGGTATCAAAACTATAATCAATACGTGTTCGTCAAAATTTCGCCATCCTTACAAAAAGTAGGATGCGAAATAATTACACTCACATATGGAAAATGATATGGAAGAATACTCGTTTATCTTTGTGTTATTACCCCGTAGGCTTAGGCTTTCGTGTCGTGACGTTCACGTATTGTGACTGGAATTTTATCCCGATATTAGTTTCCTTTCAGAAAAATAATAACCACTTTTCCTGAGATTCCGTGTTACCGATGAGTTTTGTGTATTAATGTACTCGAAACCCATGGATATATACTAATATAAGAAAGTTTGCTGGAGCGCACTAACATCTGGAATTACAAGTCGAACTAGGAATAAATATTTTTGTGTATGATCGGTACATCGATACAGAGCTATGACGCTACTACCAATAGGTCACGAGTTACGCCGGTGAAACAGCGTAGCGCTGCTAGCTAATGATATAAGCTCATATAAATCATTGCACTAATAAAGGCGTGTATTGATGAGTTATGATCTACAATACAGCCAATTGCAGTCACGTGAAGTTCGAAAGAGATGACAGCTGTACGTACCGTTACGAGCGAGTGGCCTTGCATTAACTGACCTGGTATCGGTCTAAAACAAAACGACTTCCGTTGTGAAGGGAGCAGGGGATCGCTTGCGAATGGGTCACGTTTCATTGCGCGACTGCCGCTGTCCATGCGGAACTAGACGTGGACCGAAAATTTGGCCAAATTAATTGGTATTACATAAAATTTATGTCAGCAATTATTCTGTAAAAACGTTTGCTCCAGATAATTGGCAGTATAGAAAAACTTAAGTAATTGTTTTGATATTTCCGATTTGTTTTAATTACAAAATTAATTTTAAACAAATTAGAATCTTTTCCAAGATGTATGGTTAAATGTTTTATTTTATTATATTTATTTGTTATAGTACTTTTTGGGATTCCACTATATGTGTGGTGGCGCTTATTGGAACAGTACACTTATTTCGTGCTGAATAGTCGGTATATAAAACATGTTGATGTTATCTATCTACACTAACAATATAAAGCTAAAAGTTAGACTTGACAAATCTTTCTTTTAATTAAAGCTTCATTCATGAAAAAAATGTATATTCTCAAGTACCATAAGGCCGGAGTTATGCGGGTGGAACCGAAGGGCGCGGCTAGTTATAATTAACAAGTTGCAATGCAAACTGATTCAAACGTATACAGTGAAATGCTTTTGTGGTGGTGTAAATGGAAGATAATAAAAATGGATTTTTAATACTTTTTTATATGATAATGGGCAAAAGCAGGAAGTATGTCATTTTTTTATATTATTAGAGGTCAAACGAACAATCAGAGCCTTTTGATGACTACCGACGCCCATGGCCATTCGCATGATCGTTACGCAAATGCGTTGCCCTGTTATCATCCCCACAATGGGCGTTACACATATCCCCAAAATCGTTCGAAACGCGACAGCGACGCTGACATTTTATGCCGGTATCAAGTGAGCGACAGGTACTTCCCCGGTCGTGCCGGCCCTATTTAAATGCATAGGAGGGTGTAGTGTCATGCAATATGTACGGCACTACATCCTCCTATTCAGCATGGCACCTCTTCCCATACATAAAATACATAAAAGAGGGAGTATGGCAGGTGCGAAATGAACATTATTTGAAGAACCCCAAAGAGCGAATTGTATCGATCCGTGAAAAAAGGTAGAACACCTTTTTTCAGTACCACTGCATAGAACCAGGTTTTGTAGCAGATAATTTCATCGGGTAGGTAAAATCAATATCGAAATAGAAAAAGAAACACACATACATTGTGATATGGATAAATAATAATCAGTTCTATAAGAGCTTACGTAACGAATATTATAGTGCTGCGGTTTAAATTTATCATTTTATAATAATGTCGACTCCACTCTATCAATTGAAGTAATAAACGGTAATTGAAATATGGTATGACGCAATTCGGTACTGGTAGCCGCTAACTTACGTCGAATGTGATATTAAAATGTGGACATAGTTATGGCGGACCCGCTTCCTGAATTATAAAAATAATCGGTTTTGAAATAGGGCGTTTAACTGCCTGTTGCACTCGCAGCCCCCGACCGGCCAAAATTACTTTGAGTAAATAGTTATGATTCCACTATTTATTTACAGTTTAGTCAGGGTTAATAACAATAATAAATTCTTTATTTCAGGTTTATACCCATATTATTATAATTACATTTAAAGTATACGTACATAACTAACAATAACAGAATATCAATTATTCAAAATGTCAATAAACAATGAATTTTAGAAATTATATATACTTCCTCGCGGGTATTGTTACTGGGGTATGTCACACTGTATTTTTAGATTTTATTACTGAGGTTTTACCCTGTCGAGTATGAAGGATTTCGCTGCTGTGCAAGAATAGCATTGATATGATCGAGGTACATTCGAGTATCTGTGGACTGAGCTGTATCAAGCCACGCGTGACTGGACCAGTGTTCCACCAGTTGTGTGGAGTCACATAATTAGCTGGTACTGGTTTATAATAGCCTTTACAGCTCCCTCATGTCTTTTATAAATATGTATCTACAGTTAAAGTTTATGTAAAGGTATACACTAGCCGTGCCCTTGACTCCCTTCACATGGAAGTCGATATTTCGAGTCTATACAACTAAGTTATATCGATGACAAACTAACAGACACTCTTTTGATCATATACAATATATTCATATATTCATCTTCATCACCATAAGCTGGAAGACGTCCACTGCCTGACGTGGGCCTCCCCCATAGATCGTAATAAGTGCACGTGACACTTGCAGTCAAATAAATATTATTTTATTTAAATATAATAAACAAAATATTATGTTAAATAAGAACATCAGCCAGATAAATGAAAATTAAAAAGAAAATACCTACGAACATTGAACACCGCGTTATCGGACAGCATCTATACATATTGTAAAAGAAAGTACCCAAAAGCTGCCTGTCTGTATGTATTATATTATATGATTGATTTTCTCAGAATCGGAAAGGACCGGAAGGTTTTAGTATGTGTATTGACGGGCGAAGATGGGACGGATCGCTAGTATCAAAAACACTTGATCTATTTCGATTTTTTTGTTGTTCATACATAGGCTTTAGCGTTTTATATCGAAGTAAATATTTTACATAAAAATCAAAATTATTATATATAAAAGTGCGATATCGTTTATACCTCCATCATCCATTCCGGTTAAGTCTTTGAGATTAGCGCAAACAAATATGTTTTTGAAAACACACAGATAAAGAGATAAACAGAAAAAAATGTTAAATCATTTTTTTATATTCATTCTATTGCGTTATCATAGTCCACATAACAACTCCAAGCATGTACTGGCCGCGAACAGTTAAAATTGTATTTATTATAAATACTTTTCAATGACCAGGACACACAGATAATCGATCACTTAAAAGATCCGTGGCAAGGCTCTATAAATGTTTAGGCGTTTGAACGGTCTAGTGCATGGTGTGCGGTGGAAAGGATGAACAAATGCTCACGACGTGCATCAATGCAGCTCACGTGCACATCCTGCGCTGCACTGGACTGTGAAGACTTTAAGTACATAATGTTTAATATTGTGCTTAAAATTAGTTCCTTTTCCACCCGCGCCGCATCTAACGCAAGGGTACCGTCATTTTTTTTTATATATTTTTGAGTTTGGAATGAATGTAATGTCATATTAATTTTTATATATACTTGTGCCGAATTTCGACCAAATCTGTTCAATATTGCGTAAAAGAAAACAAATATTGATACAAACTTTCGCATTTATAATATTAATAGGATTTGTCTGATTTAGGATTTCCTGAGGATGATTCTCGAAATTAGTTAATATTTATTTCTGTTAAATTTATTATATTTTAAAAAAATTCAAATTTTCAGACACGAAATAATTTTGAGAAAATTTTTGTGTAGTAAATCAATATACTTATACTGTATCATTATATCCCCGCGGTTGTCTACGGATTCAAGTAAAAAACCATAGTCCGTGTTGTTCTGATAGAACTTTAATACATAACAACAGAATTGTAACGTTGTTCCGTTGGTTTACCCGGCTGGTCTAATGCAAAGCGAAGAACTACTTACTCTTTTATCGCCACTGTAGTGCGTTACATTTTTTTTATAGGAAGATGAACTAAATTTGACTTTATGATAACAAAAATATTTATTTTAAATGTGTATCTCTTTACAGGTAAGTCCAGACGCCAATGAAATTAGTTCAGAAGTCTGCTTAATGCTACAGGAAAAATGTTGTGAGTGAGCAAATTAACTAACTAATAAGTACTGTAAAATGTTACTGCATGGAAGATCGTGCAAAACTGTTAATGCTTATATTTAATGATTACCTTCACGGAACAAATGATTTTTACTACCACGACCTAGGGCACACGGCCGTCATCCAAGTGTGTGAGGACACGTTTTGATTATACTTAAAAAGGGCAACTAAGAGAAGGAAGAAAAAACACATTGGTCAGACCGTACACTTTATTGCCTTTACCATTGCCTTCTTTGGACTCACAGACTTATATACCAGTAGCGACAAATCAGAAAAAGTCATAAATCCTTCTGGTTTACTGCTATATTAAGCCGTCACATATGGAGGCACTACCACTTAAGTATTGTTTTCCTTTGGGTACAGCGTCTCGAAATAGCTGCATGAATACATTCACGATCAGTATATTAAAGTTCAAACACCGTTACAACTAGATGAAACGTCCATTAATATTCCAGATGGATCTGCGGTACATAAAAAAAAAAACAATGACAAATGAGTAGCAATGTGGTAATAAGATGTATGTCGTATTATACATTTGCAAATTAAATCCTATTATAATCGCAGTAACGCAGTTTGTTATCTTGAAGACACCTGGGGAAGCCGGGCTACTAACCCATTTATGAGTCGTGGGCGATAATCGAATTACAATCCTCTGACGCCAAGTACGATTCATTCGTGAACTGTCTGCTGCTGTACGCGTCGCTTGGCACGTAACTGCCTTCGCTCTGATGACACATAATATAATCCAATTTAAATATCAATAAATGCAATGGACGTGGAGTTTGTATTGTACTTTTCAATTACTGTGCATCATCTGAGGTCGAATTTCCAAGGCACACAAACGCCGATTGTATGTAAATTGATGATTACTCACTTCTAAGTAGGCTTAGCAATTTCTTAAATACTAAATTTGGCTACTATTCAAATATAAATATTGAGTTACAATAAACTGTTGTATAATAGGAAAATTTATATAAGAGTTACAATTTTGAATTTTGACTGTTACATATACATACGTTTTTTAGTGAAATCTTACGTGATTCCGCCGTTAGCGTGATGCTAATCACTTTAGGAGATGGCACGTTCGTGATTTGCAATCGAAACTTATTGTTTGTGTACGTTTCTGTGCTTTCGTATATGACGTACATTGGCAACTAATAACAATAATATAAATCATTAGCCAAGGTACGAGCCTTTCCTAAACATGAAATTTGTAAAGTAAGGGCTTGTAGAGTTAGAAGCTACGCTCTACACGATCTTCTTATAATCTTATAACAGCGTGACCCGTATTGGTCTCGTCTTGGCCACATGAAAATGTTTCGTTCGGATACCTTATTTTGAATATTATTGTACTTATTATATTGACTATAACGTACTTAACTTTGCAATTGCGTTTAAGCCAAGTCCTGCTATAATGAAACAGTAAACATTTCCCGTTTTCTTATAACTTTATACGATTGTTTGATAAAAACGTATCACCTGAAGGTCGTACAATCTTATCGTGCACTTACATTTCAAGACAACAATGGCCGACGAGTGTTTGGTATTTGACACTATTGACGGACTTTCCTTAAATTTATCGGCTGTCAATTTTTATCACACAAGTCATTGGGCGTATAAATTTAAAAGGAACCGCTACGAATCTTACGGCTCTATTTCAAACCAGTAGATACATGTATAACCTATTTTCATAAAATTTTAAAAGTAATAATTTTAACCCCTAAACTGAAAACATATTAGGAAAGTGTTATAAGAGAATATTTTGTAAGAGGCGTGGTGGATGCCTAGGAAAGGCAGAATTCATATACATTCTCGTTTGCCTCCCAGTCTAATGTCAACTTTCGTTTTTCCCTTATATATTCGGTAAACTAGCTTGGGAAGGGTTAGCTTTTCTTAATGCAGCATACTCTGTAAATACAACCACAGATGCGACTATTATATCTGCAAAGTCTAGTGGTGGACGATGTGAATGACACATGCCGTAACATTTTTACATCGACACTCTTTATGGACAATTAAAAATAATTTATTGATTGCAAGTGTACACCTTTGTGTTGGCAATCGTACGGATCCAGCGGCCGTTGTGTCACATCGCGGCGCACACGCCGCCGAGCGTGACGCCGCTTCCGTCGTAGCTTCCGTCCCCCCAATGACCCCTGCTCCCACAATCAGCAACCACTATATGGGTTTTCTATGTATCTTGTGATAAAGTAATAGACGTCTTCTGGACATTAATGACTTGTCGGCGACAGAATTCGATACCTCCGGAAAAAACTGTGTTTATGTCAGTCGGTATTGATCTGTTTTCGTTTTCCCGACTCAGTATTATAATATAAATAGAGACTATGTAATAAAGACACTGTTTGGCGAGGAGAGAGAGAGAGAGAGAGAGAGAGAGATCCTTTTTAGTATTTATATTTTTTGCAGACTTAGATCTTCGAAACGTCCATTCGGCTTGGTTTTTGGGCTAGAAACCCTTCCAGACATCACCATACAAAGGCACACCACAATCTGGTCAGTGTTTCCTGAATGCATAGAGATCAAACAAACACGTCGATTTATATATACATGTATATATTTATGTCCAGTGAACATAACGTGAATTTCGACGATTCTTTTGTTATAACTAACTATAAATGCCGTAGTAAATTGAACTGTTTGTAAATTTAGAATCACAGCCACGTAATTATTCGATTATAATTATTACGTATTATTATAACTCGATATCCAAGCTGTTTATAGAAGTAGCCCACATTTCCTGTAGTTTGCTTCGAGAGACATTGCAAGTGCATACTTAACATCTATGCTTCATGAGTTTCTGCAAAGTAAATCTTAATTCTATTAATATTCTATTAATACATTATCTATAATTAAGCGTACGACAAGCTATGGATATGAGAAGAAAGCAGTTTAAAATATTGCTGTACAGGATTATTAGAGCTAAGTTTGGGGCATAAGTACTCACTAATTATAACTCAATTTTTTGCAAGAGATGTTTAGTTTGAAATCTCTGAGTGCAAATTCTATGGTAATTATTCTGTGAGATAAAATAAGACAACACATTGTATTTAAGTAGGATATGTAATTTTTATAAACAATAATATTGCAAAGAAACCCAATATATTAAAATCACATGATCCATGACAATGATAATACGTAGTAAACACGTAAATAATTTCCAACAACGACACTTACAGTCAGAAGTTGAAAAGTGTACTTATATTTGTCGCCTATCTCGTCCGAAATGGCTGAAGCGTTTTGTATGAACTTGTGTGCGTATTTCAATGTCTTCCTGAATGGTTTCAGGTTACAGATGGATCCGGTAGGTGGAAATGCCCGTTTCACTGGTTATATATAATTCAGAATATATATAGAAAATAACAGAATATATATAATTCTGTTATTTTCTATATTATTAAATCACTGAACCAGAAGTAGCTGGCGTTTCGAATCTTGTACACACATGATACGTGTCATGGCTCGTCTGGTGTGACTTATTGCTATGTGATACCGCCTTCTTATATTTCGCAAACATCTACCAGATAGTGTGACTTTAACATAAATATTACCCTTATTTCCTAGCTATAGGTTTTGTTTTCATATGAATCTTGCGTTCATTCTTAACTGGACCGTGGAGATATGCTCGGATTGCTTATTGTACGCATACTGTATTACCTGCGTCTAGTGCGAAGTGGAATTTAAAATGTATTATTGTAAATGGTAGCACGAGTAAGTACAAGTAAAGGTTGCTTAAAATTTGTGTATAAAAGCATTTTGAAATGGCTGATTTATTCAATATTGTTATATTATAAGAAAAATAAGTGTCATTATATTATTTTGTAGTTTAAGTTTTAAACGTGAATTGATGTTTCGATAGTGAATAAAAAGTCTATTACTGAATCGGTAGATTCAAGCTGCCTGTTGGTTGTGATAGTCTGGAAGTGTGAGGAATCCTGGGTCCTCCCAGGATTGTACTTCTGAATCCTGTTTATTGTTTAGAACTACCGTACTTAGTCATGTCTTTGAATAGTTCAAGTTATGGGTAATTTCTTAAATTGTAGTCCTATGTCCCATATAGAATAAATATATTTCTCGGAACCTGGTGATTATTTCTCTTACATATCCCATAATATATTGTTACTTTGAATTTTCAATATCTATGTTTTTTAACATAGATAGGTTCCTCCTGCCTCTGCTTTTTACTGAGACGTAATTTTTTCTACTACGAGCAGAAATATTAGGTCTAACAGGTTATTATATTTATTCTATGTTACTATTATGTTTAAGTTAAACATAAGCTGATATCAAAATCGAGTTTCAATAACAGACAGGTTAATACAAATGAAAAAATGAACACTAGTATTTTATGTATTTTTTTGCATTGAATAATACGTTCACCTGTTAGAATAATACAAGCAAAAGTGGTTATTAAAATAATGATGCCGTCGATCCACTGGATTATTTGCAGTGGCAAGTTTGGCATTGACAATATTCAAAGTGAACACATCGCAACCCGTTACCAGAGCGAGGCTCGATCGACGATTATGTTCGTGGTTCATGTAAATGAGTAGTTACCAGCTAAGTGTACCGTACAATAGAAAGTGTTGCCTAACAATACGAAGTGTCTGCGCAGCGTTTATGCGACGTGGCGTGAATGCACGTGAACTGATTCGGATAGAGTTTAATCCTTGGCGAGTTGGCGAACCGATAACAAACTGGATCACAGGCAGAGCTGTGAAAGTGTGCCGAACAGAACAATCGATTGCAACTCAACGGAGTGTCGCCGAGCTTTTGACGCGTATGATAAATGGCACTAACTTTCTTACAATCTGATTGTATCGCATATATTTTAAGCGAATAGGCTGATTATGATGTGATTTATTGATAATTGTCAATTGCACTTTCACTTTTGTGAAATCGCAGGGGCGGGTGACAAGGTTGCAGATTCGGTTCGTTGCGTTGTTCCTAAATACTTAGGCGGTGTCGATTAACGTTGATTCCTATTCACATCCACTATCCTTTGATTCTTTTGGGAATTTCCAATATGACAGGAATATTTTGAGATATTCTGCAATTCGTTTACTGGAAATGATTTTTTTTTAAATTTTAAAATTTTGTAACATTTTTCAAGCTCATAGTTGGAAAAATATGGAAAAAATCCGATGCACTTTGCTGATCGTTCCACTCAGTAACTTTAACGCGTTGAATTCCCTTAGATTGTTATTGTAAATAAATTGATGCTTAATTTTCCGGATGCTTAATTACGGAGAATATTCTTTTATTGTGGCCTAAGCACAGACATAACATGTTTATATTATGATCCTAGTAAATCCGCACTCATTCGCACTACTTCGCCTAGTACGGTTTAAATTACAAAAACCGTCCAAGTGCAGTCCCGAATTCCGCCAACGGCGGCTCCGTACGAACGAGGTGTATGAACATGACAACTTATAAAAATTGACTTACATTTGCGGGCGAATTTATTTTGTATGACACGAGCTATGTATTTTTTCTATTGAAGTATGGAACCATATAAAGAAAACAAATCTGGCATATGAATTCAGAGGTTAACTCGTTTAATAAAATCGAGCTCTTCAGTTTTGTGGTAAATACAGTATAAAGCTCAAGAGAAATCTACATAAATAGATAACTCCAGCTTACATATCGGCGGCGGTTGTACAATGTTGTAATTAGTTATAAGAGCCGAAATATAGCTGCCGTTTACCATAAATGGCATAGTTTAATTTCTCTTCGAGGAAATGATAACTACGAGTTAGTGATGAAGAAATGTGTTAAAACGTTTAAGGTCGACTTAGAAATCTCGGGCGCCACGCCGGACCATGTTTATGTTCCAAGTGATTGTATAAAATGTGAGACGTTGAAAGAATGAACGTACAACTTACAATCTGTTCTTGTTGATATACCCTCCTGTTGAATGTTTTCATTGTGTTATGACGAGCTTAGAAGGGAGGACTTTATTTTTGATTGAAGTCTGTGGGGTATATCCTCCAAAAAATTTGTGCAAACAATTTAAATATTTTCACTATTACATAAAAATGATCACACATGTTACCAACAAATATTCTTAATGTTATATAATTTTACATTTTGTTATAATTTTGCCCGTTTAGGTGAAATCGTTTTCATACCTTTGGCAATAATTTATATTTTTTTGCTAAGTAACATCAAAACAAAAAAATTGTGATATTATTAGATTTTTTTTTGTAAACACTGTTGCCACATTCAATGTTTATTATTTATTTATTTTATACCTTATCATGAATCAAGTGCAATTAGGTAAATTAGTAGAAACGTTTTAAAAATATTTTTTACCTGACTGTCTAGTTCCTGAACTTTTGACTCTGTTACGTTGTTGACGTCTATTATTGACAAGGGGTCACTGACCTTGCATCTATTAACGTCCGTCGTTGTGTTTAACGCTATTGGAACATATGTTGACGACTCACCAAACGTGAGAGATAGTTTTAGACACGTGTGTCTAAGGGCAAGAGCGTGTTGGTTTACTTAAATTGAGCCTTTCTTCGGACCGGCGCTTAAAGTCGTATCATTTATTCGGTTAAAAGTAATATATGATTCAAGTTTATACTTGTGCCAAATTTCATCCAAATTAATTCTATGGCTTTTGCGTGAAAGAATAACAAACACAGTTACCAACTTTTACATTCATAACACTCGTAGTAGTAGTAGTAGTAGTAGGTAATGTTATCACACTACATGCGTTATCTGTTCAACATGTTGCTTCTTCTCATTGAATCACTCTATTTCATACTATTTATTTATTTTTTCATTTTACTTTTATTAAAGAACGTTATTTTTATTACTGCGTGTCTTAGCATCATGTCACAAATATTTGCAGTAAAAATTCAAATCAATTTTCTTTCATGTACAACCAATGAGTCGTCTAGAAAGTGTCTCTAAATAGTATTCCTTGGTATGATTGTGGAGCAACAGTGATTGACTAGCCTCATATAAATGATATCGGACTTTATTTGTATGCGAAGCAGGCCATTCGTAAAAAATGACACACTTTCTATTGAGCCGTTTTTGTTGAAAATGTTGGATTCGATATCAGGCAGAACCACCTCTTGTCGAATAGCCTTAATGCGTTTAATGCGAATAAAATTGTGGGCCGACATGAATAGAGCCAAGGAACACGGTCGGTAATATTGTTTCTCAAAACTACAACTGTGACATTGTAACGCTTACAATAGCACACAGACACACAAGTTCGGTATGTCATTTACATCTCAATATGTATATAAAAATCAGGTGTTACGATGTTTGTCCGGATTACTCTACGAAATTATTGGCCCGATTTCAATGGAATCTGGCACATGTGTAACTTTTTCTAACTTAAAAGAGGCTTTATTCTATTGTGGCTAACAATGGATATTTTATTGCCACAGTGATACCTGGCCCGGTCAGCTTTTCAGATATATTAGGTACTTACATATGGCCCACTTTAACCACGGATTTCTCCTCTTTGTTAAGGAGTCCCAAATTCAATTTTGTACAGCTATTTACTCATGTATTTGTGCTTTGATGACCGTAATTAATTTGTTTTTTCCTCTGTTTTTTTCGGTTTTCGTCACTCATTTTGCAAAATGGGAAACTTAGAATATCGCATTATTTACGAGTACGAGTTCCGCCGTGTCACTAGTGATGCGGAAACTACTCGAAGGGTGAATGATGTGTATTACGGTCGTGTTGCAAAAGAAAACAGTTCGTTTTCGTGCTGGAAATTTCGACCTGCAGAACACCCCGTGGACTGCCTGAGACCCAAGTTCATTATGAAGAGTTTAAGGCTATTGTAGAAGCGGATCCATTGCAAACCACGTCCGAGTTACCTGCAGGCCACGATGTTTTTGACAAAAATATTTCAATTCAAATTTAATTGAAATTGAAATTTAATTGAAGCAAATTGGGAAGCTTAAAATGCCGTCCTCCGTACTCCCCGGACCTTACTCTGACAGACTGCCTTTTTTCCGAAATTTGGATAATTTCTTGCAAGAAAAAAAAATCAACTCCGATTTTATTGATTTCCGTCCCACTGGTTTTTTATAGTAAAGGGTTCAATGAACTACCTATGAGATGGCAAAAAATGTTTAGAAAATTAATAAATTATATTATATTATAATATATTTTATATTTTTTATTTCGAATATTTTTTAATATAATATATTTAATTAAAATTTGATTAATTAAATATATTATATTAAAAAATATTCGACTTTTGTTCCTCCCATACAAAAATTTCATATGTAAGGACCTAGGAATATAAAAAACTATCCTTAACAAGATGTCGTCCTAACGCTCGGGTGTAACCTGTAGGGTAACTGATACACGCCTGGAAAGTGAAATACACTGCAATGTAATCCTTGTTATATCATCTTTCTGTTAGAAATGGACAATAGGATAGGAGAAAAAGCGATCTTTTCGACATGCTCGCTATTCAGGAGTCATAATTAGATCGTTACCAACTTATGTCCTGGACATGGGGTGGCTACCTGTTAACGGGAATTAACCACTTTATGGATGGGTCGGTCACTTATGTATGAGTAGTCGACTATTTTAGAATAAACAGTAGCCAGTCCAAATTGATTGTTATGAACGAAGACATCATTTTGTTTAGTCTCGCTATAATGCTAATCTCATAAATTATCATCATAAAAAAATCATGCACTGCAACGATAAAATATTTGATAAAATTACTTTTTTTTTTCATTAATTTCTTCCGTTATATTTCTTTATAATTGGTTCAACAGGGGGATACTGGTTACAATGCACTTTGCCACACAATGCATTAACATGCTCGCTTATCAAACAAGCATTGGAATATGTCAAGAAGCCCAGACCACCGACCGTCCATACGTCCGCTATAAAGCGCTGTGATTCATAAATGTAACTGGTTATTGATGACGTACGTTAAAGTGGGTGCACATCTTCCGAGAAATCAAGTAACGCTGCCGGGTTATTACGAGGAAACGATTATTCATATATTTCGAGTTTGAACCGTTGATACTTGAAGGCAGTAAATGCTTTAACTAGCACATGTATCACCTACAATGTTTAATGGCGTGACTGACGTTGCGCAAGTTCCAACCAATATACCTTATTAATATCGAAAGTCTGGTTCTAGTTGATTTGAAAGTTTTCCTTGCAAATAACTACACTAGACCTTAAATTGCAAACTCAAAAATTAGTAGGATTACAATAACACAAAAAACTTAGTCAACAGCATTTGCAAATTCATACAGCCAAATTAGTATTTTTAATGACAGACAGGTTGAGTGCTGAACATAAACCAAAGTGCTAAGTACGCTTTTAGATGGCTGTCTAGATAACACACCGATAGTGCTTTCCAATGTTACCTGGTGTATGAAAATGCGAACATAAAGTTTTTAATCATCGGTGATCTTCCGTATAGTGACTAACTGATCAATCCTAGACATCCGCCACGAAAGGACTTTTGAAAATTGGTGTGAAATAGAGGTTGAAAATTTATACGAAAAAATTAAAAAATCCACAGATTCCTTTCAAGACGTCATTATAGTTTGAAACCTGAAAATTATTATTAAAAGCTACAGAGACTGCCGCTGCACATGTGTAAACGAACTCTTATTAATGGCTCTTGTGAGTAGTGTGTCTTGTAACACCAATTATTTCAATTGCTCTTATGTCAGTTGAGTGCAGCTGTTGACGCCTTTTTCGTCATGCTAAATATGATTCCTTGCTTATGAAGACAGACGTCGTATAGTTTGTTCTTGCAATAACTATGTTATATTTTAGTAAAATTTGTCGCGGAAATCAATACTTATGTATGGTCTGTGAATAACTTGAAGGTGCCGCTTTTTGCTTCAAGTATTGATTTTAATTTTATAAGACGTTGCTCGAAAGGTACAAACTTACAGATATTAAATTACATTAGGTTTGGTAAAAATGTTTGCGCTATAAATGTGATTCGAAGTAATGTACACGTGATTTTTTCTAGGAACATTTTGTTTAAGGACTGAAGAGGCCTTAGTATCATCTCCTTAGTATCATCCGTGAGACATTAAAACACCGATTGAAACATCAATAGATGTGACCCCTCCGATGACGTCTATGGACAAATATATCAAAATGCATGGTACAGTTGCATGTCTTTCAGATAATCGCTTCCTAATATTACACAGATGGCATTTCTAACCATCTCGGTATTGTGAAGTGAAAGATCCATCATTAGATGCCTCTGTTACTTTCAGTTAACTACATGAACTTTATATTTCTTTAATAATTTAACACCTGTGTAACTTTTTTTACGATAATGATTAACGTTCTTTGTAATGCCGTATTATACCTGGAGACCTGATGGTTTCTATACATATATATCCAAAATATAGCGTTCAAAATTAGAAAATAATATCTACTACATGTTTTACAGACTGACAACAAAAAACATTACTAAAATTTAGAATAAATAAATAAAATATAAAAAATGAAATGCTTTTTTAATTAAAATATAAAAAATGAAATAAAAAAACAACTTCTCTTTAACACGTGTTAGTAAGAATAACATATTATTAATTCAAATAGTTCCGGTATTTCCGGCTTTTTGCAAGGCAACTCAATTCGTCCTGGCTTTTGTCTATTATATTTGTTACTTGAAAATACTTTATACAGCTTGATAAATTGGTATAGCCATGCATGGAAGTATTTGGCCATCACCTTTCATTCATTATCATTACATTCGAGATAGTAGGTCGTGTTCAAGAGCGAGACGTTATAATGTTGTGAAACGCTGGATCTCCGGGTGTTAAATATTTTACTGACAGAAATGAAATTAGATTGAAGTAAAGTAGTAGCATTAGTAGTATTTATGAGAAGAAGAAGCGTGTGCGACATAGGCATATTATTTCCACGAAACTCTTCACTAATGCTTTGGAGGACGTCTCCTTAAGACTTGAAATTGTCAGAATGCGGCATAAATATTCACGGCGAGTAACTGTCACATCTTCGTTACGCCGACGATTTCATTGTGTTGGCCGAATCGTTGAAGAGCTTGCAGGAAATGTTGCACAGCCTAAATGAATCCTCCCTGTTAGGATGAACTTGCACATGGCAAAGGTCATGTTCAACAAACGCGTTCTCCCAAGGCCGGTCAATATCGATAGTGCTGTTCTACGACGAGACTAATAATGAGGTGACGTATAGGCTCGCTGAAGTGGCAATGGACTGGTCACACAAAGAAAGACTGGAAGACGATCTTCGTGCAGTAGCGGGTCCGGGATGGATGCGAGTCGCAGGAGATCGGTCGTCTTGGCGTTCATTGAGAGAGGCCTATGTCCAGCAATGGACCGATAAGGGCTGATAATGATGTTGATGAAAAATGTAGCGCAAACGTGTCTCGATCGTGTGAAACTGCTCCATTAGTACACCACTACACTCGGTGTAATCGGTAACGTATCCACGTTTCGCACTATAAAGTATAAATTGCTTTATTCTCTGCTCGTATATGTTGTAACACTTTACATCATCGTTATCTATTTTTCCCTTCAAATGTTCATAATGCTCAGACTACTTTGCATTACGTAACACTACCTCCTTTGACCTAGTTGAATGTGTTCGATAGTAATGTACTTTTATTAGCTTTTGCTGCAAAGTAAGTTTGAAATGATGTCCAATATAAGTAGTTTAAACTGAAAAATTGTATTGTAGATTAAACGATTTTTATACACCAAATTCGAATTTGCTAGATCAGTCCTTCCCGAGTGTCCCTGCAGTGATTACTGGGACAACAACTTTGTGTACAGTACAATACATTGTACAGTACACTGCACAGTATAAAAATACACTTTCAAAAACAATGCTCAGGTGTTTACAATTTGGGATGTTTTGAAATTAAACGATCCAACGGATAAGAAATTCAAAAATGCAATTTCTGCCTACCCCAGGAGCTGACGTGAAGATGTGTTGTTGTTGTTATCAATCGAACCGAACTTGTCGTTCTTACGTTTTCCTTTTTCTTCCTTTAGTTTACACTATAATTCCAGCTAGTTTCAATGTCAAAACAAGCGTTTTGACGGCTACAGGCAAGGTTTTAGTTAAAAAAAACTAGATGACGATTCGGCTGTAGGTAGCCCAAATCGAACTATTGAAAACGCCCTTACAGTAACGCTGATCTTTTGCAAGGATAGTATATAAGTAAAAAACAACTTAACACATAATTATATTCCACATTATATATAATGTACATATATATTGGACACGTTAAATCGTGAGTCCGTTTCGTGCTTGAGGTGCATGCTCTGCTATGTAAAGGTGCGACTATCCACCTATATGTCATCTCATGTTAAATGCACGATGTCGTCAAATCCTTCTATTTTTCAACCACTTGTGACAGACACTTTTCTTTTTCTATGCTAAGAGAAACTGGACAATAATAACAGCAATGTTGATATTTACACATGTGGCACTGGCATGTATGCAAATCTTGACTGCAAATAATTTAAACTACGTCACAACTTGCATGAGCACAATCAAGTGTTCCAACAATAAAAAATACTGTATTTATAATCATGAGTGTTACTCTCACACTTATATTAAATGTAACGACACCCTTCGAGTTGTCATCCACCAAACGATACGTACATACGTATTCACTCGTACAACAACCTCCCTCTGAACACTGGCAGTTGCCACAATAACAGGCACAACATATCTTTACGCCAGTTACCTAATGGGCTAGTCAGAGCGAACGGAGAGCCATATATATCGTTCCTTGTACACCTTCCTTGCCTCTTACACATTAATGACTCTTCATACAAACACGCCAGTTGCAAAGACGCACCACCTTCAGACAGTACCCAATCAATCGGATCATTGATCAAACAATCAGTCAATCTAACAGGCAGATAGACATTTATGAGTTATCCTGCTAATGCTACTATACTTAATCAGAATAACGTACGTCCTACGTATAGTACGCTCGTAAAATAACGTACGTCCTACGTATAGTACGCTCGTAAAATAACGTACGTCCTACGTATAGTACGCTCGTAAAATATGTGAGACCAGCTCATACACGAAGATCAACATCTCGATTCTCGGTACCCTTCCACATGGGGTTATTGTTTCGTAGAGCGAGGATACATTTGATTGATCGATGGACTTTATTTCCTGATGATATATACTTTTTATTTGTATACTTTCAACGTACCTCGATTGTTGTGGTGAATACGTTTTATGATGCGTGGTCGGTAAATGAGATGTCAGTTTCATAAATATGTTTTAATATCATCATATCGATTACCCATTAACAGTAATCGAATATTTCATTTGGATAGCATTTTTAAGAATACAAATAATATCCCACCTAAACATGTCATGTAAAATGAAAAGGCGATGTCATATGACTCGCACTATCAACATTTTATTGGATCTTACGCAGGGCCTTCCGCCTAGTTCGCCAACTACTGTATACTTTCCACGCCCTTATTTCGTAAATACTTCTGTAGAGTAAATATTACTAACAATGATGAATCGAACATGATGTGCATAAATCTTGCTTCATGCCTCAAGGCATATGTGGATTGAATTGCTTTGAAACGACACGACCGATTTTACTTAAAAAAATGTATTTTTGTAGGTATGTGAATAGCGATTGAAGTAGATTTATTAAGTTAAAGACATCTGCGTTACTGTTCACATGCAGATGCATTGTCCACCGACCCTTCTCCCCTCTAATGGCGCACCGGCTACTCATAATCCGCACGGAGCGCGACAGCGTAACTGTTAATTTACGGCGGTGTTATGTATAGTTCCGAGGAATCGAATATTATATAATAACTACAAGGTGATGCGCAATACCGTCTACATTAGTTTTGTGTGTTGCACGGAATACCATCTCAAGTATGATGATGTTGACAGGCGATCTTTTGACATGTTATGCCGTGGGTGTATATGCATATAGAGGCACACTTCCAGGAAAAAATTATCGCACACCTGTCTAATTCCTATCGTTTATCTTTTGTGTACGTCAACAATGGGCTATAAACTGTTTTTGATAAGTGAATAGAGATACTATTACAATAAATTAAACATACATCCCTTTTTAATTTTATTAACTCGTATAGGTTTCTTTTAAATTTGATCGTTGTTTTAAATTGTAAAAATAATGGTGGGCGGTGAGTTGTGCCGGTGCACTAACAAATATGATTCGGACCTCCCGGCCGACTGAGGACTCTGTATACCACATGTATGCGGCGATTGTTCTCTTGACAATACTAAACACACGTAGGTGCATGTTACAAAGATATGAGTTGCTATCATACCACCGCGGTTTCACTCGCGCAACTTTGGTTGTATCAATCATAGTTCATGGTATATAACCTTATAGCCTTTATCGATAAATAGACTATTGAATACAAAGATAATTCTTCAGTTCGCGCCAGAAGTTATTGCAATTAGCGCGTTTAAAATAACAAACTCTTCAGCATTATATTACTAGTATAGGTAAAAACAAACATATAAGATCATACTAATATGTTGAAGTAAGCAATCTCATGTAAGTGTTAAGCGGCTGTATTATAAGTTACGATAGTCAGTACCTAGATGAGGGAATACGAGAAAGACTTGAGATAATACGAGGAAGGATTTATATCAAATGTACCGTAGATATTTGTATGTACTTATACCCTAGCCTAACTTCCTAATAATACTGTCCCGTGCAATGCAGTAATTGCGCATATGCCTTACTTGAAATCGAGGTCAACAATATTTCTAAGTTGCAACATACCTACTCAACTGCAATCCAAGCACATTTATAACTGTATTTGAAGATTTCAGCTAATAAATTTTCTCTAAGAACGAGTTATGATTATGAGAATTGTTTTACTTGAATTTAACGACAAAAATGAACAATATTATTATAATTACATATAATACATGTTATAATTACATTATACGTTTTAAACGTAATACAAAATGGGTTCATGTTAAAACGTTAATGGATTTAGAGGGTCGAGTGGGAACTAAATCATCTTTTAGAAAATGAGGTGCACACACCCTCGACCGTTAAGGGATGTGTTAAGGAAAGGATCTGGAGTGACTAAACAGTAGAATGTGTGACGTTGCATAATTAATTATTTCATCGTATTTATATATGAATATTGTTTTGATGTTCATCAATTCAATGAACAATACTCAATTATAATGAATGCTGACGCACACGGAACTGAATATAACATTCCTTGAAACCAGTATCCGCATCTCGTCGACACAAAACAATTAGTAAAAAATAAAACGCACATATAAATCGCAACAATAAAGGCCAACTATAATTTTGGTCATGTTTTTAAATCTCAAGTGTAACTTCTGTTATGAGTTAATACGTTTTAGTTTTTCGTAGCATACCCTTTTCACATATTTTTTGTAGTTATCGGTAGCGGTAAACGGCCACGTGAGAGTAAGACTCGCGCGAGTCTGACTCTGACTGCACACCAAAGAATTCATACCATTATCCAAAAAGTGGCAAAAGTATCACGTCACGTGTATAGAAGCCCTTTTTTTTTTGGTGACGAAGGGGAATGCATTTACGCATGATACCTGGGAGCCCGGGTAGACCCCCAGACCTATGTTGGACTCGGCCATTGGGTAGCAATACCAACTAAACCCCTACGGGAGCCATCAGCCGCTAAAAGTGCAGTGTCCCGGATCTGCAGGCAACAGGACCCCTCCAGTGACAGGCTGGCCTCGGCGAAAAGGCCAGACTTCACCTCCTCGGAGACTGTCCGGCTACTCTAAGACAGTCCCCACGACGCCGTGTCTTTGGACGTGGACCGGGTTCCCATCGTGTGTATAGAAGCCCTATGATAACATTTGATTTATTCTATTCTTAACATTTGTTATAACGGTAAATACAGTCATCTGTGAAATTTTTGTCTGTCTAGCTATCACGGTTATGTGTGAGTACGGTGCGGCATACCGTATCTCACAAGATACAGCCTGGTGACGTACACAGGGATAGAGGAGTCTTAGTAATACGGTCCCGTTTGATGAATGGTGTCATCAGTGTTTAAATATTAACATTTTAGACACCGGTTTCACAGGATTCTATTCCCTGTAAACATATTATGAACATTTCGATTACAAGTAATCCATTAGAAACGTTTATGTGGTAATGAAGATTTAATTATTAAATAGCTTTAATAGTAACCTCAGAACCGGCACAAAGTGTTTAAAACATGTGATCCTTGGTCATCAATTAGGTTAATCAACGATTTACTTGATATTCAATCGAGGTTTAGTTGCGTGTTTCTGACCGTGCCCACGTTGACTGTTTTTGGGTTGCTCTAATTAAAGATCAAGAAAAGTATATTAAAGTAGTTTTTATAAGTTTTAGTCAATCTTTTTGGTGATTCTTCTCTCAGAAAATTGATAGTAGCAATTCCGGTTTGTAGTCAATTACACTTGAATTTGCCCACACCCTCTATTATGTTACTTAACATGTTCATAACTGCTAGTTGGCGACTTTTTCTAATAACAGTACCGGACTATCTATCGGAGCAATGGGGAGTTAGAATAATAAAGTCTCAAGGGTCGTTTGAGTCACGTCGCGCACGCCACCGCTAATGGATACGTACTAATGACTTGTCTCTATAGTTACTAAACATTTAAGTCCTGAATATTGTTTATTCAAAATGTTGCTTGTGTACGTATTTCGTAACTTTATAAAAACGTATTATATCTAAGCAATAGAACTCGAGTAAAAAAATATTATTCTGTACCAACGAGGACCATTTGAAAAGTTCTAAGCCTAACCTAGTTAGAGTCTATTTTAAAGCTACTAAGGTTGAGGTGGTTTTATCGGCCGGAAAAGTGATGGCATCGGTTTTTTTGGGTCGGCAAGGGTATAATTCTAGTGGATTACCTTGAAAAGGGTGGAACAATATACTCTGATTACTATTGTAACCAGTTCGACATTTGAGACAGATCAATGCAATCAAATACGTCCAGGTTTCTTGAGAAAAAAAGTCTTGCTTCATCAGGATAATGCGCGCGGTCATGCTTCTGTACAATTCATGGCAGAAATCCACCAGTGCGGCTTTGGATTGTTTCCGCTTCCCCCATATTCACCAGATGTAGCACGTCTGACTCATATCTATTCCCGTAAACATTTTTCCCAAAAATGAAGAGGCTCCATGGACCTACTTGTTTTGAAGGGCTAGACGACGATTTTTCGTAACAATTAAAGAAATATCGAAGCTTTTTCTGGTCAATGGAAAAGGTGTTTTGAGATAGGGGGAGAGCATGTTTAAAACTAAAAATAAAATTAATATCATGTTGTTTCACTACAGATTAAGAACTTTTTAAGTAACCCTCGTATATCATATTTTCTCCACTTGGAAACACATTTATGAAGATTTTGGTGAAAATCCTCGATTGCTCCCTATAAAAATGCCCCTCCGTTTAAACCAAGTAGTCTTTTATGTTTGTAATGGTTAAATACAATACATGTGCTCAATCGGATAATACCTACAATCATGTGATACAATACATTCGACTTTATTGGTTGTAACAACTGGTTTGTATTTCCAGTTCTGTTTTATTTATTGAAAATAAAGTATAATTAAACGCATTCAAGAAATAAAACATTACTCTAATTATGAAAACACGTCACATTAAATAATTTTAACGGTGATGAAACAGAGAAGTCTAGATTTTTTATTATTATTATATTACTTAATAGCATACTTGCTTTCCAAAATTTGTATATCTTGAAATTTTTTTCTTTAAGAATTATTATTTAATGTTTGTTGCACATTTGAGCACATTTTTACGAGCGATTCGCCCCAGCTCCGTGCGAGCATAAATTGTTACCTTCACAAGTTACTCACTTAAACCCTCCTGAGAAATTGCTCTATTCACCGATAAAAACCCTGTGAAAATCCGTTTCGTAGATTTTGACAAAATCGATCAAGTACAACAGACAGCTATTACAACTTAATTTTATAATATGTATAGATATAAAATTTGTGCTTAACACTACACCTTTGTCACAAAAATCCTCTATCAGATCTAGTCACCAATCGGTGACTAGATCTGATCTCAGTAAAACTAGCCGCTGATATTTGAGCTAGGACGATAGATAGACATATATATGTATATATAATAATTATACTAATTGTTTAATCTCCCAAAGCAATGTGTTGTTTGCCCATTGTACAAATTAGTTTCACTTACCGATTTCGTGTAACTGTGACTAATTTGTCTGTTGGTTTGACGCAACAGAGGTGGGTGCAACGTTACGCCTACGTCGTTTGAAACAATAACGAGGCTTGAATCAGACAGGCAACAGCCCTCAGTACACATCCTACAATCTGACCTTCAGTATCAGTTGATGTTACTTTGGCCTTTGTTCTGTATAAAACGAGACAAATAGTTTACACGTGGTAGCAAAAATTGCAACAGAGAATTTAGAAACATTAAAACCTAAGAAGGCTTGTATGTAGGCCGTTGTCGAAGCCCCTAGTAATACAATCCTAGGGCCCTTTACATTTCCGTGATATCCGACTTTTTCTATATTGCTTTGTGTTATTAGTCGGATCTTAAATCACCGCTAAATATCAAAGAGATGAATACTTTATATATGTTACTAGAGAGCCGCTCCGGATAGGCCCATACTCGTAGATTTTGAGAAAACCAATCAGAAACAGGCATGCAATATTTGGGGACTTTCTTATATAACACGTATAAATAAAAGCAGTTGAGAATAAAATTTACAAATTATATTTTCTGTCAATGAAGGTATTTAAATTTTTAAAACTTTTAGTCGACAGGCTTACTTGCGCAGCTGCCCAATATACCTTGCCTATATAATGACACAATAGTCGCTCAAACGTTTAAGTATTGCAATATTACACGGTTATATAGAATGCTTGCAATTTACATATAATTAACTGATTAAATGTATATCAAAGGAGCCTGATTGTATAACGCGTTGGGTACAAGCTAGGAGTCATTTATAACTAGGAAGTAAAAGCGTAATTACGTAGGCAGAACGATTAGCGTTTTGTTTGCACTGCTCATACCAAATGGTGTAACTTATTCAGCATGTTTCATTGTCTATTAGGTACGTGGCACATTTTAGGTTATCAATCCAAACACGCAATGTCATCGTTTTTGCTGTTTGTAGCAAAAACATAGTAACACGAGACTGGTATTGTAGTCGTGTCATTATATCATTTTGAGCAAATGCGTTGTATGCACTAAGAATGTATAATTAAGGCCCTATTACGTAAACCACTTTTCTGGATCTGACAACGACGAAGATTATTTTTTTCAGAAATATATCATCCTGACGCATGAACTTCCCATGTCATGATCAGAAGCGGGATGGACGAACTGAGAGCACGTCTCAATCGGGACTGGCAGCTAGTTAACAATTAAAATAATAATTATTAATAATGAGCACGGAAATACAATCGCGTGTATATTATAAGTACATTATTACTGTAATCTTATGATATTGTAACAATATAACAGGTGCGGCAGATAAAACACTGACTCGTGTATTGTATGGAGCGAGGAACGTGACTTATTTATAGAATGTCACGTGCCTTTCCCGCCCGTGCTCCAATTAGTTGAATTAATTAATTTTAATAATTTCTTAATTGAAACCCAACCTTTAACATAGGCTATAATTCGAGGGCATTTGAAAATGATTGCATTTAATTGTTTGGCACCGGTTCATTTTATACTACGGCTCGCAACGTCCTGCGGTTTCACACTCGTAACTATAGCCGATGCTCTCTCTCTCTCTTTGTTATATTGGTGTAGATCAGAAAACAATAAATATACATAGTATGTATACTGAGTACTACCTACTAAAGCTCACTCAGAAACATCTTTTCCAAATGACATAAATATATTTTTGTAAGTAATTCAATATGCTGGGAACATAATATAAAAGAATGTACTGCGATAATTTCCCAGTGCATTTTCCACATTATTTTCAATGCGTTCACTTATAATGCTGGATATCAGTGCATATATATAATGTACTAGCGCTACCCGCGACTTCGTCCACGTGGAATGTTTGTCTCACGCTGTTGTCAAAGACAAAACCACGCGCAAAAGTTATTGTTTCCATGTGTTATTCTGTGTAATCAATATTGTTGTAAAGTTTCAACAAAATCCATTAAGTAGATTTGACGTGAAATATTGACAAATCATATAGAGATATAATTATCCTCGGCTGGAATAAATCTGGGCTAAATTTTTCCAAATTAATTTAGTAGTTTATGCGTGAAATAGTAACAAACATACGAACTTTCATAATTATAATATTAGTAGGTTTGTACAGGAGGTACGTACGTATTTTAGATTAGCTTTGGGCAGCGTCATCATTATCGGCAGCTAGAAGACGTCCACGGTGGCATAGACCTCCCCCCTGAGAGCGTCACAGTTTACGTTCACAAGCTGTTTTCGTCCAGTGGCTCCTCGCGATCTTGGCGGGATGCCGTCCAACACTAGTCTTTCCGGTGCGGGGTCGCCTCTTGAGAACCGATCTTCCTCAGCGGTTGTCGGTTCTGCGAGCAACTATCACTTTTTTTAAAGTCGGCGAAATAATCGTTTACTGCGACTATCACCTCATCTTTGGTCGAAAAATTCGAGCCACCCAAATGTTTTTTTTTTTTAATTTGGAAATAAATGATAATCCGAGGGGGCTAAATCCGGCGAATAAGATGGGTGGGGCAGCAATTCGTAGCCACAATCATGGATTACAGACATTGTTTCAACCGAAGTGTGAACACGTGCATTGTCTTGATGAAACAAAACTTTCTTACGCAACATTCCCGGCCTTTTTTCTTTTATTTCTTCCCGGAGTCTTCGTAAAAGGTTACAATAATAACTAGAACGTATAGTTTGACCTTTCGGTAAATAATCTACAAAAATAATGCCCTTCGCATCCCAAAAAACGGAAGCCATGACTTTGTTAGTCGACAAAACAACCTTTACATTTTTCGGTGTAGAAGAGTCTGATTTTTTCCAATGTTTGGATTGTGGCTTTGATTCAGGAGTATGGTGGTGAACCCAGCTTTCATCCATGGTAACGAATCTGGACAAAATACATCGGGATTTTGTCGATCCACTTCCACTCCTAGGGTCATCTTTAATGCTCTCACGACCGCGCTTAAACTCACCTACCCAATTCTTGACACTGGAATACGATGGAGCAGACTCCCCCAAAGTGCTCACCATATGATGAATGTCTTTTGGTGATAGGCCTTTTTATTGAGGTACTTAATGACTGCACGGTGTTCAATTTTCTCCGTTATTGAAAATTGCGTTAGATTGCTTCAAACAAATAATCACAGAAAGTTTCATTCCGATATATGTGCAGTAGATATGAGCAGAATGAAACTGTGCACAATAAATCAATATGACACATACTAACAAATGACGGTAGATTTAAAAAGATGTCATAGCTCCATATAGGTTAGGCCACGAACTTTTAGATCCTCCCCAGTATTAAAAACGTTCCGGTCATGAGCCATTGATCGGTAAGCATTTTACCGGTAAGTTGATGAGCTCTATCAGCCATTCATTTTATTCGCTTCTGAGATGAGGGACCCCGCGAAATAGATAAATTAGCTATTATCGACATTGGGATCACATCCCTCCCAGCTGCAGGAGTGGAGGTTCGGTCCCTCTTAATATCGAAAACCTAGTCTCGTCTTGGTTGAAATTTAGCAAAAATTACACAACGATTTGGAACAACATCAAAATTACTTTTTAACATGAGTAAATGAATGGTTCTTATTTGGGTCGGGATAGATTTTAACTTGGGAGAAGCAATGAGGCACAACTAATTTTAAATATGTTTGGGTTATAACATTCCTATGCGTCTTACAGAATGCGAAACAGGTTGGATTTCGTCAATTATGTATTGCAACTCAACAGTAACGTATCACTACAAATATCTAAACTCCACGTACTAAACGCTAACGGGATGTAATTAGCCACGAGCGTTGTCCAATTACATATTTTTAAATGGCAGTTCTGTTATGCGTATCTGTTTTGTTTCACGGTTAACGACTTATGATATATGTATAATCTTCCATGCAAATGCTTGTTTGCCTAGTAATGAAAAATAAACTGTTTGTGTAATAATGTTCTTTAAAAATATAAAGTTGAATGTCACTTTCAATAATAATACGACAGTTCTTCCATTCATTCTGATCGAGGTAGAGTGAAAGCGCGCAATAAGCAAGACCTAAATAAAATTTAATTTTAAAATGGCCAGATGGCATAAAAATGAACAATATTTAAAATGTCCCCTTAAATCTAAAAATGAAAAACAAATGTGAGGTAGTTTTAATCCTCCTTTTTCGGTATTTTATCCAATTTCTTTGAAATTATAATCGAACATTTTTCCCAAACTGTAGCTTTATGCTAAAATTTTTCATGTAGACTTCTCATGTGCTGAACTGCGATATATAAGTTTATTAGATTTACACTATTTTTTTTACGACACTTTAATATTTTGTAACTCCACTCAGGAACCAAATACAGAGTCTGTAAGTTTCTTCTTTATGCGTTTTGAAGTCATTGATCAGTTGTGACGAAGGTTTGGTATGGCTATCTGAGGCCCGTGAATGTCCTAGGTCCTAGTCCGAAAACCTTTATTTATTTACAATAATAATATTATTAATAATAATAAATTATTTTATTTTCCTCCACAAATTACAAGGAAGTACTTATAATAATAACTAGAATAGAACAGAACTAGAACAGTAGTTAGTCTTCAACAATTGTTTCCTTGTACATAACAGGGAAATAATTGTTGAAGACTAACTAGAAGAAGATCTATATCTTGGGCTCCAGGCCTCCCTCTATTTATACTTTATTTATTTGTTTTTTTTTTTATTAAACTGTTCTTGCAACGCATGTCGGGTACAGCCATTGTGTTATAAAAATCCTTGATGAGATTTACGGGACTTTACATTTGAGTAGCGCTAGGCATTACGGAAAATAATATTTCCTGTCTCAAATCTTACCCGGCGACGTTGACAACCGTAATGTTGTGTTATGCTCGTTAAAGTGAAAAAATAAAGGAACAAGATGACACTTACGTGAGTTTATGTAACCGGAGAGTGAAGTAATATGGCTTATTAACACGAAAAAAACTTGATTTAATGTAAAGTAGCAATTATTACGACGCATGATGGTCCAGTTTTGTGACCAACAAATCTTATTAAGATTCTAGATACGTGGTCCTATGATGTCACAATTTTGTTTTTAATTTATATATGCACTGTGAAAAGAGAATAGGATATTTACAATTCAAATTTCTCGCTCGATTAGAGTAGTTGGTATAGTAGAGTGTGCCGTGTGCTTTAATACGACGTTCGAGTTCTAATTTCAAAATATTACGTATGTTAATACATAACATTGTCAGTATTTTATCTGCTTCACGATGTGGTTGTACCAAAAATATAATATCCTGCTGACTTAAGTAGAAGCGCAAGATTTTAATTGGCTGTGACACAAATAGTATAGAATAGTAGATTAGTCGTAGAACTTTTATTGACATTAACGACCTCACGGAGCTGTGTAGTGATATGACCCCAACATGGTTGAAGCCTTACGATGAGGCCTCATTAGCTTATTTTATAAAGGTACCTACTACACAGTTGTTTTAATATATGTGCTAACTATTGTTGTTGTACATGAATTTTTAAGTAGTCAAGGTGTACGGTAAATTGATGATGAATTTTACATAGCCTTAAAACATCACAAGAAATTACTTTTTTACTTCACGCTTTTTAAATTTCCTAATTGTTAATTTATACATCTCTTAATTGTTAACATATTCCACTGCAGTAATAACAGTATGGGACAGTTGTGCATTTAGAAGCGAAGTTATCTAAATCTCTATGAATGAGAAACCGAACACTACGTAGAATAAAAATATCAAACAATGGTTTTTTCATAGGTTACTCATAAACCGAACACTACGTAGAATAAAAATATCAAACAATGGTTTTTTCATAGGTTACTCATAAATTCCTTCATCACAGTCGTCCATTATGCTTCCTGTGCTGAGTGATGACAATTTTAAGATCAAAGATGACTGTTGGATTTTTTTGGACTAAAGATAGATAAAAAATTATGCCTTAACAAAATTATGTATTTCATCGTGGTAATTTTAATAAGATTATTGAATATAGTTATTATTTTATTGTATTTTTAAAGATATTTTTAAAAATTTATGTTCCTAATTTTTTTACAATGACAGACAGATTATCATAATGGGATGTTATATAGTAAACTTTAAATCTAGTGTGACTTAATGACTTATAAATTAATTAATATTCCCATGATCCATACTCAGTTTATAGTCTCACTTGACAGCTAGGCATGAGTGTATTTGAACTTCAGTGCGCTTGGTATATCAACTTGGCTTATCTGCAATTTTATCACAATGCAGTGTTTTTAAAATTTTATAGTTTTTTCCAAATATTAAAATTTCATTAAAGTGGATAGTGCAATAGTATAGGTATTATCATTTATTAATATCTTACTACATTATTAGGCTCCATATTCTTCGCCTAAAACCACCTCACATCCGCTCTGTGGCCCCGCGTTCGTTAGTCATTTATAAACCCCGCTCTCAATTTCAGGGATCCTATTTTGTACACGGTTCGCAGTTCTTAAGGGACACATAACATAGCATGCTCATTTGCTTCCACTTAGACCTTGATCTCTCAGTTGTGCCTATAGTAAGTCCTCCGTTACACACCACGACTCGCAAGAAATATCCTTTGCGCACACTTATCACGATCCAGACATACCTGACTTGCCTTATTTACGAATGTGGAGGACCACATTCGTAAGCCTCCACGTGCACACGCGCCAGCGGACTCTCCGGAGAGTAAATACACAGTCAACGTGCCCATGGTGTGTCAGTGTTGGTCTTTGCCGGTACCTACATCTTTCTGGAAGTTACTCCAGCACCAAGTAATTGAACTTATTTATATCCTGTTTTGGATGCAGCAAAAAATCGCCTCTAAAGTTGTTAGTTAGAACGATTTGACAAGCCAGCAGAATTAACAAGCGTGACGAATGCACAATTAATTGTTAGCAAACACTTGACAAACAAAAAATATAGAAATGATTCAGCAAAGCGTTTTGTGCTTTCACTTTCCGGATCGTCTTGTAATTTATAAAATTTGACACCAAATTTTGGTTACTTCATACATTATTGTATTTAAATTTCCATTAATAGAGAAGGTAAACTCCATTTTATTTTTTAACATAGATATGTTTAAATCTTAGTGGTACACACTGCTTTCGTATATTTAAGCGAATATTATTCATTGTTGATGTCTTAAGTTCACGCAAATGTTGGACATTACAATAAAACTACTTTTACCGATTTTATCGCGGCTTATTAAATTATTTATGTAGCCCGACGTGAGGTGGTATGTTTACTTTTTGATTTGAACACCTCAAGACAGCAAGGTATAATAAGTACTGTTTGCGTTGATCGGAACAACTAAAGCTATAATTCTTCGGGTACTTTTAACAACATGTGACATCAGGACATCTGTCATCTCAGTCCACCCGTGACCATGATTGCTGTAAAGCTTCTGAAACGTCGGGCTACATAAGTAATTTAACAAGCCGCGATAAAGTCCGTAAAAGTAGTTTTATTGTAATTATTCATTGTTATTACTCATAATGAATTTTATCGCGTTTCTTAAGATATTTTGTAGAAAGAGTTATACTATATACATAATAACTCAATTTGGGCCATATGTTCTTCTATTCTACTTGATGTAATGAAATTGGAAATAATAGTGTTTTAATTTCCTTTAAAGGCGTTTGGTTCCTCCTCTAATAGACACACCAATCGCGATATCGTCCTTACTGAGCTTGCCTAACTTGTAGTTTGTACTGTTGCGAAAAGTGACACCAGTTGCTTGCTTTTTGTATATTATAATTGATTTAGAAATCTTGTCTATGTCTATTTTGTTGTTTTTGTTGTTGATATAAAAGTAGCCTTTGTAGTTAGAAACTTAATACATCGACATTGACTTATTGTATGACCCGTAAGTAATTTATGAATCTGCAGAGTAATTTCTATTTGGTGCACGCTTGTGGTATTTCAAAGTAATTCCTACGAACATTGCAAATATCCCGGACCCAATTATATTGTCATTCGAAATCAAAATGAAAGTCGAGCGTGGATAATGGATATTTTAGTTCTGTTGCGATTTAGTGTGCTAAGAATTTATGTTATAGGAAGATCCATGTATATTAGCCGAATTGGCCATACTTCTAACTCATATTAGGACGGCGCAAAGTTACACTACAACAATGCAGTCGCGGTTTGTTCCGGTCACCTATTGGTGGGGAGAACAGCAACACGTCTGCGTAACATGGGTCTCTATGGGCGTCAATATGACCATCAAAAGGCTCGGACTGGTCTTTTCTGCCGTGTACCGTAAAAAAAGATTTTTAGTTAGGAACTTCGATTACTTATATTTTCCATTTACTCGTGGCTCGATAGTAAACGTGTTACGTGAGACCCACATAAGTAGATTACCTTCTATGTGTGTTCTCAGTTCAATTCCGAGATATCGATCTCGGGATTTCGAGGTCGGTGTTACTGAACCGCCGCGCTGCTTGTCAATGATTCGTAATTTGTCGAGTGATCCACTATAGCCTTCTTCCCTAAGGCCTCTCTAGTGACTCTAGCTCTAACAGGTAGTAGTAGCACTTCACCGCTACGTTGTGTAATTGAGTAAATTAATATCGTGTGTTTTGTGTTTATCAATTTAAACATATTTTGTACCTCTAATCAACACAAGGAACATGAGGTAGCAGTATGTATATAGAGTAAAGACAACTAGTTCTCTATAATATCTAATTGGCATGTTAGAGACTAGCTCTGGTTGCGCTCGAGTAAAAAATGTACATTGAATCCTATGTAGATATAAATTACATTTTTTCATTCTATCAGAAGTAATAAAGTACGTTTATAGTGTGTTACTTGCTGTTATATGTGCACACGCAACACTTATTTAGTTCATACTCCTTCATTTGTTCGCTCCACCTGTCCATACGATACTCGTCAGGTGGCTCCAACATTTGCCCGCTAAGAAAGGTCAAAATAGCGAAGTTGTATTTTTAGCCTTTACAAATGTCGGACGTGACCACTACATAGGCCGCCATTTAATAGTTTGAATTGTGTTGAAAAATTACTTAGTTTTTGCCTCCGGAAGTTTTTGTGCGAACAAATATAATAGATATGTAATCGTGTCTTATCTCTGACCGGAGCTGATATTTGCATGACTCATGGATATGAACGCGTATCATTTTCAAGACAGTTTGGTGTGGATACATTTCAGACTTGTACTGTGTAAACTTCCAGGCCCAGTGTAAATGTGTGTAATAAATGTAAGTAAGTGGTTATATTCGTATTTGTCGGTATATATATTATATATTTTATATATGTTACCTTTTCCCCTGACCTACGCATATTCCCTTACACATAATTATTTAACGTTTATGTTTAAGAAACCACATTGATACTGTTCACCTGGTTCATCTCCTAAACTACCGGACCAATTTCAATGAAATCCAACACGGATTTGTATTATATCTGCACAGATAATATTTTATAAATATAGCTAATAGCAATCTGCTAAAATATGTCGGTCTATGTTATTAGTCAAAGAACGGTATTGACTATAAGGCACGCATGGAGTTGTTCATGATCAACTGGACATACTGAGTGTAATCTGTAAAGATACACAGGATTCCTGTCCTGGCTCCGAGTGCGCTTGCACCATAATGACGAATTTTATAAAGATATGCGGGTTTCCTCACAATATTGTCATCCCTGCGCAACTGTGCGAACAATATTAGTATGCACAACCATAAATAAATTATAAATACATACATAATTATCGATGGAGAAAAGCTACACAACTAACACTTCACAACTGGGTTCCATATGTGATAAATTGTATAAGGTAATAGTACCATACCATAGTTAAATCATAAAGTTTTATCATAGTTGTTATTTGGGTATCGCACGTGAGCTGCCTTCGTCGCCATGGACGGGTGAAGGGGGAACCCTCGGTCTCTCCGACCATGATAATAACAGTTCATTGGATATCGTATCTTACTACAGTAATACTCTCTTCCTCTACTCTTATTATTATTATTGATATAGTTATAGATATGTATATATTTCTTACTGTTATGTATATAAATGCCAATGTATATGTATCATGTGTGTGTGTGTGTGTGTGTGTTCGCACAACTACACTGCAATGAAGTATTAGCACTTCTTCACCGTAGCCTTATTCCGTTTATATGTCATACGATATGGGGTCGGCTACCTAATCTAGGGATATGACGGGGGCGCCAGTTTTTACACGTTGCGACTGCTACCTGACCTCTGCAACCCCAAAGGGAAGTCAGGCCCGGTCCTATACCTCAGGTGATTACACGAATCCGGGTTTCCTCACGATGTTTTCCTAATGAAGTATTAGCACCGACTAAAAGAAATGCGCCACTTGTTGCTATTATCATCATGTTATTACCTTAACATATGCGATGTGTCAAGTAACGGTGAGGTTTGATTGGCGGCTATTTGATACATTCTGACCAGCATACGGCCAGGCTAACACTATATATATTGTGGTCAAATGTACGTATCGATTACAAGGTTTTTATCAGAACGTATAGATAATTTCGCAAAATGTCTAAAGTTTTCGCTGTAACATGCTTACTAGTCTATGCTAGTTCGAGATGTTTAATTAGAAATTCTATCTACCCTATGCATTTTTGAAAATTAGACAATGAACTAATGCGATTTGCATATAATTATTTTTGTCTTATAATATTAATAATAATGCAAAAAGGTACACATCTTTGTTTAGTTGCTGTATTTTTCTCACTGGCAAAATCATAATTTATTCTCGAACATCTGAATGAATTATATGAGTATTAATGTTGAGCGGAAAGCGATGTCTGAATATTTGTTTATGTAATCTATTAGTACATATGTACCCACTAGACTCCCCTTTTAAGGCTTCTTGTTATTCATGGACTAATCATCGAGCCGAAGTGGATATAATATTACTGTTAAGCACGCAAACAATTACATTATGCATGAAAAAATATATCGAAAGCAACATAAGAAAAAATATAACGGCAAGCGAAAGTAACACGCCTTTGGATACCCAAAGCCGTGTTACATTAATAATTAGATTAAAAATAAAAATAATATATGTAATGTTTTATTTGTTAACGGGCTATTGAATGTATGTTGGGTGTTTCTTTGTCCGACAGAATTCGTAACGAAGTCATAAGGCAGAGAACTAAGGTATCCGATATCGCGCGATAACGCGACGTTTAAGCTGGCTGAAGTGGCAATGGGCTGGTCACACACTCAGAAGAACAGACGGCAGATGGGCCAGTAAGGTTCTGGAGTGGAGGCTGCGTTTAGGAAAACGAAGTGTTGGTTGATCGTTCACCAGGTGGGAAGACGATCTTCGTGTAGTCGGTGGTCCGTGACGGATGCGAGTAGCAGGAGATCGGTCGTCTTGGCGTTCATTGAGAGAGGCATATGTCCCGCAGTGAACCGATAGGGGCTGATAATGATGATGATGATGACGAAACATTATACGTTACAATGACAACAAACAACATTGTTACGGCAGAACAGCGTCCGTCGGGACAGCGAGTTGTCAATAATTTCTGCAGCTAAATAAAGATTTTCACATTTTGGTTATCAAAGTTTTCATAATTATCAAAACTGTTTAGATAAAGGTAAAAGTAAAAATAGCTTATGTTCATCACTGATAGTGTAGGATTGTAATAGTAAAAGAATTTTTCAAATCGATCGAATAGTTTCGGTGCCTAATCAATGCAAATAAATAAACGAACAATTAAACAAACAATCAAATGTTTCTTCTCTATAATGTTGCTATAGACAACAAGGAATTAGGGAAAATAATAAAATTAAAAACTGACATATTTTGGCCCATTTAAATGCAAGGGGCATTTGATTGTTTGAAACTTTAATGTCAAATTCAGTTACTAACGTGGACCGGTTTCTTTTTCGGAGATCCGATAGTTTCGGCACCCGTTAACATATCGGCTATCGTACAATTCCGATAGTTTCGGCACCCGTTAACATATCTGCTATCGTACAATTCCGATAGTTTCGGCACCCGTTAACGTATCTGCTATCGTACAATTCCGTTAGTTTCGGCACCCGTTAACATATCTGCTATCGTACAACTCCGATAGTTTCGGCATCTGTTAACATATCTGCTATCGTATAATTCCGTTAGTTTCGGCACCCGTTAACATATCTGCTATCATACAATTCCGTTAGTTTCGGCACCCGTTAACATATCTGCTATCGTACAATTGTGATGTTTTACTTTTCCAATTGATAAAATGTAGGTAAATGCCGATTACTTTATATTGCCTGCTTTGGACATCTATTGACTTTGTTTAGAGAATGTCGAATCCATTTTTTAGGCCATAAAAAATATCGAAACCAATATATTGTAGAAACGATATCATTATCGACACCGTATTATAGGCAAAACTAATTCAATTGTTTTCATTGAATTTAGTAAATTTAAAAAAAAAAAATTAGTATACACCATGGAAAAGTAACACCGTATTAGATGGTAATCGACGAGAAAATCTATTTGGGCAATGGGATATCATAGGCAATATGGTGACAAAATTTGCCGAGGCCTGCCGGGCTCGTCCTTTTTTTAGGGTATACCTGGGCAGGTTGGAGTCCGACATAACCATTTCTGCAATAGCCCTGCTGAGATGGTACCCAGTAGATTAATGACAGCGAGTATAAAAAGTCAGAATATTTAGTAACGTAAGAATATTTTCACGGATTGGATTTAAGCGCATAAAGCGTTATTAGTGGTATTATATGTAAAGTAGAAGTTTGTTTTTAGCAGATATTAAGACTTCTGCACTTATAAGTGAATTGGAATGAATTGGAGCATTTAGCGACTATCGACGCCCATAGACATCCGCATTATTATTATGCAGATGCATTGCCCTCCTTTCTTCTTCCCCTCCTTTGGGCCGGTTAATCACAACCCGCATGAAACGCGACTGCATAGCTGTCACTTCACTATGTGAGCGAGAGGTACCTCCCTCGGTCGTGCCTGTCCAATTAGACTGCGATTCTGTATGATATTATAACCTCTTACTAAAATAACGTTTAAAACTCTAAGTAACGCCGGTGAACTGTAAATTAAAATTTAAACATGGCGGTGATGCAAGTGGAAACAGCTCAGCTAATCTTAAAAACTTGTTGCAATTCTGCTAAATACCGGTCTCAAAGCGGCAGTTCTGAGTCATCCTTTGTTTAAATTTTATATGTCTTATTAGAAAGTCAATTTGAAGCGAACAGTGAATGTATGCGATAAAACCGTTTTTTTTTTAACAAAAATGCAAGATATAAGATTTCATACTGAACTGTCACTGTAAAGCATCCGTGATTGTACATGAACTTATTTTTTTGCAATATCAATCTGCCGATTTTAAATAGTTTTTACAATGCAGATTCTATTTAAAAGATGTAAAAAAATTAAACATATTTCCTTAAAATTGAACCTTACGCATGTGTTTAAGTTGTTTCTACAGGGTGTATAATTTGACAGTTGCTCATGTTTTATATGGACAGTTTTGAGACGCTCGCTACGCGTAACAGTTCTTGTACATAAACATTAAAGAAAAACTTTAAATATTAAAATCTTGTACAAAGGCACTTTCCCATAGTGGAATTTCTTGTAGTAGTCCTAGTACAGGAAAATTTATGGTATATTGCAATATTAGTGCGTACATTTCATCTTATAAATAGTATCAATAAATGTTAAAATAATAATATATAATAGAATACATATCATAGATAAATCAACAAGGACTCGAATACATGTAAATATATAACATGGGTACTATATAAACACTTACAGAACGTATTATGATACCTTATAAACGTTATGATGATTTGCATATGTACTGTATGCTTATTATTCCATTGATTTACAAAAATACAAGATACACGATGTCATACTGAATTTTCATAGATGACATCCATGATTTTACATAATTCTTTTTTTGCAATTTCCACCTTACGCGAATGATTTTAAGTCGTTTTAACAACACAGATCCTATTTGAAAAAGTACACAATATAAATACAGTTATTTGCAAAGTCAACCTTACGCGCCTGATTTTAAGTTGTTTTCCTAAAGTCACGGTTATGAGACGCTGCATGTGTATCATCGAATTTTTGTAAATCAATGATTCCAGAGTGGATGCCCTAACTTTATTAGAGGCGTAGGCAGATGTAATCTTTTAAGAAAATATTCAAAGCATTGAAATTAAATTGAGTAGTTTTCTACATTTTTTGTAGTATAATCAGAGCCTTTTGACGCCTATGTTGTTTTGTTGCCCCAATTTCCTCCTCCCCTCCACTGGATCGTCGGCTACTCATATATCGTACGAAACGCGACAACATGTGTCATGTGAGAGAGAGGTACCTCCTCGATTGTTCGGAAATCGGACCGGAACAATCTGCCTCTTAGTAAGTTGATTTTGCAGATTAACTTACATTTTGAACCGTCTCAGCTGTATTTCTGAGGTTTCTAAATTTACGTTTTCTGTAATATACAATATAGATAATTTATTTTGAAATAATTTTGTACTCAGAAAGAACCAAAGATAAACACAGATTTGGAATGTTTGATATGATATGGCATGATGATATGATGAAACGTCTTTGACAATGTTATCTTGAGTGCCGGTAAGATAGGCAAGTAGTCGATAGTGTCGAGTGTATGTATCTCTATGGTATAGGTACCTCGACCTCGATAGTGTCGAGTGTATGTATCTCTATGGTATAGGTACCTCGTCCTCGATAGTGTCGAGTGTATGTATCTCTATGGTATAGGTACCTCGACCTCGATAGTGTCGAGTGTATGTATCTGTATGGTATAGGTACCTCGACCTCGATAGTGTCGAGTGTATGTATCTCTATGGTATAGGTACCTCGACCTCGATAAAATCACAAACATTTCCATTTTCCATTCATTTTAAGGTGAACATGTTCAACTACATACATGTGTTTTGTTTCTAACATAGAAGTAATTAATAAGGGGTAAAACCACGCTACATTGTTGCTGAATAACGGTGAGGTACCTCTCGCTCACATGATAAAATTAATGCCTATGCAGTCGCATTTCGTGCGGTACCTGAGTAGCCGGTGGGCTATAGGGGGATGGGTGAAGGTGGGCAACGTATGTGGATGTTATCGGCATCGTTAGTCACTAAATGGATCCGATGGCTCGTTTGTGCACGTAGTCATATAAATTGTCATGTAGTCATATACTTACATCAATTACAATAAAACTATTTTTTCGGATTTTATCACGGTTTATTTAAATATTTTAATGTTTACAGCCAACTGAGACGTCGGACTAGTTAAATAATTGAATTAACCGCGATAAAATCCTTAAAAGTAATCCTCAAAAAAAATGGGTAACATATGCGTAAACTTAAAACATCAATAGTTAGTTACACCAAGTTAAAGTTTTGTGTTTTTCCGAAACACTCTATTAATAATAGAATAATATAAATAAGCATTGTCTACCTAATGGCGATGTCTCAAGTTTACGTATATGTTACCCATTACAATAAAACTACTTTTCCGAATCTGGCCACCCGTGACCACGGTGGCTGTAAAGCTTCTGAAACGTAGGGCTAGTTAAATAATTAAATAAACCGCGAAAAAATTCGTAGAAGTGGTTTTATTGTCGTGTCTACCTAATTTTTGGTTTAATTGGGCAATAAATTTACACTGTCGAACTGCAGGTTTTGTACGTACTCCAATGAACACAAAGGATACCGGTAGTGGCAAAATAATGTGCAGTTAAGCGTCTAGCTATAGCAAACTATTATTATACATAATAAAATACACGCGCCGTCATGTGCAATTTAAAATGAAAGTGAAATTACCGGCTGTTTTTATTCGCAGGAAAAACTATAAATAACTTGTAATAGGTAGTGCCATGCATTGCTAGTCAGTCGAACTGTTAAGGCTGGACAAGCACCGCCAATCAGTAGTAGGTCCCTCCGAAAAAAAAGTATCCATGCTGCATTGGGTCGGCACGACTGGGCATCACGCTTTCGTCGTGTTTCGTACGGTATGTGGGTAGCCGATGGCCTTTTGGCGGGGAGGAGGAAAGAAGGACAAATGCAAAAATTCGTCGCCTTCTTTCCTCCACGCCCACGAACATCCACATAATTATTATGCCCATGCATAGTAATTATGCGGATGCAGGAGGTATTCGTAAAAAGGCTCCGATTTCTCGTTTACCTATAACTTAAAAAAATGGTTTATTAGTTTTTTTTATAATACTTACTTGATTCCTTTTATAGAAACAGATTTACTAAACGATAAAAGAAACAATGAATATTCTTGCAATTACAGTTCCAATACTAATACACCCATGTTGTGTGATAATTACTATTGAGTGTGTAAAAAAATAGTGCAATGTTATGCAGGTACTGCAACGGCGCGTATTAAAACCAATTATTTTTGAATACATTATGTGGTTTCGCAAAATGCAATGAGTTACAAGTTTTGACGTTTGATTTACTTTGTCCGGACATAGAATTTTAAGCAACGAAATCGTTTATACTGAAAATATAACCGTATGACTTTACAGAATAGGGTCTACATTCTGTCCTCACTTTTTGCGGCTTTGGAGTTTTTTTTTTGCGTTCGGAGTTGGAACTGTAAATTGCAATATTCGCACAAATGCGCATTCTTTCATTCTGTCTGCTAGTGGGCAATTAGGTTATTGTATATTAGGGCGTGGGACTACTGCTGGCGTGAATATTTGTTGTTGTTATTTCATTATCACCTAACTCATTTAGAAAATAATAATAACAGTATGAAAGTGTAATTTCCGTCTGTTGTTACTTATGGTACGAAAACCTTAATAATTCGGACCATACCGTCTAATAACAATACTGATTAATAAAAAAGCTAACTCTATATAACATTTTATGAAGTAAACAAAGATTATATTCCGCAGCCAAATATATTTTTTTTATATAATAATATACGAAAATGTGTCTCTAAAGATCCTGTAGTATAAGTAAATTTGATCGATAGATTAAATTCTGGAGCATCTTATTGAGAGGAGATAACGCGAATAAATAAGGCGTGATGTGAAAAGTTTCGCAACAACATTTTTAAGGCCGTCTGTTATCGACACAAATGTGTTCAAATTATCAGCGCTTGCGCACCGTTGACGCGTGTAAGTCCCCTTATCGCTGGCGATATAGAGGTTCATATACTTAACAAAATAAATATTTTAAAGAAAAATTACAAAAATTTTTGTCAATATGTGCCATGTCTGTACCAATAAACAAAAGTCAGCGCCCCGAGGTTTCACCTGCGTAATTCCGCTCCGCGTACGACCAATAGGATCGCTTCTTGGTTGTAACGTCATTGTGTGTAACCTTATAATCTTAACCGTGAATGTAGCTATCGTATACAAAAATATTCCTTTAAATCCGACTTGTAGTTCCAGAGATATGCGCGTTCAAACAGACGAATAATAAATTAACTATTGAGCTTTGGCAATAATTGATTAGGGAAACTTTGTAAAGGTTTTGATGTCTTTATAGCGGTTCTTAAAATACATCACCTTCCTAATTTCAAATATACAATATCCATAATCTCCAAGTAAAACGTCGGTGACATATGGACGGGGAGACGCTTTTTCGCCATCTGGTTACGTAACCCTAAATTGATGTAATGAATCCATGATGCAAGAAAAATTTTATACATGAGACAATTATGTATAATTGTCACGCTCATTTATAGTATTTCTAGTCTGTAGACTATAAGGCCAGCTGATTCGAGGGTCGTTATCGTCAAAATCACCGACGGCTTAACGTCCGAAGGAACGGAAAGTTTTTTTATACACTCTGCTAAATAAATAAATTCGTGTGCTAATAGAAAGAGGCACTGAGGCACTTTTTATCACAGCGTGATTAATGCTTGCTTCATGCCGGTATCGTAACACTAAGAGACTGTTTGTACTTGAGGTAATTCTAGTAACCTTGGTGCATAACTTCTCAGCTTGCAACCACAACACATTCGATATTCTTTATGTTGTGGTAGATACACGTACTTGCGTAGACCGGTCAGTATTTAAGCGTGGTTTTAAAAGAAGGAAACAGTTTCCACGAGTCACCAATATTTTAATTTCAGTCCGAAAGCTGCTATTTTAATTTATATATTGCACGGGGGCAAGTGAGCGTCAGGTTTTGTGTACCGACACCGCCATATCCGCATATCCGGAGGTTATGCAGCATGGCTGCCCCAATACCCCATCGATCCAAACACGCCAATCACGCCGAATGGGCCATGGGCCGGACTCTTAGAAACCGCACGAAACATGACATCACTATTCACTATGTCGGTATTATATGAGAGGTACCCTGGACGTGACAGCCTTCGGCTGCAATACAGCAATAGTACCACTTACTCAATATTTTAATACCAGAATAATAAATAAATATTTTGAAGGATTGAATATACCTAATTGCAGTCAATTTTGAATAATTTATAGGCGCTCGTTACAATACAATGACTTGCGAAACAATGAGCAACGAAACTAAGTTTATGTTTAGACTTCATTTCAAGGTGAAGTAAGTACTTAAATAAAAAGCTATAATGTGAAGCAAATGAAATGAAATTTTAGATAAGATAATGCAGTAGTTTGGAAGTCCATTAACTTTGATTTTTTATGATACCGTACGCAAACCAAAGATGTTTATAACAATTGGCCATATGGTTGTTTATAGTACTAAGTCTTTGTCCGACAGTTGATCCTTCTATCTGTCAGTGGGTTGTATCTCATGAACGAATAATTATGAAATACCCTGCAGCCACCAAAACTGCTGCAAAGAGTGAGAAATAAACACTTCGCACATGCGCACATCTTAATATATAAAATTAAGCGCACCCCATCTCTAACCTAGTTATAAGTATATCTATCAATAAAGTAATGTAATAGATTTCTTGTCATAATATTTGTCCGGACTAATCACAGCAAATGACGGACTGAATGAAATTTTGCTTGAACGTAACTCTGATCTGCTTAGAAGAGGCTACTTATATAAAAATCAGCAAATTTTCCCGGCCTCTGCAACAGGTTCGGGACAGCCAATACTTAATAAAAACAGAAGGACTTATGTAAAAAGAATCCCATCATACATACACTGTTCCTAGGCTCTCACATGTATATAATGTGCCCATTACAACTTTGCCCGTAGCCCTGTATTGGAAAACAATACACATAAAGTGTACTCTTGCTCTATGACCGGGACCATACACGAAAGTCCCAGTTCAGGTTAAGCTAGCAAATTGCTAGTAAACATATTAATACTAAGTATCGATCGGCACGGATCTAAAAGCAGGATTTGCCTAGTTGTAAATGACAGCGTTGCAAACCGACAGGCGACCTCCTGGCTCCTACCTAAACATTTAAAAAATAAATGTTTGATGATTTCAGCCTCGGTTCTTACGACTTGAATGTCGGAGATAATAACTCCAAAGATTGTATTTAAACTACCGGAAACACAACCGTATAATAGCTCTTAAAAGTACGTTTTGCAAGAAATAAGTGATCCGACCGCGATACCCACTAACATTATTAAATATTATTATTATTAAGAAACATTATTGTACCTATATTGTTACATTGTGTGATGACATGTAATTATTAATTACGCAAGAACTCCCACTATGGTACGAGTCTTGTAATGGCCGGGGGACTGTGTCTAAAGTGTGGACCTAAAAACCTGAATGCAGCCAATGAGTGTCACGGGGCTGTCGTTTGTGCTCCTCCTAACCGGGCGCGGGATGTATATAAAATACGGACCGACAGATACAGGCTGAGGACCATATTGCACGGCACTGGTTTCTACCGCGGTGCCTTTTAGGAAGAATGTCCCTTATTACGGTGATTAGCTGGCCGTCGATTACGCTATAAGATCCGAAAGACAGACGCCGGGATATTAATCTCCTGAGACAGATTACAGATCTCGTCCACGGCCGATAATGACACTAAAATGCGTTTTGTGGGTAGTCCTGACTTTGGTGGTGGGTCTTTTTTTTCGTTTCATACGTTAGACGGTAGTTCTTTACACAGTATCCATGAATATCGTGTTTATTCTTACACAAAAATGTATAAACCAATCCTATATCTACGTCTTGAACTATTTCTTCACTCAAATTGAATTTATTGGGATGTGTTTATATGAAAAAAACCTTTTTTAAAAGAACTCATAAATTATGTATCCGGTTGTATAAATTATAATGTGGGGAATGGGTATGCCATGGGCTTTAGTGTAAAGAAAATTAAATTAACGACGTCCTGTAAGATATCGACAGCTAATTTAAATCTTCAAGGGAAGCCATTTAGGTTAAATAAGAGGACGTATTCATATTTATTATTAGTGAATAACAGGGTTGTTACCTTTACACATTAAACCCTTTCTCTGGAACTGCTACGTCTAAGGTTGAAAACCGCTTGAAAATCCGTGCAATAGATTTTGAGAAAATAGACCACATACAAACGGGCAACTTTGAGGGACTTTAGTTTATTACATGTGTTGATAAACTCATTTTATAAGCCAAGACCTCTTATAGGTCTTGGCTTATAAAATGATGAACTCAAGCTAATTTAAATTATTTTCTATACAAAAGATTTCCGTGTTTCTCTCTATTTTCTTTTTGTCGAATGTATAAATCATTTTCCTAATACGAATTATATTATAAGATTAAATGTAAAGAAAAGTAAAACATCAATTTAAAAAAAGAATAGCTAACAGTCCTGTTTCTTATGATTTATGGTTCCAAATGCGAGCAAACAGCGATGTCGGGTCTAAGAGCATCGGTAATCGCGTATTATCAAGTGTGCTCAGATAATTAAAACGTAGGCAATTATACACATAACCTTTCATTGTGTTGTGCAGGCACGTAAAAATAAAATATCAGTTTTCACTTAATACCAGATCAGTATTGGCTCTTGTTAAGACCAAAATAGGTATATTTTTTCATATTCCTCGTCCCTTTCCCCCAGCGGTCCAAACTTATGCTGTGAAAGCGAGAAGAAGCTCAACCAGCTTCATCGGATACAAAAGGTGTGCTCATAATTCGCAGGAAACACGGTATTACTGTCCCTTTACGGCGATATTGAGAGAGCGGCTCTGGTTCACTTGAACCATTTGGGTCGTAATTCTAATAAGTTTTGCGGTCCTAGGCCTTCTAAAAAGATCCCCTTAAAAAAATATCTGAATCTTATCAATTACCTACATTCTATTTTACATAATAATTAGCCGACACAGCAAACGTTGGTTTACCATATACATTATTTCAAGGTAATTTCAAGGGCTAGCCGTATCAACTTGGAGGTATGAAAAATTGATAATAGCCGATTGTCAGGCCTACCGAATATGCATATAAAATTTGATAAAAATCGGTAAAGCCGTTTCGGAAGAGTTAAGGTAACAAAGTGACACGAGAATTTTATATATAAGATTAGTAGGTAGTCTGTGGAAAATAAGTTCTACACTATAAGTACACTGCAGCTGCCAGGGTAACGTAGGGTTAGGGTCTCGAGGGAAAGTCTTTTGTTGCATTCGTGTAAAAACAATGAACTATTGTAATTCTCGAATCTTAAAAAAATGGAGTGCGCTCATTACAATTGGTTACAAACATTTCAACACGCAATTTGTGGGACAATGGCGACGGAAGTCGTAAGACTTCGCCTAAATCGATGGTAATAAGACGTTACACAACTTTATGTCTAATGAGCTAGAAGTTTAAGCTTTTTACTGAACGCTCAATTTTGCAAACGATCTTTTGTATGTTTGAATGATAATTAGGATCGCACTGTGTTAGTTTAAATTTGTAACATGTGTTAGGTATACGTCGTATTCTATAGTCAATGTCTGCGTCGATGGAGCAACTAACTACTAACCTGTGACCAGTGCTGAGTTATCTATCAATTACAATGCTCATCGCCGCTGGTTGGTGCTCAATTTGTGGACGCGTGTACGTGCGCGGATCCTTAACGCCAGTTGAACATCGTTGCCGCAACTAATTGCTAATCAGCGATCACTATCTGTTCGTGTTTTATCGTCAATCGTGAGCGACCGGCGGTGTACGAGCGTACTTTCATTAACACATGGTAATGAGTTGCTTTAGACAACGGGGAACGATGTAGTAAAAGTAGTTTTACTGTGCGAGACAAATGAGAACTATACTACTTAAAAATATTTTTTAAAGCATTACGGAGTAAATGGGAAAACATGCGCCCACACAGCAGACGCATGCTGCACGCACGCACACACGTGCCTATATTGATTTTGGATGACATCCTTGAATACAATTTTTAAAGTTATTGGGCTAACAGGTACCTTCGCTGTTACAGGTAAAAAGTTAAACAATGTCATGATGTAATAAGTTATAACGTAAAACATGTGTTATTTGCAGACGGGCGGTGCAGACAGCGCCAGCGGCGGCTCGGGTGGCTCGGGCATGGAGTGCCTGCAGCTGCGCTCGCCGCCCGGTCCCTTCCACTACCTCATCTCGGAGCAGGCTAAGTCTCTCGTTGCTTTACAGGTACTAACTAAATACACCATTCGTTACCATCACAAACTATCTTATGTAACAGGGGCGACAAACGAGTAGACAGGACCTTGTGACAACAGCACCAGTAAGAATTCGCATAGAGGCTATGGAGATACGTTTCTCTACTTCACAAAGGCGACCAGGCGCTCACAAACGGCACGAAACGCGTCAGCATTATCGAATACCCTTAAGAATACAAAAGTAAATATATTCGTTAGACTGACAGTGGTGGCAAACGGTAATGGGATCAGGATTAGGGTTGGTAAAGATTACTAGGGATGTAACGCTATTACAGAATTTGTACTGAGATCTCACGATTTGCCAACTTGTTTTTTTTTTTATTTTCAATAAAATACAAATTTCTTTAATAGAAAGTAGAGTACGTTTAAGAGAAAATTCTTAATTGCAATAAAATCTCAAAATTATTGAATGGAAACCCGACTTTTCCCTGACTTTTTCTTCTGGTTACATACTCAGGATTCACTCAGGGGAACAAATTGTAGATGGGTTGGTTTCCAGGTAGTACCAGGTTCAATGACCATCTTCAGACTGCAGGAGGCAGTGCACCTCGTGAATGCGAGTGACAAAGCATCGGCTGTCTTGGTGTAGGAACGAGGCTGATAACGATGATGATGATGGTGATGATAGAAGTTGAGTGCCTTTGTTTAGTCAGACTGCGTAACCGCAGCAACGGCTAGCTCTAAATATCGTGGCAATCTGCAATTTTTCCAAAAGCTTGTTATTAGAATTACGAGTCTAGATTATCTAAAGGTGTTCATTAAACCAGTCGCCAGTCTTTATACCCTAACAAGACTGATTTATATTTATTAGGTTGTAATAAATTGCAGGAACTTCAGAATGAGGTCGGAGCTTTGCTCGAGTTCCGCGACCTCGTTATCGAGACATTCCCAAACCTGCGCTCCAAGATGGCGCCGTCGACGCCGGCCAGTGGCACACGCCGGGATTGGGAGCCGGGGGTGCGCGTCAGGCGCAAACTGGCCGGCGGATCCGGAGACGCAACCAGAGCGAAGCCGCAGCCCTCGGTACAGGACTCTGGCTTCAGTACCGAGACGTCCTGCGGGAAAGACGCGCACTCTTCTGCTTCCGCATCAGCATCTGCTACGCGCTCCAGACCGCTCGAAGACGAACTGTGGGCGCTGCTCGACGTTATACAAAGAAAGGGCGTCAAGTTACGGGAGGAAGCGGAGTTGCTGCGCAGCGAAATTGACGAGAGGCATTCGACGAACACGGCAGAGGAATCCTTCGCTCGCGCTCTGTCTACCGGCTGTGGGGACTGCACAGACTTGGTCCGACTCAGGAGCGAGAGAGATGCTTTACTCGCTCACGCTGCACAGCTGGAGGCAGCAGCGGCGGTCAGTCCCCCGGCAGCCAGCACGCCGCTCGGGAGGCTCGACAACGCTCTGGACACCCCGGCTCGACCTCCACGCGTCGCTACTCCAGACTCAAAAAAGTTCGCTGCGATTCTCCTTGAGAGTAATCCAGTCGAACTTCAAAGACAACTGCTCACATCCACCGTTCAGAATCAGGTATGTTTTTATTTTATTTTTACTCTTCTAATGAACGAAGTATCTATCTACAGACTACACCTACATCGGATACGCGACTAACACAGAGTTAAATCCTCAATTACTCAATCCAAGGATTTTATTTCCTTTCTATACAATTTATAACATCACGCATACGATCTCGGCTCCATGGGGATTTTAAGCTTGTTACAGATTAAGCACAGCCATTTAAATAAACAACGCATCCAACCTTAAGTAGATCATTACATTTGGCGCCTAGCTATGTGATGTAACTGCAGATTTCGTCAAAACCAACGCGGAACGGTACCTAATGGACTGTGGAGATTATTCAAGCATCACCATTCAACGCCTAAAACTCTTTTGTTGAACGTCTGCATGTTTTGAAATGGGTTTCATAACACCAAGGCTTCCTTTCTGGCGATGCCCTTTGAATGTGTAATATGTTTTGCATAATTTATGACTGATTCACTGGAGAGGTCGTTCGGATTATTGAAATGCATATTCTATCACATCCGTTTGAACTTAGTTTACATGTTATACGGTAGTACTGTATTGTAAATCATTTAAGTATATGTGACCATTACGTAGGCCAAGCCACAGGTCGTAATATGGCTTTTTTAAAGCACGCACATCCTGGGGCTTGCACTTACATCCACCCCAGACCGGCATATTTACGATATTCTTCTCAACTGGTGAATGTTAGACCAACACTTTACATCTCACATCTTCCTCTAGCCACTAATGTGGTAGTAATTTTTTTTTTCCATTTTCCTATACTACAATAAAAGTGTATTGCAATTTAATAAGTCAATTAAAATATTTCCAGGTGATGTGCGAAAAGCTGAGATGCGCGGCTGCGCATCGCTCTGCCTTGCTGGAAAAATTGGAGAGAACCCAGGACCACAACGAGGACCTCAAATTTAGGGTAAATGATAAGAGACTGAACTCTGAACGAGCCTTTTAATCGAAAATTTTATTCGTGAAATTCTAAATATCTCTCAATATTTTTCAGTTTCATTTTTATTAAAGTAGACAGCTCTGTAAGTGTTACTAACATCTTTGATAGTTTTTAATTATACTGTAAGGACTCCTCCCATCTTATATGGAGTGCGCTGATTGTCAATTGCAAACATCATCACATCAATAGACAACATCGTCCTACATGGCATGAATAAACTCTTACACATTCACTAACTTAACTAACATTTCACAGCGTGAACCCTTGCTTGTGTACATGTATAAATCGCCGTATTACATTACGGCTAGCCATTTTCAAAAATAGAGCCATTGTGTTTGGAGGCGGGCCAACGACTATCCGGATTGTCATTGCGAGACGTTCTTAAATATGGCGGGTGACGTTTAGCCACATTGAGTATCTTGATTTTGGGCATGTTAAAGAAAATTGTTGATCGATACAAGTGTTAACATATACCGTGAATGTACCACTCCCGGTAGTGACATATAACAAAACGCTATTAATAAAATTTATTAATTAGGTACAGCTTGACTAGTCTTTCGTAACCGCCATTATTGCAATTAATGATATCCGCTGAGGATGCCATGAGGATAATAAATAAATATTTAATTATATATAATTACACCACCATTGCTCCAATGGTAAAGTCTTATGGACAAGTATGCCAGGAAATAAATTGAATGGCAATCTTTAAATGATAATTAAAATAAAGGTTATTGTATGGTGAAGACAATTGTTGAAAGTAAATACATTTTTTCCCAAAAGTTTGACACTTGTAAATTCTGAAAATAAAACAAATAATATTCTTACAAGTGTTTTGTATTTTAATACGTTATATAAAAATCGTGATTATTCAATTGTTATCACGTACTATGCTATATTTCGTATTTTTCTATTTCACATTAACTTTTTTTTGCTTCAAAAAATTAAGCAATTACAATATACTTTTCCGAGTAATGTATTATATTGGTAATGATTAATATCATATGAGATGTGTTTGTCATGAACATAAACAAGTATTGGTGTCTTAAGTTGTCTCAGTCCACCCATAACCATTATTGCAGCAAATCCCCGTAAACGTCGGGTCTAGTTAAATAATTAAATAAACTGCGATGAAATCCGTAAAAGTAGTTTTATTGTAATTTAATTTATATCTCAAATACACCACAATCTACAAAAATCGATTTCTAATAATTGTCTACAACTCTATAAGCCTTTTATTTCCTTTGAAGACTGTATTAAAAATATTTTGTACAGCGCTGCAACTAAACTGCCTATAATGGATAATTATATACCTGTGGTACTAAATTGTTTCACTTGTCAAACTGATTCGAACTTACCTGTATGTGCATTGTGAAGCAAATTGCTCTTTCAGCGTTTGAAAGTAGCCTTCTATATAGGACCTATGTAGTTAGTTATTAGTGTAGTATTAGCCAATAATATAGTGCTAGTTTACATTATTCTTATATGTTTACAGCTCGAAGAAAAAAGTATCGAATTGGAAGGAGCAAAGGCAAGAGTGAGACAGCTAGAAAATAGACAGAGAAGCGAAGGCGATGATCCACATAGTAGCATGCGCGACATGCAACCCCTGCGCCTGCCCGACGAAGACGAGCCACGCATTGCCGAGACGCCGCGGCCGAGTATGGCCGACCGTACCAGCATGGCCGAGGCCAGGTCGAGCATGGCCGAAACTCCCCGAGCGCGGCCAAGCCGCATACCACTGCACACGTCGCACAAGGGCGCGGCGCCGCGGCCACCGTCCCGGCCCGCGTCGGCGCACTCGTCGCGCTCGGCGCACTCGGCGGCACACTCGTCCCGCTCGGCGGCGCGCGGGCGCTCGTCCGTGCCGGTGCGCCGCTCGCCCGCGCCGCCGCCCGACAAGGTGCGCTCCCGTAGCATCTGGAACTGGTTCCTGACTAAGGACTCGTAGCGGACCGGCGCCACAGTGTGACAGTGCACCCGATCAGTGACTAATAACTCTTCTGTGATCACTCACTATCCGATTTAATATCGCCGCCCTCATGCCATTATGTCGATCGTAAGTTTACGCCTTCAGATATAGTTTTATTCAGTTACAATTTTATGTTTAGTTTTTATAGTTACTTTACGGGCATTTTTCGCTTAGCCGCTACTAATAACCATTAATTGCCATGCTTTTTAAAATAGTAACATGTCATCTTTTACATAAATTTGTTCACTTACGAAACTTGAAACTTCAATTTTTACTTAATTTGGTATATATCCTATTAGTTGATATGCCTATATAATAATTGCAATGCTGAGTTGTAAGCGGTTGTCGATGGGGGAAATTGTAAGAAGAGTATTTGTTTTCAGTTGGCTCTCCTGCGCCACGCCTTATATGGTATGGGCTCCAGTTGCGAGAATATCAGTTTATGGTTTGACATTATAGTTGTAAATTGCTTCAAATTAATTTACTGTGTTACGTTACCGTTCATTCAACGTACAGTAGGTTCGTGTCGCCTGTAGTACACTCACATAGCTTTATGTTCAGCATGGTAGCTTTTTTTTTGTTTATAAACAATACATTTTATTTATTTGCTACCAATTAAATTATCACTAAATATTCATGAAAGCAGTATTATTCATTTGTGAGTAAGATATTTTTCCACTAAAGCTTTTATTATATTGTATACTTATCTAATTGTGAAGAAAAAAATATTATTTTCAACATTATTTTTGTGCAATCGAAATTCCATTTGAATTACATAAAACGTCACATGTAAACTGAAAATATTCAAACAAAAAATAAAAGGAAATTGTATTTAGAAAATATTTTTACTGAATTTTAGCTATTAATAATTAATATAATGTATTAATTATATAAACCTAAAGAATATTCTCACATAAAAAATTTGTATAGAAATCTATGAAAATAGCACATTTATATATTTAAATGTTCACCATGTAAGTTCATTACGCACAATCCATCGCTATCACCAGTAGTTTGTTGTTAATTTACTTTACGTATTTTTTTTTTCTATTTTTATTGACATAGTGGCATAATAAAATAATTGGCTAGTCACAGTTTGAAGTAACAGATGCGCTGGGCTACTTAGCACTGACACTCACGAGTAACACTACCAAGCGCACTAATCCCTCAACTAACTTGCTTTACCTTCACAGTAATTTTACCCAAATTTGTCACGCTAAAACACGGTACAGTCTATATTTTTAATAGGTTTCAATGACAAACAAGGAAACCATGTCTATGTGTTAAATTCCCTGTCATGTTTTCTATTTCAAAATAAAGCACAAATTATATGTAGTGATTTTTACGTGCATACAAATTAATATCGTTTGAGAGTGTGTGCACCGTGTATGCGTGGCTGTATGTGTGTGTGATAACTTTTTAACAAATAACATTCTGTCCACTTGTCATGCAATCCAACATTAACACAAAGGTACCTCGAGACACACCGCAGAACATAATTATATTATAAAAGTTGCGTACAATGTTACGTTAGTTGTTTGTACGTTGCTGAGATCACTTTTATTGAATATTTAATAAGAAGTGTTTTATTGACTGTCCTCAACGATTTTTCGTTTTATTGTACAAATAATATGTGTGCATGAAATAAGTATACTTATCATAAACGTCGAAAATCAAAAAGGATGATGTATGCGGCTCTCAGCCGCCATTTTTTTTACGTAAAAATTTTAAGGATATTTTTCATTTATTGCAAAGGACTTAAAATAAATAAAACCATATGCACAAAATTTTTATACTAGGAAATTATTATTGAAAAACCAATTTCTTTTTCTTTATTTCTATAGACTGTCAATAACATCTTCTGTTCTTACCTAACTGGTAATAATTTGTATACAAAATGTTATCTTAACTCTATCAACTACTTTGCCATAATTCTCAGAACTTGACTGATTACAGTAGAAAGTAGTAACTTTCTTAAATACGCGAATATTAAGAAAGTCGATATTGTAAACATTTGTACGTTACTAATTGGATAGATATGTAATTAGGTTCTGCACTGAGTTCTGGGGAGACCATTTGGGGACATCGCTGTATATCGCACTTACAATATCTGTAGACGTGCCGTCGATGATGTCAGGTCGGTGCTCCGCTTTAGTCATAGTGATAATATAGATAGAGAAGAGAAGTCAGCCCAAAACGCGGCCGTCTATGTCGATAGAGACAACAAATGTAGTTATTTTTTCATTTCTTTCTGCATTACTTTTGTTCTCCACTCTCTGCGCAATGCACATGCGAGATTTGGTGAGGCAAATATAGTAATGCGTTCCTTTCTCAGTCTATATTTTCTCTATGGGTTCAGTACGCCGACGTACTGACGCGACAGGACGAGCGTGAAGAGGTGAAAGGGGAGCGGGGTAGGCTTCACATTCTATCGAGGTCTACAGGTAATGTGACCGTGTAGTGCATTAACCGTTTAGGCACGCGAAATATTTACATAAAAAAGTGTGTGCTTTAGACCACACGGCAGAAGTAATAATTCTTTAGTTATACGAAAGAAACGTAACAGGCTATAAGATAAAGAAGATGTGTGCTCACATCTCTTTCTCTTGCACCTACAGTTGTATATGAAACCACCCGATCACACTTTTTGTAATGCTCTCGTCAGGAATCTACCAGCTTACACCCTAAGACAAGCGTTAAGAGGTTTTACTTAAAAAATCGCTTAAGGAAATTATATGGTATTACTATAGCAGGGATGGCAAACTTGGTTATGTGATTAACTTGATGTAAAACCTGACTCTTACGGACAAAACCTGTGGGATTTGTCAAAAGCACTCGTTGAAAAATATTTTTTTTTATAAATACATATGTTACAATACATGATTTTTTGAATACATGATTGATTATTTCTGGTACAGTCAACCGACGGTACTAGAAACGGAGTTGTTGAATTTATCATGTGATGTGCTTTTGTTTTGCAAGGTGTGACGCCCCAAAATCTAATATAAGAAAGTAATTATTTTACTTAAGTGTTATGTAAAAATTTTAAAAATACGAATGTAACTTCGCATAACAATTTCGATGTATCAACAAGTACGTGACTATTCGTTAAATTCGATCTCTGAGCATTGTCTATAATCCTACTATGTAACACTTGGAAATAAAAAAAACTACATATTTACGACTGATCGAGGCAATATCAAGACGAAACATGTAATCAAATCGAGATAATCCACGAGTAGCTAGTTTGCCATCCCTGTCTTATAGTCTACGTATATATCGCGTGTCTAAGCTGGGAAGTTTCACTAAAATATAAGTCTGGATTTTGTGTTAAACTGTCGTGATCTAACTATCTGAGATATGTTTATCTGTATTACAGCTCTATCTTTTTGTATTTATCTCTGTAGACACAGAAGTAGAATCATATGTCGGATCGAACGTGTGTTAATTATTCAAACATAATTATGACACCAAAGCTTCGGACACTCGACAATTTATAACACAAATCTAGTCAGACAATATGGCACAAAATCAGACGTGTATTCCTAGACTAACCGATGGGATGTTGACAGAACGGTGATCCGGGCGAGCTCGGGTCGGCTCGGCTGGGACGCCGCGACGAGTCGCTGGCGGACAAAGTGGGGCTCGTGGCGGAGTACCTCGCGCGCACCGAGCGTCTGGCGCCTCTGTTCCCGCGCCTCGTGCCGCGCACGCGCCCCCTGCCCCAGGACCTCATACAAGAGTGCCGCCTCGCGTACGAAACACCACAGAATCTCGCCCTGGAGCTCACCAAGTCAATACTCTACGAAAACGTCGATTCTATCGATGTGAAGACGCTGAAGTCGCTGAACTCGCAGGGTGAGGACTCGTTGTGGAACGGCAAGCCGCAGCAGTACTTCGAAAGTATGAAGTACGGGTCCGGCGGCGAGTATCGCGAGTTCGAGGACGACTCGTTGGCCTGACACTACACAAACACACCCGACACCGACTGTGAATAAATGATACGGTGGAATCTGTTATGAGCCATCTCGTAGTGTCAAAATGAACTTTGCCATTATACTAAGATTGTTGAAAATACTGTTGTGAAGATTTTAATCTCTGTTAGTCTCGTCCCCGAATATGTATCTGTGATAATTTCACACCATGGATTTGTTTTACGACATATTTTTAATTAATTTAATTAAACACTTTAAACATAATGATTTAATATGTATCGATAGTCCTAGTATATTCCTACTCCTGTTTCTAGTGTCTATTATATAAATTATTTTATAGTAACCCTTATATAAAAATAAATATAATGTTATTTTCTGGTTAAAGTGTAATTTAGATGAAATATTCGAGTGTCGTACCTATTTATACTTTAGTCTAAAGGTTACTCCTAATTGTACTACTAATGAATTAACCTTCTAGTTAGAATTGCGCGAACTGGTAGCTATTTACATACAATTTTTGCATTCCTAAGCCCGTGCGGGCTCGCATGAGTGAGACCGACTGTAGCAAGGCTGTGAACTGAGAGGGGGAGTGCGGCGCGGCGCGGGCTCGCGCAAGCGGCGTACATCAGCTGACGGGAACTGACCTCGCTATTGCACGAGATCGCTAATAATAGATTGTATAATAGAAATAAGACCGAGAAGAATATTAAAGTATCGTAACAGTAGTTAATTTCATCTTCAAATGTATTATCACGAATTGCGCCTAATAAAATCAATACGTCATGCCGCTTGACCTGTGCGGGAACCGTGTGCAAATATGAATGTATTTACTACAAGACTTTACTTTTTCCTAAAAATTGCTTAAAAATATATCCATTGGAATTGATGTATTTCAAGGAACGTCTGACACTAGTTTGTCTACGCGACTCCGCCGCGCCCTGCTCCAGTGTAATTGTTACTCTGTTGGTGGTATGTTTGAATGTTTAGATATTTATGTCCTGTTGTCCAATCGTCCAGCTCCGGCGGTCAGCCGGCTTTAGGTTTACACTTATGGGTTACAAATAGTAGGAGACTGATTTTGTATAAAGACATAGTGATATGCTTACACACCTACGCTCTTTAAATCCAATTTACGTTTCTATGATAATGTTAATGTAAAAAATATTGCCTACTGAATTGTCTTAAGATGTAATTCCACGTATGACTGTATTTAATGTATAAATTAAGTATTTCTAATGATACACAAGTAAGTATTTTATGTACAGTTTCCATTAGCTCTAGTGTAAATTGTTAAGTCATCTATTCAATACATCTAAGCTGTCTAATGGTAACGAATCGATGACTTGTGTAAAATTGTACAGAAATCATATCATTGTGTATAAATTACTCAAATAAATTGTTCATATCAATTGTTCTTTATTTTTGCTCTTTCCAATGAAATTATTGGGCAATCCAATGAAAATACAGGGCGGCACGAGTAGTCTTTGTAGTGACTACGACTGCCATTAGGATCCGCACGGTTATGTTTGGTATTGGTATGATAACGGAAATTTTACGATCATGATGAATACATCCGACTACAACGCTAAATACATTCGACTACAACGCTAAATACATCCGACTACAACGCTAAATACATCCGACTACAACGCTAAATTCAACATCTTTTATCGGATGAGAACATCTACACAAAGGTCAAAACCGACCCCACTAACAAAGTTGAAAAATCACCAGTGATCTCGTCAAGAATTATTTGGATACACTGAATCTGGACGTAAATTTTCTAATGCCTGCGCTAACATTAAACTTTCTAAACCCCTCTATTAATGTGCTAAACTCCCTAAACTGTATGGGCAACCAAAGATTAGCACAACATGTGGCGACAGTACTGTCGCCCCCACCATGGTTCTAGCCTTGTCGTGTTGATGGGGCTTAGTAGCCTGGGGTGGGGAATCTTTGCACCCTGAATATCAGGAGGATGAATCGCTCTCGGTACCCCTCTTATAAGAGGGGACCTAAGAGCAACAGAAGGAAGTGCATTTACGTACGGGCCAAGGTGCCAGGTTGGGAACCTCAACCCATTGCACTGTCCCAAAATCGGTGGGGTAGTCCTGCAGTACGGGGCAACTTCACCTGTGGAGGTGGATTTGCTTCCTTCTAGGCTTGACTAGCCGTCGAGGCACCTCACAAATGTGACACTGATGGCACTCGCGGTGTTTTTTGCGGGTATTCAGCACTTCATGTTCCGTGAGTCCCACACACACCACTGGACCCCGCCCAGGGCCAATGATGGCGCGAAAATGCGTATCCCCGGGTCAACAAAAAAAAGAGTGCTGTCGCCACTACGTGGACATATTAACGCTTATACAAACGAATCTTATCGTTTTGTCGAAGAGACAAAACAGCTATATCTCAACGACAATGAAACGGAGCCAATAGAAGAATGTATTGAAGGAGCACCAAGAATGTTCAATGCTAAGAATAGCTAGCTGCTAGCTCAGAGCTAGAGGGTGGTTGGGTTTTACTATCTGCATGGGATCCGGTAATAAGTATAATTATATCAAAAACAAAATATGTCTCGTCCCAGCTGAAAGACACTTTAAGCTTTTTTTCTGAATCTGCAGCATATAAACACTCAACCAGACGACAAAAATGTTGCTTAGATAAACATACAAATAAAATAAACGCGACTTTAGAGAGCTCTAATTTTATATATATATCATATAACATCCTTTTATCGATGTTAAGTGAAAGTCGCAACGTAGGTCGATGTTACGAATGTACCACGAGCATCCAGTTGCTCATCCATGAAGAGATTTTTCTCTCGTATCACGGTTTTCAGGCGTGCGAGAATTATCCTTTCACAGGCTTTTCCTAGCGAGCTTAGGAGACTTATAGGTCTGTCTGTCTAGTGGGCTCCGTCCGGGGTTTTCCCGGTTTGTGTATGCCAATCACTATGGCTTCCTTCCATATGTCTTTGAAAGTACACTGCGCCAGAAGAGCGTTAAAGATGCACGCTAAGAGGTTTATAATAACGGGAGGCAGCTGTTTCAGCGCCTTGTTGGTTATTCCGTCAAGCCCGGGGCCCTCTTCGAGTGAAGGTTCTTTATTAGATCCTTTACTTCTTCTGTGTCCGTCCAACATTTGATCTCATCATAATCGTCCGGCGGCACAGCCAGACGGGCCGTTACTATGTTTTGCACCTCTTCTATGTGGCAGGGGTCTGTGGGAAGGGCACTAGGAGTGCATTGACTCTCTAGTGTGTCGGCTAGACACTCCGCCTTTTCGTCATCCTCTAGTGCAGGTAATAAATCGGATTACGCGGTTTAGTGGTGGCATTTGTTCCACCGGTTCGGACTTCATTGCTCTTGCGAGAGGCCAGTAGGCCGTATGTAACGGAGATTGTTCACTAACGAAGTGATCCCATCTCCTGTTAATGAAGTATGGTATAGCCTTTTTTGACTTCTCTTTCGAGTTTTAGGAGGGCTTGTCTGCACACTTTCGGCGCCGTTGCGATCGTGCAGGCGTTTAGCCGCATTTTTTCGACGGATTAGGTCCCTGACATCATCAGAGAGAGTTAAACGGTCCTCTGGGACGGTGGAGATCTCTCTAGACGATTCTTCTAATTTACTCACCAGTAGGGCGGTGACTATGGATGAGGCCACGACAGCAGCCTGGGGAGAGTCTATCTCATCTGGTCTACTATCGAGTTCACTCGATTGGAAATTAGGTAAATTATCTCTCAGTAATTTGTAGTAGATGATCTTTTTCTTTATATTTATGTTTCTATTGGATCTACTTTCTCCTCTTTCTATTAATATGGGTCTGTGGTCCGAGTTAAGCTCGTGTAACGTTTCAGCCATCCTGATGGCGAGTGAAACGTTTTGAACCAATTCTATATCTATTGTACTCGGTGAACGTAAATACCCATTATTGTTCGGGGTATTAATGGGTTGGGATATACGGAGCGTCGATGATGATGTTACGATCATCGACATATCTCTTAAGGACAGTCCCGCGACTATTGTTGTATCTATTGCCCCAGGTCACGTGGTGGGCGTTGAGGTCCCCAGCTAAGATTATTGGGACGTCGTTTAAATTTTCGAAAATGCGTCCAGGTCTTGAACTTGAAGCGGCTTTGAACCTGACTGATATGCAGACTATGGTGATGGGCTGATGGCTCGTCATGCATAGCTTACATAGGGATACTTCTAGTTTTTCTAGAGGGGGCGGGTCGAGTGGGATACAATAGAGGGACCTCTTGTAATAGATGGCTGTACCCCCCAAACTGGTCCGGGTCCTGTCGTTTCGAACAATATTATAGTTGCAAATACGCGGATTTGAGTTTCTAGATTTTAGGAACGTTTCCTGCACTAGACGGGTGTCTACTTTATGTTTCGAGAGGTAGTCCCGCAACTCGTAGATGTTCGATCTGATGCCGTTTGCGTTAAACGACACCAGTCTTAATAAGTTGGGTTTCGTCCTTCCCATTGTAGCCATTTTCTCAATCATGGCTTGGATCTTCTAAAGCCATGGTGCTAAATTTGACCTTATGTGCAAACAGTTGCATCTCCTCAGTATCGACTGACTTTATGAATTCCGCCAGAAAGTTCTTAGTAAACACAGCGGCTAGCTCTTAGTAAAGTACAAACTCTTGCATTAATTGTAGTCCCAGCCGTACTCGCTTCCGTCGAAGGGAAAATAAGAGGGAGGCTCTATGTTCAAAATTTTTAATGGCACAAATTATTTGCTTAATTGGTTCATACTCTTTTTTCTTGGATGACACATTTATAGGAGCTATTTAAAAACTGTACGTCTGTAAGACTGTAACTTTGGAGGACACATTGATGGAACCTCAGAGTTTTATTATTATTTTGTATAATACAAATATGGGCCAATACAATTAGTTGACAAGATAATTCACGTGCTCATCGGACACATCGGCCCGCCCATTCGGAAGGATTTATAAGTCACTATCAAAACAAACACAACTTGTACGAATAAACAAATTTAATCATATTAACAATCAAACAAAACACAATAAAAGATTATTAAAATCCATCAATAATGAATAATTAAACATTAACATAAGCAAATATCAAAAAACAAAGATTCCAAAAATATAAAGTACTGAAAGTAATAATAACAACGCGTAAAAGATAGACAAGCTTATTGGCGGACAAGAACCTTCCTGCCGAGCTGTATGTCCACTATCTCGTAGGTTTCCGGGTCCTTGACAACTTCAATGAACCCATGATGTTTCAGTTCTAAAATAAATTTTAAATATTGTTAATTGTATTTAAACATAAGCCAAAATCAAGTACTGCAAATAGATACATCGTTTTAGGATCCCGATAGCCTCATATCGTGAGCGTACTGTTGGGGAATCTTCCGAGCATCAGATGAATATGACAGTAATGTATAAACAACTATACAGGAGACGTGTTTGTAGTCTATTTTTGAAGATAAGATAAAACATAAAAATATTTGAATCATTATCAGTATGTACACTAGTTTGTCTTGTGTTCTCTGGCACTAAAATAACATGTCATTGAAGACTGGGTGGATGAAACTTCTGGAATAACATATGAAAAAAAAAGTGTTATTCTAGAATTTGGTACAGATATGGACTAAACTTCATCAAAATCAATTCCGTAGATTTTGCATGAAATATTTCTAAAGATACACACAAACTTTAACATTTCTAATATGAGTAGGACTAGTAGGATATGATAGTGGTATTAAATCACACAAAAGCAACACAGACGTATGTACACGCTGAAAGTTCGCTGCGCTCAGCTGGCCCGTACGGCCCTCTCGCTGCGCGTCTCACTCCATCAGTCTACTACTGCTGCTCCGGTTTGGGAACATCTGTACTTGGACTTGGGTTATACGCGGTGTAACTCACTGAGCACGGAGGTGAAGCAGCGCGCGGCGATGACGCGTGTGTGCCCCGCCAGCAGTGGGCCTCGCTCCAGCAGCGACTGCACGCGCACGGGGCCCGCGCCCTCGCCCCGGCGCACCCACCAGTAGATCTTGTGCATGGTGCCCTGGGTGCCCCACTCCTCTCTGAAAGTGTTATGGCATACTTGTAATACTTGAACTTGAACTGTGAAATCAAGTTACGACTTCATAAATTATAAATAATTATTAAAATGAAATAATTGCGCGAAAAAATCTATTAATGTTTGTTGTTCCGTAACAGAAGATGTCCTAATCTTCAGCTACGGAACAATAATCCCTAACATAATTCCTGATCAGAGGGTAGGTTTTCTTAATAGGGTTGACTCCCCTCATATAGTTAGTGAATGAAAACCTTATGAATCTCCTGGAGTCCGTGGTCCTCTCAGAGTCCCCGAGCGACACCCTGGTGCGGTCCAGACTGCCTAGCGGCGTCTCTGAGCGCTGGCTCCTCGCTCGCTCGAGCTCCGGGCGGTCCACATCGGCCAGTCCCTCCGCCTCTAACAGCTGAGTGAGGCGTTGGTCTTCTGGCACATTCTGCTTATTTGTTTCTGTGAATAGTTAATTTAATTGTGTGGACGAGGCCGCAGATTGTTTCAAAATTTGTAAAGAAAAGGCCAGGACAAACCGAATATCGGGACAACACTGGAAATATGTATATAACGCGTACACCGCCAACACTGCTATTTTTTGAAGATTTTGTCTTCCTTTAACACCTGCGTCGGCTCTAGTTAACAAGGGTGTGTCATGTTACATCTTTGATAACAGAACATGGAGAGTAACATCGGCGACTCCCTGACTCCGGACTATCAATCAGAATATAAAAGCTCCCGATATCACTTTGCTCCTGCCGAAAATCGAAGTCGAGACCGAAATGATATAATGCCTAAACCTGCTCGGGGTTTGTTCATTAGTTACGCGGGTACTAAATTGTAATTACTACACCGTACCACCGCGTAATCAGCGAACATCACTACGTCGAACTATCTAGTTATTAATTTATCGAGTTTCTGTGCGCGAGACACAATAGCTTAGGATATATTAAGCTAAATCTCACGATGTCTTACTTCGGGGGATAGAAAAATTGCCAAAAACACCAGGGGTAATTAATGGACGCCCACTTGACAATAGATCACGAGTAGTTTTATTTTAATATGCATTATTTTAATCTTCTCGCGCGCCTTTGTATTTTCAACTGATAAACTTTTCTTATGCGCCTCTGTATTTTCAACTGATAAACTTTTCTTATGGGCTGGAATATACCTTCTCGTTGTCTCTACAACCAACACAATTCTAAAAGAAAGGAATTTCCTATGAAACGTAGCTGTGCCAGGTTGGTTGAAGAACCCTTACCACATAGGTGTATGAAAAATAGATATTCTCAGACCTACTGAACATGGATATAAAACTTGGTAAACATCGGTAAAGCCGTTTTGGAGGAGTAAGAAGACGCGAGCATTTTATATATAAGATGCATCATACACACCTGTTACAGACTGGTAGTTCGGAGGCACATTTTCCTGATCATTCGCATCTGTTAACAAAGTACATGTGTCTCATTTACACGTGTCAGGAACTCACTCACTTTTCTAAAAGGGATGAAGAGCGAAACCATATTTCTATGAACTGAAGATTAATTTAGAAAAAACAGTTATTTTAATATAAAAAAATTGCTTGCCTAAAACAACATTGTTAGCAGAACATAACATGACTATTGATTGCGGTTTATCCAGAGGCAAATAAAGTTCTTCTTCGGTAATAAACACCGGCCAACTGCAAGCCAATCTCACACACCGAGGGTATCCGTACCAACGGAAGTTACGAACATTTGTATCTTATAAAAGTCCGTCCGTCAAGACGTATTTTTAAGGCACGAAATCATTCTAAGTCAATGCAATCAAAACATTTATGTTGTGTTGTGTGAATATTTTCTATATGATCGCACGAAAACTGAAATCCATAGGGTGCTTGCGGTTGACCAAGAATCATTGAATTTAGCAAGAAGTAAGAACGTCCAGTACTAATACAAATATATATCTGAAATTTTGTAAACTATACTTATCTAACTGAAAATACCCAATCCGGACTAATGTGTGTACAATTCATATATAAATGTTAGGAATTTATAATATTGACATATAAAATATGTCATTTTCGATTAGATAATATTATTATAATTCATTTGCACTCAACGGTTTTTGTACTGGTGAATACGGTTCATTTATATTTATTGCGAACAACATCATATATATCGCGTATATCGTAGCGCTAATACGATCATTCTATCCTACATCTACTTTATTAGTAAACTAAGCATTTTGACTTCAGATACATGAGTGATGACAAGCACACCTTACCTTGGTTGATTCCCAGCCGCCGGCTCAGGAGGTAAGATTTAAAGGCACTGCGGCGAATTCTTTTTGCCTGGAAAAATCACATCAATGTACCTACACCAAGACTAAAACCTCCGTTAGATTTTATAACTGCTTTCATATTTATGAAGGTTATTGTGATACTATACCGCTAGTTCCAAGACTTTCGCAGACTAGAGAAACGGCGAAATAACTTAACGGATCTTCTTGGTATTAAGCGTTGGCCAATGGGTAAGTCACTTCTTTTTTTTTGTTGACGCGGGGAAACGCATTTATGATTCATTGGTCCTGGGTGGGGTCTAGAGATGTGTGGGGCTCGCGGTACATTATGGTGCCGAATACCCGCGACAAAGACCACCGCGAGTGCCATCAGTGCTGCCTCTGGTGTGGCACCCCGGAACAACAAATCATCAGGGCACCTCGACGGCTAGTCAGCCCCCAAGGGACCGACGTCTCCTCCACAGCAGGTTCCCATCCTCGCCCCTTGCCCTGGGCGCAAAAGCGCCTACTCCTGTTGCGCTTTTGTACCCACTTCTTACAAGAGGGGTGCGAAGATCATCCCTCTCGGTTCAATTATCTTCGCCTGGGTTCACCACAGGCTACTGAGCTCCACCGACAAGACTTGAGCCATGGCGGGGATGGGTAAGTGACCTGTTAGTAAATTATCAGGTAGGGCTCTTCGCTAACATTTTCTTAAATAATGAAAAAAAAAGGCTTTTAATGAGTTCATATAATGTAATGAATGTACTTAGTTTATGTTCAATCGTTCAAATAAACATGTATTAAGAACACTAGATGAAGGCTTGCATGTTATTGCGCGTAATCAGTATATATTTATATTTGCCTCGAAGTCTGTGCTAAAGCTCGATCGCGAGGTCCCGGGGTTGAATTAGGTAACATCATCATCATCAGCCGGGCCCTACAAGGCATAGGCCCCCATAGACCGCCATAGGTCACGGTCGCGAGCCACTGGCTAATAGGCAGCATAGTGCTCTATAATTCCAAGAAATGTAAATTTACGCTGCTGAAATTAAAGGGCATAGCTTATCTACTTTAGCCTGGCAATTAAAATTAAAAAATACTACATTTGAATTTGGAATCCGTCATTTTTATACGATGTTCATTGTGTTTTCTCAATATTCAAATGGAGTGGGGTAATAAAAAGAACAGAATCTCTGATTGCACTGCACAAAGTAAGCATGGAACCAAATGTAAATTTTTGAGACTTTCCGTACACTTGGTATTAGTCAAATGTTTGTGTGCCGAATGTGTGAGACTTTCTTTGTTTGTGTCAGAAAGATCCGGCCGTCCACGTAGTGTTTGGACGAAAAAGTTGGTCGAAGCAGTAAGGGAAAGCATTCTAAATAATCAAGTCCGCAAGCAAAAGATTTTATCTCGGGAAATGAAGATAGCACCTAGGACCATGTCGCGTATTTTAAAAGATTTGGACTTGCAGTCTGATGCACTGGTCATTTCTTAATTAATAAATTTATCTCTAATTAAAGAAGAATAGGGTGATAAAACCGAAGCAACTACTGAAGCGGTACGCAAAGGGAGATCACAGAGAAATTATGTTCACGGATGAGATTTTTTTTACAATTAAGCAACATTTTAACAAACAAAATGACCCTATTCATGCTCAAAGCTCAAGAAAGCTTCCCAATTAGTCTACAGAGTGCAGTCTGCGCATAACATAATAAATGTTAGTAGCAATAAAAAAAATAGTTTTTTTTCTATATTAAACACACACACACACACACA